>SJYQ01021134.1:0-22356 GCA_006410935.1 Redunca redunca
TCTGGGTGCTTGATGTCCTCTGCCAGCATTCAGAAGTTGTTTTGTGGAGTTTGCTCCAAAAATATTTTTTAAAAAATAAAGAATCTTCCTGCCAAGCAAGAGACGTGGGTTTGATCCCCGGGTCAAGTCAGGAAGAGTCCCTGGAGGAGGAAATGGCAACTCACTTCAACAACAATATATGTTGTTGAACCCATTCCCTTCTCCAGTTCTCTTCTTTTTATTATAGGTTATTACAAGATATTGAGTATAACTCCCTGTGTATATAGTAAATCATTGTTGTTTTTCTATTTTATATATGGTAGTGTGTATCTGTTGATTACTCCTAATTTATTCCTTCCCACCTTTTCCCTTTTGGTAAAGGTAAGTTTGTTGTCTATTTTTTGTTATTGTTCAGTCTGTAAGTTATTTCCAAATCTCTGTGACCCCATAAATGGCAGCACACAAGGCTTCCCTGTCCTTCACTCTCCCAGAGTGTGCTCAAACTCATGTCCATTGAATCAGTGATGCCATCCAACTGTCTCATCCTGTCGCCCCCTTCTCCTTCTGCTGTCAATCTTTCCTAGCATCAGGGTCTTTTTCAGTGAGTTGACTCTTCACCAAGGTGGCCAGAGTTTCAGAGCTTCAGCTTCAGTATCAGTCTTTCCAGTGAATATTCAAGGTTGATTTCCTTTAAGATTGTTTGTTTACAATGTGTAAATAAATTCATTTGTATATTTTGTAAATTCAGATATAGGTGGTAGCATATAATATTTGACTTTCTCTGTCTGACTTCACTTAGAATGACATTCTATAGGTCCATCAATGTAGCTACAAAAGGCAATATTTCATTCTTGTTTAAGGCTGAGTAGTATTCCATTGTGTGTATGTGTGTGTATACCATATCTCCTTTATCCATTCATCTCTTGATGAAAATGAGAGTTGCTTCCTTTTCAGTGTTATTGTATATAATGTTGCTATGAACATTGGGGTGTGTGTATCTTTTAAAATCAGAGCTTCAGCTTTTCTACATATATGCCCAGAAGTAGAATTGACTAATCATAAGATAGCCTTATTTTTAGCTTTTTTGAAACCTCAGTACTGTTTTCCATAGTTGCTGCACTAATTTACATTCTCACCAACAGTGTACAAGAGCTCCCTTTTCTCCACACTCTCTCCAGTCTCTTTATTATTTGTAGACTTTTTGACAATAGCCATTCTAACTGGTGTGAAGTAATACCTAATTGTAGTCTTGATTTTTATTTCTCTAATAATCAGCAGTGTTGAGCATCTTTCATTGTGTCTGTTGGCCATTTGTATATCTTCTTTGAAGAAGAAGATGTCTTATTTGGTCTTCTGCCCATTTTTTATTCGGTTATTATCTTATGTTGAGTTGTATGAACCATTTGTTTATTTTAGATATTTAAATTACTTGTCATTTGGATCTTTTGCCAACACTTTCTCCCAATCCATAGGCTGCCTCTATACTTTGTTTATAGCTTCTTTTGCAGTGCAAAAGCTTTTAGGTTTGATTAGGTCCCATTTGTTTATTTTTGCTTTTATTTCTTTGGCCTTGGGAGACTGATCTAAAAAACATATTGCTACCATTTATACAAGATAATGTTTTGGTTATGTTCTTTATTAAGACTTTTATAATGTCATGTTTCATATTTAGATCTTTAAACTTTTTGAGTTTCTTTTTGCATATGGTGTGAGGGAGTGTTCTGATTTCATTGATTTACGTATGGCTGTCCAGCTTTCCCAAAAGCACTTCTTGAAGAGACTATTTTCTCCAATGTATATTCTTGCCTCATCTGTCTAAGATTAATTGACTGTAGGTTGATAGATTTATAAGCTCTTTATTTTTTTTCCATTGAACTATATGTCTGTTTTTGAGACAATACCATGCTGTTTCAATTACTGTGAAAATGAAAGTGAAGGTCTCTCAGTCGTGTCTGATTCTTTGTGACCCCATGGACTACATAGTCCATGGAATTCTCCAGGCTAGAATACTGAAGTGGGTAGCCTTTCCCTTCTCCAGGGGATCTTCCCAACCCAAGTATCAAGCCTAGGGAAACTCAAGAATACTGGAGCCTATCCCTCCTCCATCAGATCTTCCTGACCCAGGAATGAAACTGGGGTCTCCTGCATTGCAGGTGGATTCTTTACCAACTGAGGTTCAGGGAAGTCTGCATTATTTTATGAAGTCTGGGAGGTGTATGCCTCTAGCTTTCTTTTTTGGTCCTCAAGATGGCTTTGACAATTCTGGGCCTTTTGTAGTCATAGTAATAGTAGTGAAAGTCCCTCAGTTGTTTTTGACTCTTTGCGACCCCATGGATGACTGTAACCTACCAGGCTCCTCTGTCTATGGAATTTTCCAGGCAAGAATACAGGAGTGGATTGCCATTCCCTTCTCCAGGGTATCTTCCTAACCCAGGGATAGAACCTGGGTTTCCTGAATTGCAGGCAGATTCTTTATCATCTGAGCCACCAGGGAAGCCTTTGAACCACCAGAGAAGCCACGGTCTTTTGTGAGTCCATATAATATTTAAGATCATTTGTTATAGTTCTGTGAAAAATGTCATAGGGATTGCATTTAATTTGCCAATTTCTTTGTGTAGTATGACCATTTAAACAATATTAATTCTTCTCATCCCAGGGATATGGGATATCTTTCCATTTCTTTGAATCATCCCCAATTCCTTTACCAATGTTTTATAGTTCTCAGGGCATACATTTTTCAATCCTTGGTTTGGTTTATTCCTAGCTATTTTATTTTTTGACATAATATTATATAGGAATGCTTTTTATTCTTTTTCTGATATTTCATTGTTAGTGTAAATAATGCAACAGATTTCTGTAAATTAATCTTGTATCCTACTGCCTTGCTGAAGTCATTTATTACTTCTAACAGTTTTTGTGTGGGGTTGCTAGGGTTTTCTATATACCGTATTATGTCATCTGCATATAATGACTATTTTACATCTTCCCTTATGATTTAGATATATTTTATTTATTTGTCTTATCTAATTGATATTGCCAGTACTTCTAATACTATGTTGAAAGAAATGGTGAGAGTGAATGCACATTCTTGTCTTGTTCCAGAATTTAGCAGGAAGACTTTGAGCTTTTCACAGGTGAGTAGGATATTGGCTGTTGGCTTATCATAAATGACTTTTATTGTGTTGAGCTATGGTTCCTCTATACTCATGTTGGTGAGAATTTTTATCATTAATGAATGTTGAATTTCATTAAAAGTTTTTTTCTGCATCTATTGATAGTCATATGATTTTTGTCTTTTCATTAACGCAAAATATCACATTGTTTCATTTGCACATAGTGAATGATCCTCATGACCCTGAAATTAATCCAACCTGATCATGGTATATGACCTTCTTATGTATTGTTAGGATTTTGTTGAGAATTTTTGCATCTGTATTTTGTCCTGTAATTTTCATTTCTTTCTTTCCTTATTATTATTATTATTTTTTGTAGTGTCTGGTTTTGTTACCAAGATGATGGTGGCTTCATAGAATCATTTTAGGAGAGTTCTCTCTTCTTCAATATTGTCAAACACTTTGAGAATAGGACTTCCTTGGTGGCTCAGATGATAAAGAATCTGGCTGTAATGAAGGAGACCCAGATTCGACCCCTGGATCAGGAAGATTCCCTGGAAAAGGGCATGGCTATCCACTCCAGTATTCTTGTTTGGAGAGTTCTATGGACAGAGGAGCCTGGCAGCCTACAGTCCATGGAATCACAAAGAGTCAGGCATGACTGAGCGACTAACCTTTCGTTTTCACTTTGAGAAAAATAGGTATAAGTTCTTCATTGTATGCTTGGTATAATTCCTCAGAGAAGTCATCTGGTCCTGGAATTTTGTTTGTAAGGAATTTTTTAATTATAGATTTTATTTTGCTTCTAGTGACCAATCTGTTCAAACTGTTTTCTTTTCTTTTTAAATTTATTTATTTTTTAAATTTATTTTTAATTGAAGGATAATTATTTTACAGAATTTTGTTGTTTTCTGCCAAACCTCAACATGAATCAGCCATATGTATACATATGTACCCTCCTTCTTGAAGCTCCCTCTTTTTTCCTACCCTATCTCACCCCTCTAGGTTGATATAGAGCCCCTGTTTGAGTTTCCTGAGACATATAGGAAATTCCTATTGGCTATCTATTTTACATATGGTAATGTAACTTTCCATGTTACTCTCTACATACATCTCACTATCTCCTCCCCTCTTCCCATGTCCATAAGTCTGTTTATGTCTGTTTCTCCACTGCTGCCTTGCACATAATTTCATCAGCTCCATCTTTCTAGATTTCATATATATGCATTAGTATACAAAGTATGTTTTTCTCTTTCTGACTGACTCCAGTCTGTATAGTAGCCTCTAGGTTCATCTACCTCAAATGCATTCCTTTTTTTGGCCTCTTTTTTTAAAATAATTTTTTAATTGAAGGATTATTGCTTTACAGAATTAAAATATGTTCCTTTTTATGGCTGAGTAATATTCCATTGATGAGAGGTGTGCTGTGAATTTTGCCAATGTCAGTAGGAGACTTTGCCCTTAAGGAAAGTGGTAGCTAATTTAATAGGGACACATTATCTGTGTTTCCAGAATGTGCTCTAGACTGTCAGAGATGGAGCAAATAAAAGGTGTCAAAGGATCATTTAATACATCTCCTTGATTATTCTGATGGCTACTTTCAAATACTAGAATTATTTCACCTTTTTTGGAAAAAGAAATTCCAGCATAATATTTCTCTGAGATGTCTTGGCCTAATAAATGGATAGTGTCAGAGGAACTAAGGCAAAAAAGAGCACAAGACTTCCCTGCTGGTCCAGTGTTTAAGAATCCACTTTGCAATGCAAGGGACATAGGTTAGACCCCTGGTCCAGGAAGATCCTACATGCTAAGAAGCCTGTAGTAGCCATAATTACTAAAGCCTGTGCACCCCAGAGCCAGTGATCTGCAACAAGAGAAGCCACTGCAATAAGAATCTTTGGAACCACAACTAGAGAGTAGCCCCCCTCTCCACAAGTAGGAAAAGCTCATGTGCAACAACAAAACTCACCACAGTCAAACACTAAAATAGATAAATAAATCTTTTTATTTTAAGAGTGTTTTTCTGTCTCTAAGGGTCTGAAAGAAGAGGAATAGGTTCAGAGGCCAAAACCTCTTGAGGTTCATTAACGATCCATACTGTTTGAATTGTTTTAGTACTTTGAGGCAGTGGCTATTTTATGGTAGTTTGGCTGAGCACCAAGGGTTTTGTTCAGTGTCAGTTAGGACTGGAAGAAATTCATCTCCAATCTGGAATTATTTTCTGAACTGATTAAGAGAAAGAATTGGGATGAGCCCCTAAGGTTCCTTGGAGACCCATTACTGAGAAGTAGGAGGACTTTGGAAAGCTTGTAGTAGTGATGAGGATACCCAAAGTACTTGCATTTGTGACAATCAGTTTTCCAATAATAGCAGAAACTATTAACAGGAAGGTTTTAGTTTTGTTTAGTTTTCATTTGCTAAAGTTGAAGATTAAGTTGAGGATTAAGAATTTTGGCAGCCTTCGTTGGAAGTGACTCATCTAGAGTACAAGGCAGCAAGTGACTCATCTAGAGTACAAGACAGCTGGATTGCTAGATTAACTAAGTCTGGAATGGTATAGTTTCCCATTCTATGCTGGCCTTTTTATTTTAGAAAGGAAAGTGAAGTGAAAATTTCTCAGTTGTGTCTGACCAACTATTTGTGATCCCACGGACTAAACAGTCCATTGAATTCTCTAGGCCAGAATACTGGAGTGGGTAGCCTTTCCCTTCTCCAGGGATCCTTCCAAACCAGGGATCAAACCCAGGTCTCCCACATTGCAGGTAGATTCTTTACCAACTGAACTGTCAGGGAAGCCCCCTGTTCAATCCATCAATAGACTTAAAAGCTTCTCAAGTAGAATAAGCATCTGAAGGAAGACCAGAATTTTCTTTAAAAGCAATGTGAAGACTCCCCACTGGTAAACACTAGTTTGTTCTCTACATCTGTGAGTCTTCTTTGTTGTTGTTGTCATATTAACTAGTTGTATTTTATAGATTCTACATATAAGTGATATCATACAGTATTTGTCTTTCTCTGACTTATTTCCCTTTTTATAAGGCAATATAGGATGAGCATTTGGGAGGTACAAACCATTAGGTGTAAGATAGGCTACAAGGCTGTATGGTACAACACAAGAAATATAGCTAATATTTTGTAACAACTGTAAGTGGAGTGTAACCTTTAAAATTGTATAAAGCATTTTTAAAAGAAAATTGTCAAAAAGTAAAAAAAAAAAATTAAGACAATCTGAAGTCAATCATAAAATTAATACCCAGGTTTGTCATATTTCTGTGTGCAAACCTGAATTTCGTACCATTCTAGAGTCTTTAGAAAAGTCCTAGGAATTGCTTGATAAAATCACTGAGTGATTGGGCCTGATTATATAAATTAGTAGGCTGATCTCCCAGTTATAATTCTAGAGTCCTTTCAGGACTTTCTCAATTAATGGTTTTCATCCAATGCTGGGCCTGACATTTGCCAACAAACATATTAACTATCTGATATAAATCAGAGAAACCAGGTTGATAAAGTTGAATAACTGTATTAAATTTCTCAGGAGATATGTTAGAATCTATGGCTACCTTGGGAAAATCTTTGATTATGGCTAGAATTCAGACCAGGGAGTATAAGAAATGAAGGGTTTAGCTTCCAGATCCTCTGAAGGTTTAATTTTAAAGGGACAGGTTTTGACAAGTTCAAAGGAAAAGAAAGTAGAGGGTTTCAGAGGAAAGTAGAAGTTTGGCGAGAAAATTAGTATGAGCAATTTGAAGGTATAGTGGAGGGCTAGGCAGTGTAGAAGGAAAGGAGGAATATGGTGCTGGAGGTGGAACCTAGTCAGAAGGAGCTGAGGGAAAGAGACAAGTTGAGCTGGAGGCAAAACCTGGGACAAAGAAGCCAAGGGAGAAGAACCTGAAGCTTTGGGATCCATTTTATCTTTCTTTAATCACTTGCTCCCTTGGGTAATCTTAAAACTTACTTAGCATACAAGCAGCTTTAGATTCCTAATAATATTGGGAAGCCTCAAAATGCCAATCAAAATAAATATTCCTCTCAATTGTGGAAAATTTTCAGCCATTCTAGCCCAATTCGATTTTGAGAAAATTAAATTTGGGTGTTTTAAAAGTTCCCCATAAAAGTTATCAATACTCTAAACTGCTTTTATACAAGTAAGTCCATTTAATTACACATGGGCATAAGAAAGGATCTAAGTTTTTAAACATAAAATCAGCCTGGAGTCTCTGAAAAAGGGGTACCCTCAAGATACTGCCAATTCAAGAGGTGGCTCAGATGGTAAAGACTCTGCTTGCAACACTGGAGGCCTGAGATTGATCCCTAGGTCAGAAGGATACCCTGGATAAGAGAATGGCTACCCATTGCTTGGAGAATTCCATGGACAGAAGAGCTTGGTGGGCTACAGGCCATGGGATCACAAAGAGTCAGACACAATTGAGTAACACTTTCACTTTCAGTTTTCAAGATAGTTAAAGTGATCCCACTTCCTAGAGGTTTTCCCTCTAAAATTTTATTTTTAAACAACTTAAACTGCTTATAGCACAAATGGCTTGATTCACACTACTTTCAAGCCAGTCCCATCCAGTTTTAGGCAGTAGCTTGGTCCCAGAAGAGCAAGGAAGAAGGGTTCTTTGTTGTTGTTGTTGTTGTTTGTTTTAAGCCAGCTCCAGAGAATAACCTTCTCCAATGAATAGGCTAAAGGCTAAAAATATCAGCACCATTTCTGAGAGATAACCCCTGTTCTTAAACAAATGTGTAGAAGGATAGCCAGCTTCAGGAGAAGCAGTCCTTGTTCCAAAGGGAATAGTGTGAAGACTGGCCAGTTTCAGTGAAATAGTCTAAACTCAGATCAGACCAAAGTGCCAAATGAATACTTACATACAGAAAACAAGGCCTTGATCAGAAAGACAAAGCATTCCAATAGATCCCAAATAAGGCCTGGACAGTTTCAATACAAAAAAGTCATTAACTCACATTCAGGAGAAAGACACAGATTAGATTTACATAATGCAAAGGAAAAGACTAAGCAGCTGGTGGCTCAGATGGAAAAGAACCTGCCTGCAATGCAGGAGACTCAGGTTTGATCCCTGGGTTGGGAAGATCTCCTAGAGAAAGGAATGGCTACCCACCCCAGTATTCTTGCCTGGAGAATTCCACACACAGAGAAGCCTGGCAGGGTACATTCCATGGAGTTGCAGAGTCAGACACGACTGAGAGACTAACACAAACAGACAAACAACAACAAGGTCATATGTTTGCTCACCAGCCCAAGAGCTCTCAGGAGTTGTCTCTGGTTTCTGTATTGGCCACAAAAATGTTAACCTGAAGCATACTGCCAGATATTTCCTAGGTATCTAGGATCAGCAGAGAATTGCAATTTGGGAGTCTGCAGCCATGATGAACCACACAAAAGTCTGTGCATGCAAAGGAAAGAAGAACACTTTTATAGAGAGGTAAAAATGTTGGGAGGGCTCTAGTAAACAAAAAGTCTGTGGCTTTTCATTGTCTGAGAACTTGTGAAGAAAGAAAAAGTTTTTTCTTCTTCCTGTTCAGTTCAGTTCAGTTGCTCAGTCCTGTTCGACTCTTTGCGACCCCATGAACCACAGATGCCAGGCATCCCCGTCCATCATCAACTCCCAGAGTCTACCCAAACCCATGTCCATCGAGTTGGTGATGCTATCCAATCATTTCATCCTCTGTCATCCCCTTATCCTCCTGCCCTCAATCTTTCCCAGCATCACGGTCTTTTCAAATGAGTCAGCTCTTTGCATCAGGTGGCCAAAGTATTGGAGCTTCAGCTTCAAAATCAGTCCTTCCAATGCACAACCAGGACTGGTCTCCCCTAGAATGGACTGGTTGGATCTCCTTGCAGTCTAAGGGACTCTCAAGAGTCTTCTCCAACACCACAGTTCAAAAGCATTGATTGGGAACATGTGTACACCCATGGTGGATTCATGTTGATGTATGGCAAAACCAATACAATATTATAAACTAATTAGCCTCCAATTAAAATAAATAAATTTAAATTTAAAAAAGAAAAAATAACCTTCCACAGTGAAAAAGCCTACCCCCCCCAAATAAAAAGCATCAATTCTTTGGTGCTCAGCTTTCTTTATAGCCCAACTCTCACATCCATATATAACCACTGGAAAAATCATAACCTTGACTAGATGGACCTATGCTGGCAAAATAATGTCTCTGCTTTTTAATATGCTGTCTAGGCTGGTCATAATTTTCCTTCCAAGGAGTAAGTGTCTTTTAATTTCATGGCTGCCATCACCATCTGCAGCAATCTTGGAGCCCAGAAAAATAAAGTCAGTCACTATTTCCAATGTTTCCCCATCTATTTGCCATAAAGTGATGGGACTGTATGACATGATCTTCATTTTCTGAATGTTGAGCTTTAAGCCAAATTTTTCACTCTCCTCTTTAGGGCACTATTATTTTTCAGGGTATGAGAGCTCCCCTTTCTGGTCTCCCAACTCTAATAGAGTTTTTGTTTATTAAATTTAAATATATATTTATATTTAGTTTATATCAAATGTATAATTTATATCAATATGTATTTATTTAGTGTTTCTATTTATTATTTTCCTTTATCCATTAATTCATCACAAACACTGAGATCATTTGTATGTCTTGACTATTACAAACAATGCTGCAGTGAATGTAGGGTTGTATATAGCTCCAAGATAGGTTTTACTTCCTTTGGATCTATACAAAAGTGGAATTGCTGAATCACAAGGAAATTCTATTTTCAAGTTTTGATGAACATCCATACTCTTTTTCCATAATGTCTGCACCAATTTGCATTCTCACCAAAAATGTATAAGAGCATTCTTTTTCCACATTCTTGCTAAAGCTTATCTATTCTCTTTTTGAGGATAATCATTCTATTAATTATGAATGAAAATATATTATTAGAATTTTGATTTGCATTTATCTGACAATTAGTGATGCTGAGCACCTTTTCATATACTTGGTAGCCATTTGTAGATTTTCTATGAAGAAAAAAAAGTTTATTCAAGACTTCTGTCTAGTTTTTAACCTAGTTTTTAATTTGGTGGCCATTGAGTTGCATGATTTCCTTACATATTTTGAATATAAACTCTTTATCAGATAGGTAGATTACAAATATTTTCTCCCATTCTGTAGGTTGCCTTTTCATTTTGTTGATTGTTTCCTTTGCTGTGCAAGAGCTTTCCAATTTGATGTAGACCCACTTGTTTAGCTTTTCTTGCTTTTGCTGTCATATTGATAAAGTCATTGCTAACAGCAATGTAAGGAAGCTTTTTCTATAAGTTTACTGGTTTCTGGTTTTACATTTAACACTTTGATCCATTTCAAGTTAGAGTGTTGTAATGTCCAGTTTCAATCTTTTACATGCCCAGTTTTCTCAACACCATTTATTGAAGCAACTATGTTTATGCCATTGAGTATTCTTGATAAATATTAGTTCTAAAATATTTAGATGGTTTTCAGATATGGGTTTATTTCTAGACTCCACTACTTTATCCTCCACTTTCTAGCTTCACCAGCGCCCTAGGCTAAGCTACTATCATTTTTTGCCTGGTATCTTTCCTTCTACTTTTGGCCCCATCCAAAATATTCTTTGCACTTCTGCCAGAATAATCTTTGCATAGAACAAAAACAGCCATGTCACTTCCCTGTTAAAACCTCTTTAATACTTTCCCATTGTTAATCTGGAGACGGAAAATACTATTGCTTAGCACTGGAACAATGTTTCCTCATTGAAAAGATTTCTATTCTACCTTTGGAACTCAATATTTCCTTCCTAACTTTTTTAAGGTCAAATAAAGTTTAAAAGCCAGATGGAATTGAAGATATTAACCAGCTGACCTTGAAGTGGAGAGATTATCCTAGATAATTTAAGTGAGTCCAATGTAATCACAAGGGCTTTTATCAGTGGAAGATGGAGGCAGAAAAAGGAAAACCAGAGAGTTGGTAGTGTGAGAAGGACTTGGCCTGATGCTGCTGGCTCTGAAAATGGAGAGTGTCATGAGCCAAGGAATGTGGGTGGCTTCTAGAATATGTAAAGGTCAAGGAAACAGATTTTCTCCTAGATACTGCAGAAAGAAACTTAACCCTGTCAACATCTTGGTTTTAGCTTTGATGTTACAGATGCTCAGAGGTTCAGTCGTGTCCAAATCTTTGTGATCCTATGGAATGTAGCCCACCAGTCTCCACTGTCTGTGGAATTCTTCAGGCAAGAATACTGGAGTGGGTTGCCATTTCCTTCTCCAGTGGATCTTCCCCACCCAGGAATCGAACCTGGGTGTCTTGCATTGAAGGTGGATTCTTTACCAACTAAGCCACCAACTTAGCTTGGTAAGACTCAGTTCAGACTTCTGACATCCACAGCATATTACACTTGTATTGTTTTGAGCAAACAATTTTGTGATAACTTGTTAAAGCAGCAACAGAAAACTCACACAAGTAGAAATACAAATAGTAACATAAATTTGCAACTAAATATAATGACTTGAAAAAGATTCTGATGCTGGGAAAGACTGAAGGCAAAAGGAGAAAGGGGTGGCAGAGGATGCGATTCAATAGACATAAATTTGAGCAAACTCCATGAGATAATGGAGGACAGAAAAGCCTGGCATGCTACAACCCATGAGGTGCAAAGAGTCAGACATGACTTAGCGACTGAACAACACAATCATAATTAATTGAGTGTGAATAATAAGCATGACTAAACATAGGCAGAACACTGTAATAACATAAAAGGGGGCAATATCTTTTTCAATCAGTCTCCCAGAAATGAAACAAAATATGAAATGAAATGAAAACAAAAATTGAAAACTGGGACCTAAATAAACTGAAAGATTTTCACAGCAAAGGAAACAATAAACAAAAAGAAAAGATAACAAGCAGATTCAGTTCATTTCAGTTCAGTCGCTCAGTACTGTCCTACTATTTGCGACCCCATGGACTGCAACACTCCATGCTCCCCTGTCCATCACCAATTCCCAGAGCTTGCTCAAACTCATGTCCATAGAGTTGGTGGTGGCATCCAGCCACCTCATCCTCTGTCATCCCATTCTCCTCCTGCCTTCAATCTCTCCCAGCATCAGTATCTTTTCCAATGAGTCAGTTCTTCCCATCAGGTGGCCAAAGTACTGGAGTTTCAACTTCAGCATCAGTCCTTCCAATGAATATTCAGGACTTGTTTCCTTTAGGATTGACTGATTGGATCTCCTTGCAGTCCAAGGGACTCTCAAGAGCCTTCTCCAACACCAGAGTTCAAAAGCATCAATTCATTTTAGTCCAAATCTCACATCCACACATGACTACCAGAAAAACCATAGCACTGACTAAATGCAACTTTGTTGGCAAAGTAATGTATCTGCTTTTTAATATGCTGTAAAAGTTGGTCATAGCTTTTCTTCCAAGGAGAAAGCGTCTTTTAATATCATGGCTGCAGTCACCATCTGCAGTGATTTTGGAGCCCAAGAAAATAAAGTCTGTTGCTGTTTCCATTGTTTCCCCATCTAGTTGCCATGAAGTAGTGGGAATGGATGTCATGATCTTAGTTTTCTGAATGTTCAGTTTTAAACCAGTTTTTCCACTCTCCTCTTTCATTTTCATCAAGAGGTTCTTCAGTTCCTCTTCACTTTTTGCCATAAGGGTGGTGTCATCTGCATTTCTGAGATTATTGATATTTCTCACAGCAATCTTGATTCCAGCTTGTGTTTCATCCAACCCAGAATTTTGTATGATGCACTCTGCATATAAGTTAAATAAGCAAGGTGGCAATATACAGCCTTAACGTACTCCTTTCCCAATTTGGAACCGTCTGTTGTTCCATGTCTGGTTCTAACTGTTGCTTCTTGACCTACACACAGATTTCTCAGGAGGCAGATTTGGTGGTCTGGTAGTCCAATCTCTTGAAAAATATTCCACAGTTTGTTGTGATCTACACAAAGGCTTTGGCATAATCAATAAAGCAGAAGTAGATTTTTTTTTATGGAATTCTCTTGCATTTTCAATGATCCAACAGATGTTGAATCATAGAAAAACAAATTGGGAGAAAATACTTGCAAATCATGTGACTGACAAAGGATTAATCTCTGAAATTTATGAACAGCTCATGAAGCTTAACTGCAAAAAAAAAAAAAAAAAAAAAAAGAAATGGACAGAATACCTAAACAGACATTTCTAAAAAGAAGACATGTTACAGATGGCCAAGAGGCACCTGAAAAGGTGTTCAACATCGTTAATTATTAGAGAAATGCAAATCAAAACTACAATGATATATCACCTCACACCAGCCAGAATTACTGTCATCAAAAATCCACAAACAATTAATGCTAGAGAGGGTATGGAGAGAAGAAAATCCTTCAACACTGTTGGTGGGAATGTAAATTGGTACAGCCACCATGGAGAACAATATGGATGTTCTTTAAAAAACTGAAAATAGAGTTACCATAGGACTCTGCAGTCCCACTCCTAGGCATGTATCCAGAGAAAAACATGATCCAAAAGGATGCATGCACCTCAATGTTCCCTTCAGCATTGTTTATAATAGCCAAGACATGGAACCAATCTAAATGTCCATCAATAGAGGAAAAGATGAAGACATTGTATATTTATACAATGGTTTATAATAGCCAAGACATGGAACCAATCTAAATGTCCATCAATAGAGGAAAAGATGAAGACATTGTATATTTATACAATGGAATATTACTCAGTCATTAAAAATAATAAATTAATGCCATTTGCAGCAACATGGATGGACCTGGACATTGTCATACTGAGTGAAGTAAGTCAAGGCAGAAGAGGAGAAAAATAATGATATTCCTCATATGTGGAATCTAAAAAGAAATTACAAAAGAACTTACAAAACAGAAAAAGAGAGTCACAGACTTAGAGAACGAACTTGGTTGCCTGTGCACACTGCTATAAATAAATGGATAACCAATAAAGACGTATTCTATGTATGTATGTATATATATACATAGCTGAGTCCCTTTACTGTTCACCTGAAACTGTCACAACTTTGTTAATTGGCTATACCCCAATACAAAATTAAAAGTTGAAAAATCAATCTAAAACTGAAAACTGTACTATTGGAAGAAGTGAATATATTCCTAGCACTCAAGCATTTGTAAAACAAAACTTTGACCAGAAAGCAATATGGATATTCAAAAACTGCATTTCATTTAACTGTTAATACACTCTTTCTCACATCTCAGAGTGCTGTTATAAAACTTTGTCAAGTGGTGGCATGAAGCCATATATGATTTTACACAATTTTCAAATAAAATACAAGAGTTTCCCTAGTAAGCCAATCACATATTCCCCCAAAAAGTGCAAAACAGAACCTTTAAGTATTTTTTTTCTGTAAATTTAGAGATCAAAAGTAAAAAGACACTATTCAAAGATGAAATATACATGAATAATAGATTATACTATTACCAGGGAGCAACCAGCTGCAATCTTAACATAAACTGTCTCAAAGAGAAGGCAGAATGAGTTATTGGCAAACTCTCTTTAAAATTTGGTCAGTGGCATGTGATGTGGAAGATCACTTACTGTCTTCTGTGTGCTTTTGCATTCTTTTTTTCAAAATTAATTTTTAATTGAAGTATAATTGCTTAACAATGATGTGCTGGTTTCTGCCATACAACAACATGAATTAGCCATAAGTATACATATGTCTCCTCCCTCTTGAAACTCCTTACACTCCCCACCACCAACACTCCACTAAGTTGTCACAGAGCACCAGGTTGAGCTCCCTCTGTTATAAGGCAACTTTCGACTAGCTATCTATTTGACATATGGTAATGTAGAGGTTTCAGTGCTACTCTCTCAATTCTTCCCACTCTTTCCTTGCATTGCTGTGTCCACAAGTCTGTTTTCTATGTCTCTATTCCTACACCATGATTGGGTTAATCAGAACTATTTTTCTAGATTCCCTATATTTGTGTTAATATACAATTTTTTTTATTCTTTCTGACTTATTTCACTCCGTATAACAGGCTCTATGATCATCCACTTCACCAACACTTACTCAATTTGTTACTTTTTATGGTTGACTGTGGCTCAGATCATGAACACCTTATTGCCAAATTCAGAATTAAATGGAAGAAACTAGGGAAAACCACTAGACCATTCAGGTATGACCTAAATCAAATTCCTTATGATTATACAGTGGAAGTGAGAAATAGATTTAAGGGACTAGATCTGATAGAGTGCCTGATGAATTATGGACTGAGGTTCCTGACATTGTTCAGGAGACAGGGCTCAAGACCATCCCCAAGAAAAAGAGAGGCAAAATGGTTGTCTGAGGAGGCCTTACAAATAGCTGTGAAAAGAAGAAAAGCAAAAAGCAAAGTAGAAATGGAAAGATACACCCATTTGAATGCAGAGTTCCAAAGAATAGCAAGGACAGATAAGGAAGCCTTCCTCAGTGGTCAATGCAAAGAAATAGAGGAAAACAGTAGAATGGGAAAGACTAGAGATCTCTTCAAGAAAATTACAGATACCAAGGGAACATTTCATGCATAGATGGGCACAATAAAGGGAAGAAATGATATGGACCTAACAGAAGCATAAGATAATATTAAGAAGAGGTGGCAAGAATACACAAAAGAACTCTACAAAAAATATCTTAATGACCCAGATAACCACAATGGTGTGATCACTCACCTAGAGCCAGACATCCTGTAATGTGAAGTCAAGTGGGCTTTAGGAAGCATCACTACAAACAAAGTTAGTGGAGGTGATGGAATTCCAGTTGAGCTATTTCAAATTCTAAAAGATGATGCTGTGAAAGTGATGCACTCAATATGCCAGCACATTTGGAAAAGTCAGCAGTGACCACAGGACTGGAAAAGTTCAGTTTTCATTCCAATCCCAAAGAAAAGCAGTGCCAAAGAATGCTCAAACTCCTCCACAATTGCACTCATCTCACATGCTAGTAAAGTAATGCTCAAAATTCTCCAAGCCAGGCTTCAGCAATACATGAACTGTGAAATTTCAGATGTTCAAGCTGGTTTTAGAAAAGGCAGAGGAACCAGAGATCAAATTGCCAACATTCGCTGGATCATCACAAAAGCATGTATTGGAGAAGGAAATGACAACCTACTCTTGTATTCTTGCCTAGAGAATCCCAGGGACTGGGGAGCCTGATGGGCTGCAGTCTATGGGGTCGCACAGAGTCGGACACGAGTGAAGCGACTTAGCAGCAGCAGCAGCAGCAGCATGTATGTATGTGAGAGTTGGACTATAAGGAAAGCTGAGCACTGAAGAATTGATACTTTTGAACTGTGGTGTTGGAGAAGACTCTTGAGAGTCCCTTGGACTGCAAGGAGATTCAACCACTCCATCCTAAAGGAGATCAGTCCTGGGTGTTCATTGGAAGGACTGATGTTGAAGCTGAAAGTCCAATACTTTGGCCACCTGATGCAAAGAGCTGACTCATTTGAAAAGACCATGATGCTGGGAAAGATTGAGGGCAGGAGGAGAAGGGGAAGATGGAGGATGAGATGGATGGATGGCATCACTGACTCAATGGACGTGAGTTTGGGTAAACTCCGGGAGTTGGTGATGGTCAGGGAGGCCTAGCGTGCGGTGGTTCATGGGATAGCAAAAAGTCAGACACTACTGAGTGACTGAACTGAACTGATGGCTCAGTAATAGTCTTTTTATATATGTATCAAATCTTATTTAACCATTCATCTATAGATGGACATGTAGGTTGGTTCCATGTCTTGGCTACTGTAAACAGTCCTTCAGTGAATATTGGGGTACATTTTTTTAAATTATGATTTTCTCAGGGTATATTTCTAGTAATGGTATTGTTCGGTCATATGGTAGTTTTATTCCTAGCGTTTTTAAGGAATCTTCATACTTTTCTCCATAGTGGCTGTATCAATTTACATTTCCACCAACAGTGCAAGAGGGTTCCCTTTTCATCACATCCTCTCCAGCATTTACTGTTTGTAGATTTTTTAAAATTATATCCATTCTGACAGGTGTGAGTTGATGCTTCATTGTAATTTTGATTCACATGTATCTAATAATGTCAAGCATTATTTCATGTGTTTATTGGCTACCTGTATGTTTATTAGCCATCTATATGTGTTTATTTGCCCTCTGTATGACACNTAAATACAAAACATTAATAAAGGAAACTGAAGATAATTTAAAGAAATTGAAAGTTATCTCATGTTTTTGAATTGGAGGAATTAACATTGTTAAAATGGCCATACTACCCAAAGCAATCTACTAATTCAGTGCTATCCTTATCAAATTATGCATGACATTTTTCACAGAACTAGAACAAATAATCCTAAAATTTATATGGAACCATGAAAGATTTAGAATTCCCAAAGCAATCCTGAGAAAAGATAATAATGCAGGAGACATAACCCTCCTAGATTTCAAAAAATACTACAAAGCTACAGTAATCAAAACAACATGGTATTGGCACAAGATAGACATATAGATCAATGGAATAGAATAGAGGGCCCTAGAATAATTCCACATACCTACAGTCAAGTAATCTTTGACAAAGGAGGCAAGAATATGCAATGGAAAAAAAGACAGTCCCTTCAGGAACTGGCATTGGAAAAGTTAGAACCAGTTGTTCTAAATCAGTGAAGTTAGAACACATCTTCATACCACACAGAAAAATAAACTTAAAATGGCTTAAAGACTTAAATATAGGACAAGACACCACACAACTCCTAGAAGGAAACATACACAAGATATTCTCAGACATATATTGTACCAATGTTTTCTTAGGTTAGTCTTCCAAGGCAATAGAAATTAAAGCAAACATAAACACATGGGATCTAATCAAACTTACAAACTTTTGCACAACAAAGGAAACCATAAACAAAACAAAGAGACAGCATACAGAATGGGAGAAAATATTTGTAAATGATGTGACCGTTGTTTTTGTTCATCACCCAGTCATGTCCAATTCTTTGGGACCCCATGGACTGCAACACACCAGGCTTCCCTGTCCATCACCGTCTCCCTGAGTTTGCCCAAGTTCATGTTCATTGCATCAGTGATGCTGTCCAGCCATCTCATCCTCTGATGCTCTCTTCTTCTGACTTCAATCTTTCCCAGCATCAGAGACTTTTCCAATGTGTCGGCTATTTGCATCAGATGACCAAAATATCAGAGCTTCAGCTTCAGCATTAGTCTTTCTAGTGGATATTGAGGGTTTATCTCCCTTAAGATTGACTGATTTGATCTCCTTGCTGTCTAATAGACTTTCAGTAGTCCTCTCCAGCATCACAGTTTGAAGGCATCAATACTTTGGCATTCTGCCTTCTTTACACCCCAGATCTCACAACCATATGTGACCACTGGGAAGACCATAACCTTGGTTATACAAACCTTTCTCGGCAAAGTAATGTCTGCTTTTCAGCACACTGTCTATGTTTGTCATCACTTTCCTGCCGAGAAGTAATGTTCTGATTTCGTGACTGTAGTCACTGTCCACAGTGGTTTTGGAGCCCAAGAAGAAGAAATCTGTCACTACTTCCACAATTCCCCTGCTATTTGCCATTCAGTAATGGGGCCAGTTGCCATGATCTTAGTTTTTGTTAATACTTAGCCTTAAGCTGGCTCTTTAACTCTCCTCCTTCACCCTCACCAAGAAGCTCTTTAGTATCTCTTTGCTTTCTGCCATTAGAGTAATATCATCCACATCTCTGAGGTTGTTGACATTTCTCCTGCCTATCTTGATTCCAGCTTGTAACTCATCCAGCCTGGTGTTTTTCATTATGTGCTCAGCAAACAGGTTAAACAAACATAGTGACAGCAGACAGCCCTGTCATACTCCTTTCTTGATCTTGAACCAATCAGTTGTCCCATACAGGGTTCTAACTGTTGCTTCTTGACTCACATACAGGTTTCTCAGGAGACAGGTAAGACCGTCTGGTATTTTCATTCCTCTAAGAGCTTTTTACAGTTTGTTATGATCCACACAGTCAAAGGCTTTAATATAGTTAATGAAACAGAGGTAGATGATTTTTCTGAAATTCCCTTGCTTTCTCTATAATCCAGAGAATGTTGGCAATTTGATCTCTAGTTCCTCTTTCTTTTCCAAACCCATTTTGGACATCTGGAAGTTCTTGGTTCGCATAATGTTGAAGCCTAGCATGCATGATTTTGAACATAACCTTATTAACATGGGAGATAAGTGCAATTGTCTGATGGTTAGCGCATTCTTTGGTACTATCCTTCCTGGGAATTGAGATGAAGATTGAACTTTTCCAGACCTGTGGCCACTGCTAGGTCTTCCAGATTTGCTGACACAATGAATGCAAAACCTTGATGGCATCATCTTTTAGGGATTTGAATAGTTCTGCTGTAATTTCATTGCATTAACTGGCTTTATTAACAGCAGTGCTTCTTAATGACCACTTGACTTCACATTTCAGAATGTCTGGCTCTGAGTGACTAACCATACCATTGTAGTAACCTGGCCCATTAAGATCTTTTTTAGACAGTTCTTCCATGCATTCTTTCCATATCTTCTTGATCTTTTCAGCATCTGCTAGGTCCCTACCATTTTCATCATTTATTGTGTCCATATTTAGGTGGAATGCTTCCTTGATGTTTCCAATTTTCCTGAAGAGATCTCTAAGCTTTCCCTTTTTGTTGTTTTCTTATATTATTATGCATTATTCATTGTAGAAGGCTTTTTTGTCTTTTTTTAGCTATTTTTTGGAACTCTACATTTAATTCGATGTACCTTTCCCTCTCTCCCTGCTTTTAACTTCTCTTCATTCTCCCACTATTTGTAAGGCCTCCTCAGGTAACCACTTTGCCTTCTTGTCTATCTTTTTCTTTGGGATGGTTTTGTTCACTGCCTCCTGTACAATATTTTGGACCTCTGACCATAGTTCTTCAGGCACACTGTTAACTAGATCTAGTCCCTTGAATATATTTGTTACCTCTGCTGTGAATTCATACAGGATTTGATTTAAGTCATACCTGGCTGGTCTATTGTTTTTATCAATTTTCTTTAGTTTAAGCCTAAATTTTGCTATGAGAAGCTGATGATCTGTGCCACAGTCAGCTCCAGGTATTGTTTTTGCTGAGTTTATACAGCTTCTCCATCTTTGGCTACAAATAATGTAAGCAGTTTTATATCAACCCTTGTGAATGACAAGGGCTTAATTTCCAAAGTATTCATACAGCTCCTACAACTCAGCAACAACAGAATAAGCAAACAACTGAATCTAAAACGTGGGCTAAGAACTAAATAGACATTTTCCCAAGGAAGACATTCAGATGGCCAATGAGCATGTGAACAGAAGCTCAATATCACTTATTTTTGGGGAATCTTTTTTCAATTTTGGAGGTTCCTCAAAAACTAAAAATAGATTTTCCATAATATCCAGTGATATCACTCCTCAGCATGTATCTGGACAAACCACAATTCAAAAAGATATGCATGCCTATGTTTATAGTAGCACTATTCACATTAGCCAAGGCATGGAAACAACCTATGTGTCCATTGACAGATGAACGGATAAAGAAGACGTGGTATATATATACACACCAGAATATTAATGAGCCATGAAGAAGAATGAAATACTCCCATTTACAGTAATGTGCATGAACCCAGAGATTACCATACTAAGTGAATTAAGTCAAAAATATAAAGACAAATACTATATGATATGACTTATATGTGGAATTTAAAATATCTAAAACAGATGACACTATCTATAAAATAGAAAGAGACTCACAGACATAGAGAACAGACTTGTGTTTGCCAAAAGGAAGTGGAGTGAATGAGGGAGTGATGAAATGGGAATTTGGTGTTAGTCGATGCAAACCATTATATATAGAATGGATAAACAATAAGGTCTTACTGTATAACACAGGATTTATATTTAATATCCTGTGATAAACCATAATCCAAAAGAATTTTACAGAGAATGTATATGTATGTATAACTTAGTTTTCTGTACAGCATAAATTAACAGAACATTGCAAATCAATAATACTTCATTGAAAAAAGACCACAAATAGCAAACATTGACAAGAATGTGCAGAGAGGAGAACTCCCATATATTTTGGGACTTCCCCAGTGACTCAATGGTAAAGAATCCACCTGCCAATGCAGAAGCTGCAGGAGACATTGGTTCAATCCCTGGGTTGGGGAGATCCCCTGGAGGAGGAAATGGCAACCCACTCAAGTATTCTTGCCTGGAGAATCCCATGGACAGAGAAGCCTGGTGGGCTACAGTCCTTGGGGTCACAAAGAGTCAGACATGACTGAGAAAGCATGCATGTATACAATTTGCGAGGAATGTACTTTGGTGCAGCCATCATAGAAAACAATATGGAAGTTTCTAAACAACCAAAAATAGAACTACCATAAGACCCAGAAATTCCACTCCTGGATATTTATTTGACAGAAAGAGAAACACTAATTAGAAAAGTTACATGCACCCCAAATTTCATAGTAACATTATTTTCAATTGCCAAGATACGGAAGCAACCTAAATGTTCATCAAAAGCAAAATAAAGTAAAAATTAAAATAAAAAAAGTGCAACACTAAAAAAAAGAGAAATGAATGGATAAAGAAGATGTGAGATATTATTCTGTATGAAAAAATGAAATTTTGCTACTTGCAGCATCATGGATGGACTTGTAGAGTATTGTTCTAAGTGAAATAAGTCAGGCATGAAAGACAACTACTGTACAATATCAATTATTTATGGAATCTGAAAAATAAAACAGCCAAATGTAATAAAAAAGACTCACAGATGTAGAGAACAAACTAATGATTCAGTTCAGTTAAGTTTAGTCCCTCAGTCGTGTCCGACAGCACGCCAGGCCTCCCTGTTCATCACCATCTCCCAGAGTTCACTCAGACTCACGNCACCATCTCCCAGAGTTCACTCAGACTCACGTCCATCGAATCCATGATGCTATCCAGCCATCTCATCCTTGGTCGTCCCCTTCTCCTCCTGCCCCCAATCCCTCCCAGCATCAGAGTCTTTCCCAATGAGTCAAATCTTCTCATGAGATGGCCAAAGTACTGGAGTTTCAGCTTTAGGATTATTCCTTCCAAAGAAACCCCGGAGTTGATCTCCTTCAGAATGGACTGGTTGGATCTGCTTGCAGTCCAAGGGACTCTCAAGAGTCGTCTCCAACACAGTTCAAAAGCATCAATTCTTCGGCGTTCAGCCTTCTTCACAGTCCAACTCTCACATACATACATAACCACAGGAAAAACCATAGCCTTGACTAGAT
>SJYQ01021137.1:0-29943 GCA_006410935.1 Redunca redunca
CACACACTCTCCACAAATAGGTCTCACCCTGGAGCTACCCAGAAGGTCTGCTAAACAGCCTGGGTCTCTTATTCCGATTTATAGCTCTGGGTGGGACCTGAGTCCGTTGGGCTGCAAGGAGATCAAACCAGTCCATCCTAAAGGAAATCAACCCTGATTAGTCACTGCAAGGACTGATGCAGATGCTACAACACTTTGGCCACGTGATGCAAAGAGCAGACTCATTGGAAAAGACCCTGATGCTGGGAAAGACTGAAGGCAAAAAAGGAGAAGGGGGTGGCAGAGGATGGCATCACCGAGTCAGTGGACATGAATTTGAGCAAATTCCAGGAGACAGTAGAGAACAGGGAAGGCTGGGGTGCTGCAGTCCGTGGGGTCAAAAAGAACTGGACACGACCTAGCGACTGAACAACGACAAACAAATCCCCAGGAGGTGCTGAAGCTGCTGGTCTCAGGCCACCCCCCTGCCCCCACCATTGTGAGAACCACAAGTCTAGAGGGGAAAAAAATCCAAAAAGAAAAAAAAAAAATCACATGAGGAAATAGATAACTATACACAGTGATAAGTGCTACATCGCAGTCCAAGGGTGTGACACTTGAAGACTGAGGGTGCACTCAGTGATGGCGGGGGCTGGGAGCCACCACAAGCAAAAAGGAGCTGAAGAGCAAAGAAGCATATTGAGACCGAGACGCTGGAGCCCAGAGAACAAGACAGAGGGCCTTGAAAGTGAGAGCAAAAGTCGCTTAGTTGTGTCCGACTCTTTGCTGCAACTCAGGCCAAAATACTGGAGTGGGTAGCCTTTCCCTTCTCCAAGGGATCTTCCCAACCCAGGGATCAAACCCAGGTCTCCTGCATCGCAGGCAGATTCTTTATCAGCTGAGCCCACGAGGGTCTTGAGACAAGGCCGGATCACGTATAGTCTGATCGGACAACACTGTGCATAGAGGAGTGAAACAGGACCGTATGTGATCCAGCCTCGTTGTGAGACCATCTTGCTCTCCGAGCTCCAAGTTCTTAGTCTCACAGGCCCCTTCACTCCCTGTGCACAGAGGAAGGGAAGGCCACCAGACAGTTTTGCACATGATCAGCTTTGTGTTCTAGAACAGTGGCTCTGGATAAGGCGGGCAAAGTGGATGGAGAGGGGATGGGTAGAAGCAAGTGGAACAGCTGCAAAGATGCCCCAGTGGTCCAGGCGGGGGTGACAGAGGCTTTTAGCTGCCCTGGGTGCTTTATCAGTCCATGTTCCATAAGGAAAAGAGAAGCTGGCAATATCTGTATTTCAAACAGAGGGGAATTTGATACAGGAGACTGAGTACAAAATTGTTGGAAAAGCAGAGGGGAAGGCAAGGTTACCGAAGATTAGTAACAGGAGGAAACTGCTAGTCTCTTTAGGATTAAAAGTCAAAAGGGAAAGGGTTGTTATGCCAAAACCCACCACCACTGGGCGCTGAGCAGGAACCCCAGAAGCTGGTCCTCACCAGCCGCCGCTGTTTCTGCCATTATTGCTTTCTGTTTTGCCCATGCCACACTGTGGGATATCAGTTCCCACATCAAGGATCAAACCCATGCCCCCTGCATGGGAAGCGCAGAATCTTAACCGTTGGACCACCAGGGAAGCCCCTCTGCTGTTGTTGCTGAAGTCCTTGTTATTGTCTCCACTGACTAAGGGGCGGGCAGGAGCCTGGGAAAAAAATGGCTTCTCCTCTCTGCCTGTCTTCTGACGTCCTTCTCACAGAACATGACGGGACACTAGTGAGCAAGGGTGTCTGGGAAACGTGTGCAGGCTTCCAGCCTCACTGTCGAGCGTCTACAGGGGCGACAACCACACAGAGACTCTCTGGCCTGGTCTTGACTGGAATCAGAGGCTCCATGGTAAGAGTCCCACCAAGTCACTCCTTCTCCTGCAGCCATCCTGGACGGTGCTCAACCTTCCTGGGGTCTCTCTCACTAGAGTCTAGAGCTGCACCATCCAACACAGTGGCCTCTCCACATATGGCGATGTGCGTGCACGCTCAGTTGTGTCCAGCTCTTTGCGACCCCATGGGCTATAGCAGTCCAGTCTCCTCTACCCTCCACTGTCTCCCGGAGTTTGCTCAAATTCAGGTCCAGTGAGTTAGTGATGCTCTCTAACCATCCCATCCTCTGCCTCCCCCTTCTCCTTTTGCCTTTAATCTTATTAGGGTCTTTTCCAATGAGTAGGCTCTTTGCACCAGATAGCCAAAAGTATTGGAGCTTCAGCGTCAGTCCTTCCAATGATTGTTCAGGGTTGGTTTCCTTTAGGATTGACTGGTTTGATCTCTATGCAGTCCAAGGGACTCTCAAGAGTCTTCTCCAGCACCACAGTTCAAAAGCATCAGTTCTTTGGCGCTCAGCCTTCCTTATGGTCCAAATCTCACATCCGTACATGACTACTGGAAAAACCATGGTTCTGATTATACAGACCTTTGTCGGCAAAGTGAAATTTCTGCTTTTTAATGTGCTGTCGACGTTTGTCTTGTGGCTTCTCTGGTAGCTCAGACAGTAAGGAATCTGCCTGCAATGCAGGAGACCCAGGTTTGATCCCTGAGTCAGGAAGATGCCTTGGAGAAGGGAATGGCTACTCACTGCAATATTCTTGCCTGGAGAATTCCGTGGAGTGAGGAGCCTGGCAGGCTAGTCCATAGGGTCGCAAGAGTCAGACATGACTCAGTGACTAACACTTTCAGTTTCACTTCACTAGGTTTGTCATAGCGTTTGTTAACCATAATGATGTCATTTTAACTTGATTACCTCTACAAAGACTTTATATTTTTTTAAAATTTTTATTTATGTATTTTTAGCCACAAAGTATATGGGATCTTGATTCCCCAACCAGGGATTGAACCATACCCCCTGCATTGGAAGCTCAGAGTCTTAACCACTGGACCACCAGGGAAGTCCCAAGATTTTATTTCTCATTTTAAAATGTATAGAGATACTGAATCACTATGTTATGGAATAGGAATTAACATAGTGTTGTAGGACAATTATGCTTCAAAAATAAGCTCAGAGAAAAGGAGATCATATTTGTGGTTACCAGAGGCAGGGGGTTGGGGGAAGGAATTGGATGAAGACAGTCAAAAGGTACAAACTTCCAGTTATAAGAAAAATAAGTACTAGGAATATAATGTACCACAGGATAAATATAATTAACACTGCTGTATGATATATATAAAAGGTGTTGGGAGTAAATCTTGTGTTCTCAGCACAAAGAAAACATATATTCTTTCCTATTTCTTTAATTTTATATCTATACGAGATGATGGACATTCACTGAGTTTATTGTGGTCATCCTTTCATGACGTGTGTAAATCAAATCATTATGCTATACACCTTAAATTTACACAGTTCAGTTCAGTTCAGTCGCTCAGTCGTGTCTGACTCTTTGCGATCCCATGAATCGCAGCATGCCGGGCCTCCCTGCCCATCACCAACTCCAGGAGTCTACCCAAACTCATGTCCATCAAGTCGGTGATGCCATCCAGCCATCTCATCCTCTGTCATCCCCTTCTCCTCCTCCCCTCAATCCCTCCCAACATCGGGGTCTTTTCCAATGAGTCAACTCTTCTCATCAGGTGGCCGAAGTATTGGAGTTTCAGCTTCAGCATCAGTCCTTCCAAAGAACACCCAGGACTGATCTCCTTTAGGATGGACTGGTTGGATCTCCTTGCAGTCCAAGGGACTTGCAAGAGTCTTCTCCAACACCACAGTTCAAAAGCATCAATTCTTTGGCGCTCAGCTTTCTTCACAGTCCAACTCTCACATCCATACATGACCACTGGAAAAACCACATCCTTGATTAGACAGACCTTTGTTGGCAAAGTAATGTCTCTGCTTTTTAATATGCTGTCTAGGTTGGTCATAACTTTCCTTCCAAGGAGTAAGGATCTTTTAATTTCATGGCTGCAATCACCATCTGCAGTGATTTTGGAGCCCCCAAAAATAAAGTCTGACACCGTTTCCCCATCTATTTCCCATGAAGTGCTGTATGTCAATTCTATATCAATAAAACTGGAAGAAAAAATTAATTACAATTAACTGAGATTAAAAATTCACTCCTCCTAAGAAGGTACAGAACCAAGTGCAAACCCTAATGAGCAGGACGGACTCTGGGTGATAATGATGTATCCATGTAGGTTCATCAATTGTCAGAAACGAACCACGGTGGTGTGGGATGTCATTGGCAGGGCAGGGTATACAAGTGTGGGGACAGACAGTATATGGAAACTCTCTCAGTTCTGCTCAGTTTTGCTGTGGATTTAAAACTTCTCTAGAAAATGCAGTTTATTAATTTAAAAAATTATTTTATTTTTATTTTTTTGGTTGCACCTTGAGGCATCCAACCTTGAGGTGGGGTCTTAGTTCCCTGAACAGGGATTGAACTCATGCCCCCTGCAGTGGAAGCATGTTTTCTTAAACCACTGAACCACCAGTGAGGAACCAATGAAGTTTATTAATTAAAAAAAAAATTCATTTCTCAGTCCCATCAGGCACATTTTAAGGGCTCACATGTGGCCAGTGACTACTGCATTGGCCACGAAGATGAAGAAATCTCCAGGACTGTGCTGCTGCAGAAGATGAGTCCTGCCGGGTCTGAGCTGGTCTGACCCATCTTTGTTCAGCTATTTCTGGCATTTTCCCTCGAGTTCTAGCACTGCTTCTTTCCTCATTAACTTTTCCCTTGTTTAGAGATTTAAAAGGTGGGCAGTGTTTGAGTCCCACCCCTGCGCTTCCAGGGAGTGAGTCTTTAGCTTCTGAGACTGGTTTGTTGTTGTTCAGTTGCTATTAAGTGCCCAGCTCTTTGTGACCCCATGGATTGTAGCCCGCCAGACTCCTCTGTCCATGCGATTTCCCAGGCAAGAATACTGGAGTGGGTTGCCATTTCCTCCTTCAAGAGAACCTCGCAACCCACAGATTGAACCCGGGACTCCAGCATTAGCAGGCAGATTCTTCACCACTGAGGCACCAGAGATGACCTCTGAGACTGATAACCCCTGATTACCTGGGAAGACCAAAATGATCTGGCAGCCGAAAAAGTTCAAGGTCCCAAGTCTGCCAACTTCGACCAAAGCCAAAACAAAACTTGCCCAACCTCCACTTCCTGGTCAGACTTTTCACACCAGTCATTTATCCACATGCTCTGTATCATTTCCGATTTTATTTGGCTTCCTTATAATATAACTAAATTCCAAATTCTAAAATTGGTGTCCTAAATTTGATTATTCCCAACACAAATTTCTGTGTGAAAACAGAGCTCTTCCAAACAGAAGCCTCTATGTGTGACTTTTTCAAAGCAAGTCATTTGATTTAAGGGAATAAAAATTAAACTGCAAAGTAATCACTATTTTCACTTGAGAGAATGGATTTCATTGCTCTGTTTTACAGAGAACCAAAGGCCATAGCAGTGGGCCACAGAGTTGGGGGAAGCGTCACCTTCTTTGTGGAATGTTAAACGTCGATGCACAAGGCCTGGGTTCTCTGGAATAACCAGTGTGCAAGGGAGGCGTGCAAAACATTTCCAGACCAAGGGTGCTGCATAAAGATTCCATATTGGAAAAGTTTCCCACGTTATTAGGACCTTCCCAACCCAGGGATCAAACCCAGGTCTCCCGCATTGCAGGTGGATTCTTTACCAGCTGAGCCACAAGGGAAGTCCAAGAATAATGGAATGGCTAGCCTACCCCTTTCTCCAGCGGATCTTCCCAACCCAGGAATCAAACCGGGGTCTCCTGTACCAACTGAGCTATCAGGGAGGCCCCAGTAATTTACAACCCAAAGCAATAAAGCATCGTTTCTCCTTTCTCAAAGTAAGTTTTACTACCTTTTTTTTTTTTATAAAACATTTGGCGGGGGGCGGTAATTAAGAAGAGAGTGTGGTGTTTTTGGCCAGAGCCTCACCGGCCTCGGGCTTCCTCCAGCACTTGGATTTGTCCAGAGGAAGCATTTCTGGGTACCAGGATGGGGGAAGGTTGGAACAAGGGGGACCTGGGGAGAGGGGAGGGGAGGGGAGAGGAGGGGAGACTGCTCGGGGAGAACCATACCCACCCCACTGAGAAGAATAGGAACATTTTTCAAAGAAAACTAGACAAATGACCACGTATGCGGACATTTGCGCTTTTAAAGGTAGAATAAAGTAAAGAAACAAGGTTTTACCAGTCATCTTTATCTGGGGTGGGGATGACTAAAATTCGTTCCTTCTGTGGAATCCTTTGAAGCTATTTTCTCGCCCACTAAACCTGCCCATCAACATGTCGTCCTCATCTTCCTCCTGGGCCTTCTTCACCTCTTCCTTGGCCTGGATGGCATCCATCTCCTTTTCTGGGCCCTGGGGGAAAAAACAAAGAACCCGGTGGCCAGGGATTACACTTTCTGAGAGCTGACTGGGTGTCAGCATACAGCCCGCCTCTGCCTCCTGGAAGCCTCCACACCAGCTGGGGTCAACTGAAAAGAAGCCCCCCTAGGATATTCAGGTCCCCACTCCTGGAACCTGGAGATGCAACCTTGTATGGAGTAGGAGGGCGCTTCCCAACACGGCGCTAGTGGTAAAGAACCCACCTGCCAATCCAGCAGATGAAAGAGATGTGGGTTTGATCCCTGGATGGGCAAGACCCCCTGGAGGAGGGCATGGCAACCCACTCCAGTATTCTTGCCTGGAGAATCCCATGGACAGAGGAGCCTGGTGGGCTACGGTCCACAGGGTTGCACCGAGTTGGACGCGATTGAAACGATTTAGCATGCGCACACACTATGTCGGGGGAACAGCTTTGCAGATGGGATTAAATTAAGCATGTTGAGATCAGGAAATTCTACTGGCTTACCAGGTGGGCCCTAAATTCCATCACAGTGTTCTCATGGGAGAGGGGCAGAGGGAGATCTGACACAGAGACAGAGGAGGAGACGGCCATGTGAAGACAGAGGCAAAGACTGGAAGGATGTGGCCGCAAACCAAGGGCACCAGGACCCTTCAGGAGCTGCGAGAGAGGGAATAAGGGTTCTCCCCTAGAACATTTGGAGGGAGCAAAGCCCTGCTGATGCCCTGATTTCAGCCCACTGATACTGATTTTGGACTTTTGGCCTCTAGAATTTGGGAGAATACATTTGCCATGGGCTTTTTTGTTTCTGACCAGCTTCATGGCATGAGGGATCTTCGTTCCTTGACCGGGGATCGAACCCACCCCGCTTACAGTGGAAGCTCAGATTCTTAACCACTAGACCACCGGGGAAATTCCCATCTGTGATGTGATGCTTTAAGCCGGCGAGTTTGTGGTGATATTGTTATGGCAGCCCCAGGAAACAAATACCCCCTCCTTCTTCCATTCCCAGAGCACCTGGGCCTGTCTTTCAACCAGCTGACCAGTAAGGGACAGATGAGAAGAGGCCTCAGAGCCTAAATGAGAAACTCCAAACTTGTGTAATAAAAAGAAAGGCCCGGACTGAGTGCAGACAAGTCAAGGAGGTTCCCGAAGTCATTGCCGAAAAGAGTTTAGTAAGTCTTTGTGGCAGAAATCAGATTCAAGAAGAAATGGTTCATAAACAAAAATCCCTTAGTGATAACCACCTTTCATCAGTGAAGGGGAAGTTTCCCCCCGAAATGCCATGAAATGTTCAAAGTTTAAGCACCCACTTTGCAGCTGGTCCCGGGGTGACGGACGTGACCTGTTTCTCTTGCTCTGACATGTGGGGCCCTGCTGACCCAGGGAGGGATAGCCCCTCCAAGGGGACTGAGTCTTAGAGAATCAATGGCTGAAAGAACTCCTTTTATACGCAAGCTACATCCAGAGCTCACTTCCCTAACCACCTCCACTACTGGGCTTTTTATATTCAAGGCTGATATCTCATCTGATTTATCCCATTGCCAGGTGGTAGAGAACTAGTGCCCCAGGGCCCACAGAAATGCTTAAAACTAGCCGATCCTAAGCCTGTTTATCCTGCTTTCATCCACTCCTTCCTGCAAAGACCAAACCAAAGTTTTTTGCTCGTATCTTCCACCTTTTCCCTCTGCCTCCTGACCAACCCTGGTGCTTCCCCATGTGGCCCTGCATGGCCTGGCGTGGCCCCTCCTCTCAGGATCTGTTAGTAAAACAAATAATCTTTTTTGTGATGGTGGCCACTTCCTGGTCTGGGAGTCTTGCCGTACCTGATTAACAACAAAACTTACATCTTAACACACAGGTATTTTGGACTTCCCCGGTGGTGAAGACTCTGCGCTGCCAATGCAGGGGGCTGGGTTTGATCCCTGGTTGGGGAAATAAGATTCCTTATGCCGTGCAGTGGGGCCAAAAGATTTTTTTTTAATTTAAGAACACACACACAAAAAAGAAGAACACAGGTATTTCACAAACCGCAAAAGCCATGAAACAGTGTCCACCTCGATTCCTCATCATAGAAATACACACAAAACTAGAGAGAGATACCATGACACACCTGTAGAAAGCCACAGTCCCCAGTGCTGGGGAGACTGGAGGAAGTGCAGAACAGTGTGGCCTCTCGGGAAACAGTCTGGCAATTTCTCACAGAGTTAAAGATACACCATGCAACTCAGCAAACCCCATCTTGGATTTTAACCAAAAGAAACAAAAGCGCTCATCCACACACACACACAAACTATATACGAAATCGTTCTCAGCTTTGATCATACTGTTAAAAATTGGAAACAACCCAAATGTCCATTAGCTGGTGAGCAGAGAAACTACTCAGTGAGATGGAGAAACAAGGTACTGATGAAACCCCAGCAACATGGAGAAATCTTGGAGGCACTGTGCTTGGTGAGGGAGGCAGACTCAGAAAGACTCCACGCCTCCAGTGGTCAAGACTCCATGCTCCCAATGCAGGGGGCACGGGTTCGATCCCTGGTCAGGGAACCAATATTCCACTCACTGAGGCCAAGAAAGAAAAAGACAAAAGAAGAAGACCCTAAACTACATGATCTGATTTATACGACGTTCTGGAAAAGGCAAAACTGTAGGGACGTAAAAACAAGGACCTGTTGTACCGCACAGGGAAAAACTATATTCAACATCTTGTAATAACCTATAAGGAAAAAGGAATCTGAAAAAGGATACACACACACACACCCATATATATATAGAGAGAGAGCACTTTGCTATACACCTGAAACTAACACACAACATTGTCAATACTTTAACAAAAAATCCAATAGGGACAGATACCAGATCATCAGCAGATGCTGGAGTGGGGTGGGGCTTGTTTATGAAGAGATTTCTGGGGGTGGTGAAATTGTTCTGGGCTTCCCAGGTGGCACAGTGGTAAAGAATCCGCCTGCCAATCCAGAAGATCCAAGAAAATCAGGCTCGATCCCTGGGTTGAGAAGATCCCAGGAGAAGGAAATGGCAACCCACGCCAGTATTCTTACCTGGGAAATCCCATGGATAGAAGAGCCTGGGGCTACAGTCCATGGGGTTGCAAAGAGTCAGATAGGACTGAACACGCACACAGGAAATTGTTCTACATTTTGATTTTTAGTGGTGTTTTCATAACTATAAGTGTTTGTCAGAATTCACAGAACTGTACATTTCACAGCACATAAATCAGACTTCAATAAATTCGACTCATCAGCAATAGACAGTAATGCCTAGCATGGCCAAAGACTTACCTTCCCTTCTGCATTGAAATTCTCATCCGTGCAGAAGGGAATGTAAATAGGATGACAGGCTGGAAGTTGTTTGCGTATGAACTGGGGACGGCCCTGTCTGCTCCTGGGCAGGTGGCCACGGAAAGACAGGCACAGGAATGATGGTACAGGAATGACGGGAACCAGCTTGTCCCTGAGGCCACCAGCTGGAAGCAGCCCAAAGCTGCATCCACAGAGAACAGATGCATAGCTTCTAGAGTATTCACAAAGGAAGGACAAGCTACTGCTCTATGGGAAAATACAAATGAACCTCACAACATGGCCTGAATGAATAAGTGATGGGTAGCGACACTGAGATGAATTTCAAAAGGAGGTCAAAGCCATCTGCAGTGATGGCGTAGTGGGACTGCTATTCCTTTGGGGGTGAGTGCCGGCTGGGAGGGGACATGAGGAGGCTCCCAGGGCTCTGGCGGCGTTCTGTATCTTGATCTGGGTGGGGTGTTTATTATAGAAAAAGTAAAGCGCCTTTTTCTATACGTGAGACTCAAGTATGGAAATAAATGAATAACAAAAGCAAAGTTCATCGTGTTCATGGACTTCCCTGGTGGCCCAGTGGTTAAGAATCCACCTGCCAAAGCAGGGGACACAGGTTCAATCCCTGGTCCGGGAAGATCCCACACCCGCAGGGCAAATGAGCCCGTGCGCCACAGCTACTGAGCCGGAGCTCCGGAACCCGTGCTCTGCAACAAGAGAAGCCACTGCAATGAGAAGCCCTCGAACCGCAGTGAAGAGTAGCCCCCACCAACCAAAACTAAAGAAAACAAACGTACAACAGTGAAGAGCCAGTACAGCCAAATACACACATAAATAATAAAGGGCTGTCTTCTTGAAGAAAAAAAAAAAAAAAAAAGCTCATTGTGTTCATCATACCTTGGTTTCACCCCAGGTGGCCTTGCCAAAATTCTCAGCATACTCTTCATCATCTGTGATCAGGAAGTTATCAAAGATGGTTCCGGATCTCACCTGTGGATGAAAATAAGCCCTTTGTTACTGGTGTGGAAAATGAAACTTTCCACAAAATCAAACCTGCTGTGATTTACTCAGTACTGTCACAGAGATTAGCTGTCGACATTAGGACATGCTGAAACCCTTTTCTGGAATGTCAGTTCCCTCCAGGGCACTGGTCCTCAAACTTGGCTGCGTATGGGGCCCACTGAGAACATTGACAAGACTGCTGATGCCTGGTCTCACTCCCAGGGATGCTGGTTTAGTAGGTCTGGGGTATGACCCACCATAGAGGCTTTGAAGTTCTCCCCAGGGACTCAAGCATCCAGTGATGTTTGAGGACTGCTGATTGAGAACCTCCCTGTGCAAAGTGTGAGCCATGGATGGGCAGCGTCAACATCACTAGGGATTCAGGATATCAGGCTCCACCCTGGACCCACTACATCAGAACCTGCAATCTTATCCTAAAGCTGATAGGCACCACAAGGTCAGCTCCAGACAGATTTCCAAGGGGCGTGGGGGGCAGACAAGAAGTGTCCAGAGGACAGGAAGGATGTCCGTTTTATCTAGGGCTGCAAGATTTGGGTCTGGGTAGGGGTGCCAGGTTCACGACAGGAGCAGGAGTTCAGGCTGAAGTTCAGAGTTATTAAACCAGAGCAAGTTTAAAACCCGGCAATGTGCACGTCCCTCGCAGTCCAGTGATTAAGAAGCCACCTGCCAAAGCAGGGGACGCGGGCATGATCCCTGGTCCTGGAAGATTCCACATTCCTCAGGGCAACTAAGCCCATGCACCACAACTACTGAGCCACACATGGCAATAGAGACCCAGTGCAGAAAAGAAGAGAAAGACAAAACGAGCGACCTGCCAAAGCTCCATTCCAATGGCACCAATGTTCTCAAATTCTGAGAGATCGTATTCGGTCAAATAGTTGTTTTTCATCTTCTGATGGAGCCAAACATCTTTGTCTATGCCCTCAGGTTTCAGGCCATCCTGCAACAACAAACCATATGCGCTGGTCCCCGGGGACACGGGTGGGGAGGGGACTGGCAGGAAGATGGTGCCGCGTACACACCTGGTATAGAGGCTTCTGGAGCATGGCTGCCTGCCAGTCCCCGTCCAGTTCGCCCTTCCAGTCACTCGGCTTGCTGGCGCTGGCGTCCAGAAAATGCTTCTCCCAGTCCTTCAAATGCGTGCAGGGGGAAAAAGTTAGAGTCTCAGCTTTGAGAAAAGAAATCTGCCAAGAGGCAGAGGCCGGTCTGTGACCCCGGGTGCACTTTTCTCCTCCTCAGCTTGATGGTGGAAGGGCTGAGTGCTGGGGTTCCTAACCTCACCAGGGATTTCGACCACAGCCTGCAGTTTGCGGTCCTTTTGGTTAGACAGCATCACCGACTCAATGGAAATGAATCTGAGCAAACTCCGGAAGGTAGTGAAGGACAGAGGAGCCTGGCGTGCTGCAGTCCATGAGGTCGCAAAGAGGGGGACAAGACTTATTGACTGAACAACAATAGGGAACTAATACACACCTGTTACAGTCATGGATGCTTGGCTGCCGGTCACAGGTATGATGCTCAAAAATACTATGTTCAAATGCAGAATGAAGAGAAAAATCATTTTTATAAAGTTGCTGATGCATTTTCCTTTCTTTGGAAAAAGACATTGGTTTGGGACTTCTCTGATGGCCCAGTGGTTAGGACTCCATGCTCCCCTTGCAGGGGCCACAGGTTTGATCCCCGGTCAGGGAACTAAGATCCCACGTGCCGCAACTAAGGCCTGGCACAGGTGCAAGCATGCTCAGTTGTGTCCAACTCTCTGCAACCCCATTGACTGTAGCCCACCAGGCTCCTCTGTCCATGGGATTTTCCAGGCAACAATACTGGAGTACTGATCCGCTCCAGGGGATCTTCCCAACCCAGGGATCGAACTTAAGTCTCCTGCAGTGGCCTGCGGATTATTCTTTACCACTTGAGGCACCTGGGAAGCCCAAGACCTGGTGCAGCCAAATAAATAAAAATAAATAAAGATTTTTAAAATATCGGTTAAGAAAACAAACCCTTCTTGCTTTCATCTCAAATACTTCTAACTCTTTCACAATGCCTTGAAGTGTGAGGCTGTGTGGCGGGTTCAGCACACACGCTCTAGGGAGGGCTCCTTGTTCTGCTCTTGTCACCATCACTATCAGCCAGGCAGCAAGTGTATGGCACCTGGGTACTCACAAACTACGCTTTACGCTTTCTAGCCGCTGTGCGGGAAGAATCCACACCTGGGATTTGTCCTTGGCAGCCTGGTCCCAGCCCTCAGCCTCTGCTGATGCCTTCTCCATATTCTTCAGTGATGTTAGCTGCCAGTCATACTCTATGCTTCCGGATTCAATCGACTGACCATCGATTTTCACTTCATAAGTGAGGTCTGGTCTTAAAATCAGAGTGTAGAGGTGTGTAAAGCTATCAACCTGCGTATTTTGAGGGGAGAAGAAGAGAAGAATGAGACCCTCGATGTTTCAAGGCAGGTCTAGTAAGCAGTGCATGTTGTCATGGGTCAAAGCCTTACTGTAAACACAAGCAGAGACACTCTAGAAAGGGGCTGACCTGAACGTGAAAGGGTGTCCTACAGAAGAGTCACCCCTCCGTAGAGTACTTCCTCCCTACTGGCAGCCTTCCCTGTGTGGCTGATCCCTTTCCTATGCAAAGACAATGGCTCTCACCTCTAACCTCCCAGGCAATCATGATGGGGTAGGTCGGTGTGAACCGAGGGATCATTGTGCTATTTGACTTAGGAAAAGTTGTATGTAAAACAACTTCCTGTTCAGTGTTCTGAAAGATCCCAAATGAAGCCCACTCTGTTTCTCAACCTGGGGGAGAACTTCCTAACACTCTCTTGATGAGTTGTCCAACGGTTGAAGCTTGGCTGGGGTAGGCCTGGTTTCTTTCTTGGGCATGGTTAAAAGCCCAGACTGGACATAAGGAAAGCATTTAACATTCAATAAAAGGGGTCTGGAGACTTCCCTGGTGGTTCAGTGGTTAAGAATCTGCCTTGCAATGCTGGGGATGAGGGTTGATCCCTGGTCAGGGAACTACATGAGGGGGAGCAACTAAGCCCGTGTAGGCCACAGCTACGGATCCCGGGCACCACAACTAGAGATCCATGTGCCGCAGCGAAGATCCTAAAGATGCAACTAAGATCAATACAGTCAAATACATATATTTTTTCTAAAAAATAAAAAAATCTCTGTGCTTCCACTGCAGGAGGGCATGGGTTCAACTGCTGCTTGGGGAACTAAGGGCAAGCCACACAGTGCGGCCAAAAGTAAATAAAATAAAGGAAGGTTGGAAGGTGGGTGGGAGGGTGCCTAGGGAAGCTGGGGGTTCCCAGGATGTGCCTGTCACCAGCAGAGGGGACCCCAGCACCATATCCTGGCAGCATCAGTGTCACTGGGGGTGCAGGGGCAATGCTCATTCCCAGGTCAGCCCTGATCTGCTGCATTGGAACTCAGGGACCCTCTGGTCACTTTCACAGGCTCTCCAGGGTCTCTGACACCACTCAGGTTTGAAAACCACCACCCCAGCATAAAGGCCCTGCCAGGAGGAGTCTCTCCCTGCTAAAAGCCAAATCAAAACACTTTCAGGGGCTTCCCTGGTGGCTCAGTGGTAAAGAATCCGCCTGCTTATGCTGGAGAACTGGGTTCGGTCCCTGGTCCGGGAAGATCCCACATGCTGTGGAACAACTAAGCCCGTGCGCCACAACTATTGAGCCTGTGCTCTAGAGCCCGGGAGCTGCAACTGCTGAGCGCAAGTGCCACAACTGTGAAGCCCAAGCGCTCCAGAATCTGTGCTCTACAACGAGAGGAGCCACTGCAACGAGAAGCCCATGAACCCCAATGAGAGAGTCGCCCCCACTCGCCGCACCTAGAGCAAAGCCCGCCCAGCGATGGAGACCCAGCACGGACAAAAGTAAATAAATACAATTAAAAAAAATTTTCAGTACCCCTTTGACCTGCCATTCTGTGTGGCCGATAACTCTATCCAGAATCAGCACTACAGCCTCCTGTGTCTCCTTCAACCCTTGTAGTCTATCTGACAGCTGAATGCACGATTCTTCCAATGCTCTCCTCCTGCTCTCTGCCTGCCTTTGTCTCCACTCACCTTTCTTAGCTGAGAATTTGAGCTGGCTGGCACCCTCTGAGATTTGGCCGCAAGCTCAAGCCTCCTGAGGGATGACAGCTACACTCTCACATATGCAAACAGCTTCAAACCGACATCCTTTAACCCCATCTGTTAGCCAAGCTTCAGATTCAAAGTTTCCAGCAATTTACTCTTCCCTCATGTCACAGGAGACTCGGGTTCAACCCCTGGGTCGGGAAGATCTCCTGGAGGAAGAAATGGCAACCCACTCCAGTAGTCTTGCCTGGGAAACCCCACGGACAGCAGAGTCTGGCTGGCTCTGGGGTCGCAAAGAGCCAAACACGACTGAGTGACTGGGCACACACACGCATGCTTCCTCAGCATCAGCCAGAATTTCCCAACCACGACCCCTGAGTCGGTCCTGACCCCTTTCTTGGCCTTTATTTCCCCTCCTGTTTAACAGCAATGCTGCTGAGGATCATCACCCACACCCTCAACATCCACATTCCAAACGTCACCAAGTCTTTCGGACCTCACACAGGGATCATCTGTCAAAATGCTCCCAGGTTCCAGGCTTCCCTGGCGGCTCAGTGGTAAACAGTCCGCCTGCTGATACGGGAGACACAGGTTCCACACCCGATCGGAGAAGATCCCACATGCCGCTGAGCGACTAAGTCGGTGCCCCCAACTATTGAGCCTGTGATCTAGAGCCTGCGAATTGTGACTGCTAAAGACTGTGACCCTAGACCTGTGCTTCACAACAAGAGACGCCACCACAGTGAGAAGCCCACGCACCGCAACTAGAGAGCGGCCCTCGCTCGCTGCAGCTAGAGAAAAGTCTGTGCAGCAAAGACCCAGCGCAGTCAAAAGTGAAATAAAATAAAATGCTCCTGGGTTCTGCACCTTGCTGAAGCCTTGGTCTAACAGTCTCATCCCTCTCTCTGCCTGTTGCACTCTCCTTCCCTCCCCAGAACATTCGAGGTATTTTTCTAACAATGCAGACGAGACCTCCTCCAGGAAAACCCCAGAAGGCTGACCACTACATTTCTTTTATAGCATCACAGAGAGAATCGGAGCCCTGTGAAGAAAACCGTACTCCTCACCCAGGAGGCCCTAATGCCGATTCGCTGCTATGATCCGAGGCGCCAACGCTCCCCCAACAGACTCATCTCTTATTTTTCTAGCAGGCTTGCAGAAATAGCAGCACCCATCCGAGGGCTTCATTGGCCTGCCAGTGCCACCCAGGGCCCTGTAGGCTTGCTGCCTCCAGGTGACCCAGTTCTGGCCTCCCAGGCACAGTGCAGGCCAGAACTCATAGCCTCCGTCTGGTAGGGTCACCCCCTTTCATTCTCGCACACCTGAGCTGCCGTTGAAAAGGAGTCAATCACAAAGACGTGCCCGCTGTTCCAACACTAAGGCAGAGGAGGAAGACTTGGAATTTGAGCTCCTCCTCACTCCCCCAAGGGAGGGCGTCAGGTCTTCATATACAGGGGGACCTGCTGACCCTTTCGAACCACCAGGTCGGCAGGCGGGACACGGAGAGAAACCACTCTGCAGAGACTCACTGGGGCTCTGTAAGGAAGCCACACCCACTGCTCAGGCCTAAGAGGCAAGTATGGATGCTCCCTGACTTCACCAGTGGTTCAGTTGCTAAAGAATCCACCTGCAAACCAGGAGACCTGGGTTTGAACCCTGGGTCAGGAAGATCCCTTGGAGAAGGGCATGGCAACCCACTCCAGTATTGTTGCCTAGAGAATCCCAAGGACAGAGGAGCCTGGCGGGCTGCAGAGCACAGGGCTGCAGAGAGCGAACGCGGCTGAGCACGCTCGAGTATGCTCCCTCTCCTTGCTGTCAATCATCCTGCAACACACTGGCCTTCTGCCCAGATTCCCAGAGGCTATGGGTACTGGGGATTGCTCAGGGGACAAGTCCCTACTTCCTGGTGCTTACCTTCAAAGTGGGGGCTGTACACTGGGGAGGTTACTTCTTCTTCCTAGGCCCAGACACCAGGGACTTAATGCAAGCTGCCTCTTTGGAGAAGCCCGGGGCAGGATCATGGAGTATAAACAGGCCCTTTCTGAAGGAGATCAACCCTGGGATTTCTTCGGAAGGAATGATGCTAAAGCTGAAGCTCCAGTACTTTGGACACCTCACACGAAGAGTTGACTCATTGGAAAAGACTCTGATGCTGGGAGGGATTGGGGGCAGGAGGAGAAGGGGACGACCCAGGATTAGATGGCTAGATGGCATCATGGACTCGATGGACGTGAGTCTGAGTGAACTCTGGGAGATGGTGATGGACAGGAAGACCTGGCGTGCTGCAATTCATGGGGTCGCAAAGAGTCGGACACGACTGTGTGACTGAAATGAACTGAAGACCTAAAGTGCCATTTTCACAGGATCTTCTGGGTAAAAAGGTAAAGGATGTATGCATTCATTTTAGAAATATTCCCATTTTAAAATGTTTTGGGGGGCTTCCCTGGTGGTCCAGTGGCTGGAGACTCTTTGCTCCCAAAGCAGGGGGCCTGGGTTCAATACCTGGTCAGGGGACTAGATCCCACATGCTGCAACAAAGACCCATTTCAGCCAAACAAATAAATATTTAGAAAAAAAAAATGTTTTGTTATTTGGAAGATTAATTCCTCCAGAATGATTTTTTATCTTGAATATTTCATTCCTTAATGATGATGGATGTGCCTGTGTGCTAAGTCACTCAGTCGCGTCCAACTCTTTTTGACCGAATGGACTGTAGCCCTCCAGGCTCCTCTGTCCATGGGATTCTCCAGGCAAGAATACTGAAGTGGGTTTCCAGGCCCTCCTCCAGAGGATCTTCCCGACCCAGGGATCGAACCTGAGTCTCTTGCATCTCCTGCACTGGCAGGTGGGTTCTTTACCACTAGCGCCACCTGAGAAGCCCAATGATGCCGGGGGCTGAAATGCCACCATTCTGCTATACCCTTATGAAGCAAATTATAAATGGATGTCACAGCTCAAGGTGAGAAGTAAGTATGCCCTTCTGGTGGGAGGGGAGTTTGGGGGAGAATATGGCTGAATCTCTTTGCTGTCCACCAGAAACTGTCACAACACTGTTAATCATTGTTAAACTATATCCCAACATAAGATAAAAAGTTTAAAAAAACTGTAAATTTAAATTTAAACTAAAATAATTTTTCATCCAAAAAAAAAAAAAACCCAAAGACTTCAGAACCCAATCCAATCCAAGTTCTGGGCAAGTGTCTCTTATGGGCCTGGTAAACTGGAAAGTGGGGACAGGACAGACAAGGCTCACCCCCACACCAGGGTTCCCTTAACTATTTTAAGGTCAAAACTGTTTTCTACAGACTTCCATTATCGTCTTTTCAAGAGTTAACACGATCACCAATTTAATAGGAAAGCTTTTACCTTACACCTGATTGATTTCTTGTTTGCATGATACTGATTCTTGAAATGTAAAATAACATGAACTGCCTTGATGTCAAATCCACAAATATCAGGCCCTACAAACAAACAAACAAAAATTAACCACTCTCAAATTCCTTTCGTAATACATCACCACAGCAATATCCCCACCAGTCTCTTGAAACAGTACACAGAGACACGGGGAGTGTACATGTCTGGGAATAATCAGATGCCCGCAGGGAGATTTTTTAAATGGATGGCGACATTCAGTTCAGGTCATGGTCACTGCAGCCACTTTGAACTCAAGGGTAAGCCAGCAGGTGAGGAAGAAAAGGCAGGTCTAACAACAATCTGGTAAGCGTCCTCATCACATGCAGTCTGAACCTCAGACCTTCCCTCAGAAGCTCTGACCAGGGCTCCTGTACCCACAGGAAGGCTCCAGAGCTGGACTGACTGGCTCCGATCCCAGCCACCTTCCATGTTGAGACATATTTGCAAATAACGTATTTGCCTCTCCTGCCTCAGTGTCCTAGTCTATAAAATGGGGGTGTTAATTTGACTTCACAAAGCTAATTCAAGGGGCTAATGTATGTAAAGCTTTTAGTATGGCAATGCTCAATATTTGTTATTATTGTTATGCTCCAAGAAAATGTACACATATATAGATATTCTTTCTTAACAATATCCCCACATCATAAGCAAAAGAGAGGTTACGATCAGATGTAGATTCTGATGAATGGTGAAGTCTGTAAGAAGTTCTATTCAATGATTTTCGGGATTTCCCCGGTGGTCAAGTGGTTAAGACTTTGCCTTTCAATGCATCCCTGATCAGGGAGATAAGATCCCAGACATCTCATGGCCAAAATAACAAAGAAACATAAAATGGAAACAATATTGTAAAAAATTCAATAAAGGTTTTAAAAGTGGTCCACATTAAAAAATAAACACATAACAAAGTTAATGATTTTTAAATTGGTATGAGATCAAGTTTCAGTCACTAAGGAAATGGAATCTTGTAGGATACTCTATTCCTTGCTCAAAGACTAGGAGTTCTGAATATTCTAAGCCAGGTTCACAGGAAGGATCTAGAAAATCTGTCAAGCCTTCTGAGAATGTCTGGAATCACCCAGCTGCGCCTTCATTGACTGGAAGCCGTAGGAATGTATTAGAGCGTCCACGTGTCTTTCTATCTCAAATAGAAGTCCACCACATCCACAGACCCAAGCCTGTACCCACCCCCATGAACAAACTCTGTAAACACAAGCAGATGACTGCAACTTCTTCTAGAACCTGTAGTGATGAACCTCCAGATTAAATAAGAGATAACTAGGCTGAACATAATTACTTAAAGAATATTAACAATTTTTCAGAGTAGATGCGAAGTGAACTTGGAAATAGTATCTTACGGGGGGACAAAAAACACCACATCTGTCTCCCAGTGGAGTTCCCTAAAGATGTGTGGTTTATGAAATTTCTTTTTGTTATTGTTATTGCTGGAAAAGAGTTTAATTTTTTAAAAAAACAAAAGCTATGTGAACTATTTGTATGAAAGTCTATTACCTTGGATAACCTCAGATATGCAGATGACACCACCCTTATCTTATGGCAGAAAGCTAAGAAGAACTAAAGAGCCACTTGATGAAAGTGAAAGAGGAGAGCAAAAAAGTTGGCTTAAAGCTCAACATTCAGAAAACTAAGATCATGGCAGCTGGTCCCATCACTTCATGGCAAACAGATGGGAAAACAGTGGAAACAGTGAGAGACTTCATTTTTCTGGGCTCCAAAATCACTGCAGATGGTGATTGCAGCCATGAAACTAGAAGACGCTTACTCCTTGGCAGGAAAGTTATGACCAACCTAGACAGCATATTCAAAAGCAGAGACGTTACTTTGTCAACAAAGGTCTGTCTAGTCAAGGTTATGGTTTTTCCAGTGGTCATGTATGGATGTGAGAGTTGGGCTATAAAGAAAGCTGAGCGCCAAAGAATTGATGCTTTTGAACTGTGGTGTTGGAGAAGACTCTTGAGAGTCCCTTGGACTGCAAGGAGATCCAACCAGTCCATCCTAAAGGAGATCAGTCCTGGGTGTTCATTAGAAGGACTGATGCTGGAGCTGAAACTCCAGTACTTTGGCCACCTGATGCGAAGAGCTGACTCATTTGAAAAGTCCCTGATGCTGGGAAAGATTGAGGTCAGGAAGAAAAGGGGATGACAGAGGATGAGATAGTTGGATGGCATCACCGACACAATGGACATGGGTTTGGTGGACTCTGGGAGTTGGTGACGGACAGGGAGGCTTGGGGTTGCAAAGAGTCGGACACAGCTTAGCGACTGAATTGAACTGAACTATTACCTTGGAATTGGAACATGAAATTTATTTTTCCCTCGAAATTGGTCAGAAATGTCTTCTCTATCTCTGAGTACCTACACGCTTTTACTATTTAATTCAGCTTCAGAATGTGCCCAGATCTGACCAGAAAAATCTGGACTTTTTCCATCAACAGCAATCATAAAATACTTATGCAGGAATGGATTTTTGTGAAGAATGGAAGCATATGGGCTCTGAAGTGGGGCTGACCTGACTTTTGGGCAAGTATTTTAATCTTTCTGAGCCTCAGTTTCCTTATTTGCAAAATGTGGGCCACGTTACCCATTTCCAGCGTCTTAAACATAATCTAATATCGCATAGTTAAGGCCCCTGGAAGGGCCCAGTGAAACATATTCCTCTCTTCCTCTTCAACACCTGCAAGCTGCTCTCAAACCAAAAACTGCAGCTAAGAAATCACAGGAAGTGTTCTAAGACTGATACAGTGGATTTGAGTGAAATGTAACTGATTTTGAGTTAAAAACAAAATAATACAGAAAACTTTAAATATCTTTTTTACTCCAAAATATGCTGCTTTGCAATTTACATGTAGCAGACATGTTGAGTGTATTTAAAGGTAGTATTAGGTGGATATTTGCAGTTATTTTGTTTACCAAATCCAACTAAATCAAATATTTGTGAAATCATCTCTAATTCAACAGGTGGTAATTTTTTTTTTGCTAGATATTTCTGCCATCTTGTTTTGAGGGAATAATTACCATAACCCAAATTGAGCCACTTAAAATTCTGTTTTAATCTAAAGAAAGACCTTTTTCACTGCAGACTTTAAATTCAAGAGTAAATGTGAGACATGGCAGCACACAAGGCTTCCTTGTCCATCACCAACTCCCAGAGTTTACTCAATTGAGACGGTGATGCCATCCAACCATCGTCCTCTTCTCCACCCACCTTCAATCTTTCCCAGCATCAGGGTCTTTTCAAATGAGTCAGCTCTTCGCATCAGGTGGCCAAAGTATTAGAGTTTCAGCTTCAGCATCAGTCCTTCCAATGAATATTCAGGACTGATTTCCTTTAGGATGGACTGGTTGGATCTCCCTGCAGTCCAAGGGACTCTCAAGAGTCTTCTCAGACTGGATTTGAAGCCTGCCTTGGAGAATTTTGAGCATTACTAGCATGTGAGATGAGTACAATTGTGCAGTAATTTGAGCATTCTTTGGCATTTAGTTTCCTTTCTTTGGGATTGGAATGAAAACTGACCTTTTCCAGTCCTGTGGCCACTGCTGCTGCTAATTCGCTTCAGTCATGTCCAACTCTGTGCAACCCCATGGACGGCAGCCCACCAGGATCCCCCGTCCCTGGGATTCTCCAGGCAAGAACACTGGAGTGGGCTGCCATTTCCTTCTCCAATGCATGAAAGTGGAAAGTGAAAACTGAAAGTGAAGTCGCTCCAGAGTTTTCCAAATTTGCTGGCAATGCAGCACTTTCACATCATCATCTTTTAGGATTTGAAAGAGCCAACTGGAATTCCATCACCTACACTGGCTTTGTTTATAGTGATTCTTCCTAAGGCCCACTTGACTTCGTATTCCAGGATGTCTGGCTCTAGGTGAGTGATCACACCATCGTGATTATCTGGGTTGTGAAGATCTTTTTTGTACAGTTCTTCTGTGTATTCTTGCCACCTCTTCTTAATATCTTCTGCTTCCACTAGGTCCATAACCATTCTGTCCTTTATTGTGCCTATCTTTGCATGAAATGTTCCCTTGGTACCTCTAATTTCCATAGTGCACACGCTGGTTTGTTTGATGGTGTCCTATAGGTCCCTTAGGCTCTGCTCGATTTCCTTCAGTCTTGTTTCTTTCTGTTTCTCAGCCTTAATCATTTCCACCAACCTGTCTTCAAGTTCTGGGATCCTTTCTTCTGTATGCTCAGATCTGCCTTTGACTCTTCTAGTGAACTTTTCATGTCAGTTGTACTTTCCAACTCCAGAATTTGATGTTGGGCTCTTGTTAAGTTTACTATATCCTTGGCTTTCTTTCTTCTTCTTCTTTTGCCTTTTTCCTGTCTCCTTATTGTATTTCCATTTTCTCATATTTTTCTTGACTTTCACTACACCTTCATTTAGTTCTTTTAGAATCATTCAGACAGATATTTAAGTCTAACAGGTCTGTCATTAAGTCTTTTTACCAGGGACAGTTCATATTGATTTTTTTTTTCATTTGAATGGGCCATACGTTCTGGCTTCTTTGTATACTTTGTGATTATTTGCTAAACACTGGAGATTTGAGTCTAATGTTAACTCTGGAAATTGGATTCTCCTCCTTCTGTAGGCTTTGCTTTGTTGGTTTTGGTTTTTTGCTTGATTTGTTGAAGGCTCACTCTGTACCAAGGGTCAGCCTGGGACATAAACAGGGTTTTCTCAGGTTTTTTTTCCTGAGTGTTTCCTGGGTATGTGCAGTCACTTTTTAGTTTCCCTTGCATATGCATTTGTTTTTTAATGTCCTAATCTTTAATGCCTAGTTTCCTAAAGGGGGAAAGGTGAAAAATGATGGGTGGGAAGGGAGGGTTCTGGCCCTTTTAGTTTCCTGGGATTCATTTCAGGGGGAAGAGGAGAGGCTTACAACAACGTATGGAGGTGTGACAATAATGGCTGGCCATCTGTTTTTCTGTGCCTCTACCATCAGAAGCAGGAATCAGCCATCGGATCCCAGATCTTTGTTATTTGGAGGACAGGATCCTTTTTTGCCTACCCTGGTTCCAGTAAAAGCTGCTCCAGGAACAAGATGCATAGCTGTCTGTCAGCCATGTGGCTAGAGGTAGGAGATGGGTAGGTTCTACCAGGCAAAGAACTGAAATTCACCACCAGTGACCTCCCCAGTCTTCTGCTGGAAGGTGCAATCCTTCCACTGACCCCAGAGCTCCACAATAGTTACATCAGAAGGATTCTGCCAGTGCAACTGTTGTCTAGGTGGGGAGACAGATTCCTGGTGCTTCCTATTCCCCCATCTTCCCAGAATCCTCATTCTTAAAGGTTTTTGAATCCACAGACTTCAGTTATATCTGGTTCCTATAGCCAAATGTGGTCCCTTCCCAATTGCAGCACAGATGTTAATTACTCCTGGTGTTAAGAGACATTTAATGTATTCTAGCAGTCACCACGGAGAAGGCAATGGCACCCCACTTCAGTACTCTTGCCTGGAAAATCCCATGGATGGAGGAGCCTGGTGGGCTGCAGTCCATGGGGTCGCTAAGAGTCAGACACGACTGAGCGACTTCACTTTCACTTTTCACTTTCATGCGCTGGAGAAGGAAATGGCAACCCACTCCAGTGTTCTTGCCTGGAGAATTCCAGGGACGGGGGAGCCTGGTGGGCTGCTGTTTATGGGGTCGCACAGAGTCAGACACGACTGAAGCGACTTAGCAGCAGCAGCGGCAGTCAACAAGCTTTTGATGTAAGGAGCCAGACAGTAAATAGTTTTGGTTTTGTGAACTACATATTCTCTGTCATGACCACTCAATTCTGCCACTGCTGCTTGAAAGCCGCCACAGACAAGATGTGACTGAACAGAGGAGGCTGCATTCCAATTAAGACTTCACTTGTGGACACTGAAATCTGAGTGTCTATTATTTTTATGGATCAAAAGTACTGTCCTTTTTTTAATCATTCAAAAATGTTAAAAACCTGGGAGTTCCTTGGGGACCTAGTGGTTAGGATTCTGGGCTTTCACTGCCGTGGCCAAGGTTCAGTCCCTGGTTGGGGAACTGAGACCCCGCAAGCCAGGCAGTGTAGCCAAAAAAAAAAAAGTTAAAAACCCACCCTTAGGTCACCAGCCATAATACACACAGGCTTTGGGCTAACATGGCCCATGGTCAAGGTGTACATTCCTGAGGCATTCAAAATACCTGGGCTATATAAACATTGAATAAATAACTGTCTCCCCAGAACAATAGAATGATATGGTTGCCTTTCTGCTATATTAATTAAATCTGTGTGTGGGCATGCTAAGGTGCTTCAGTTGTGTCCGACTCTTTGTGACCCCAAGAACTGTAGCCCATCAAGCTTCTCTGTCCATGGAATTCTCCAGGCAAGAATACTGGAGTGGGTTGCCATGCCCTGTCCAAATTAATTAGGTTTAACAGTACTAAAAACCTTTAGTTAGATGTTCTCAACACAACTTGAGCAAAGTCAATCTAAGGATCCTATAAGTGGAAGGGGTTTTCAAAAATCACCAGAAATGACTGTCAGTACTATCAAAACTCACCAAACATAATATAGTACTGGGACTTCCCATTCAGGTTCTTCTGATCCACGTCTGCAGGGAACAGCTTAATGTAGCCCCCTCCGCAGTCCATCTTCTGCTCATGTTTCACTGTGTACTGAACGATCAGAGTCTTCCCCTTATTGCTAAATGGTTTGAACCGTGCAGAGATGGCATAGAATCGGCTATTTTGAGTGGTTTGCAGACCTTGAAATAAAAAGTACTCATGAAGGAATAGGAATGACACCAGTCGGCAAGGCGGGAATTAAATGGCTATCCTCCCCTACCCCCAATGATAAACCTCCCAACCGTTTACGTTGACCCTGCACCTATAGCACATCTGTATGATAATATGCGATGGGCTTGTCACTAACAGGCTCTCTGCTGCTGCAGAACTTCTATCTCACGTACCTATGTATGTGTTTTTGTATTTAATATGCCAGTTAGGTCTTAAGTTATAAAAACGCTTCAGTTCTAACTGACAGATATGCAGTCTAATTACAAATAAAAGATTCATTTTGCTTCCCTTCATTTTCCAAGGGGTGGGAATATACAAGGAAGCTTTGTAGCAACTGGGTTAAAAAATGGAGCATTCTGGGACTTCTCTGGTGGTCTAGTGGCTAAGAATCTGCCTGCCAGTGCAGAGGAAATGGGTGTGACCCTAGATCCAGCAAGATTCCTCATGCCGCAGAGCAACCAAGCCTGGGCACCACAACTACTAAGGACCATGTGCTCCAGGGCCCACGCTCTGCAGGAAGAGACGCCGCCGCCACGAGAAGCCTGCGCACCACGAGTAAAGAGCAGCCGCCACTCGCCACAGCTAGAGAAAGCCTGAGCACAGCAGCGAAGGCCGGTGCAGTCAAAACTAACCAACTAAATAATTTTTTAAGAAATGAAATATTGCCATCTGCAGCAACGTGGATGGACCTAGGCTGTCATACTAAGTAAAGTAAGTCTGCAGAGAAGGGGAAATATCCTATGACAGCCCTTATATGTGGAATCCCTTTTTTAAAAAATGATGCAAATGAGTTTACAAAGCAGAAAGAGACTCACAGACTTAAGAGAATGAATTTATGGCTGCAGGGAGGAAGGATGTCCGGAAGGGACAGTTAGGGAGTTTGGGATGGACATGTAGACACTGCTACATTTAAAACGGATAACTAACAAGAACCTACTGTGGAGCATAGGGAACTCTGCTCACTGCTCTGTGGCAGCCTGGATGGGAGGGGAGTCTGGGGGAAAACAGATACTTGGGTATGTATGGCAGAGCCCCTTCGCTACATTGTTTGTTAATTGGCTATATCCCAATACAAAATACAAAGCTGAATAAATAAATACATGGAGCAGTCTACTTTACCTTAATTCTCATCATAAAACAGCTACTTTAGAGGCACAATAGCTAAAGGAGAACAGAGTGCTGATCTGGGAAAAAAAAAAAAAAGGTGCTTCACCGTATGGGGTGAGTTGGTTCGAGGTGTCACCTGTGTAGCGGCTGTTTTTACAAAGACAACCATCCTTTTGTCATGTGAATCGTCTTATACAAGCTTAGTCCTTTACTTCAAGACCAAACTCCCTTTTTCAGCAGCCTCATGGCTCTGAACCAATTCCTTACCTTATACTGGACTGTAAGACAAACCTGACCACAAGGATCTACTGTAATAGCACAGGAACTACAGTCAATATTCTGTAATAACCTATAAAGGAAAAGAACCTGAAAAATATATATGTATAACTGAGTCACTGTGCTGTATACCTGAGACTAAATGATATTATAAATCAACTATCAACTATACTTAAATTAAAACAAGAAAGACAAACCTGAAAACCAGTCTTCTTATAACCTACCCTTCTGTGCAAAATACTCCTGTCCCCATAACTGCCTATGCTGAGAGCCATCATTAATCAACCTGGCATCCGACATCAGTATGTCTAAGCCTGAATTCACCATTGACTCCCCACTCCCACACCTACCTCTCTCTTCTCCATTCTCCCCCTTCCCCCACCTCTCTCAGGTGATCTGCAGTCCCTCCTGTTACCATCCAGGAAATTCTAAGGCCATCTGGTCATAGCAAACACCTTCCTCCAACAATACAAGAGATGACTCTACACACGGACATCACCAGATGGTCAATACCAGAGTCAGATTGATTATATTCTTTGCAACCAAAGATGGAGAAGTTCTACATAGTCAGCAAAAATAAGATCAGCATCTGACTATGGGTCAGATCATGAACTCCTTATTGCCAAATTCAGACTTAAATTGAAGTAGGGAAAACCACCAGACCATCACCATTCAGGTATGACCTAAATCAAATCCCTTACAATCATACATCATCTATTTGTCACTACAAATAGATTCAAGGGGTTAGATGTGACTGACAGAGTGCCCGAAGAACTATGGACAGAGGTTAGCGACATTGTACAGAAGGCAGTGATCAAGACCATCCCCAAGAAAAAGAAATGCAAAAAGGCAAAATGGTTGTCTGAGGAGGCCTTAGAAATAGCTGAGAAAAGAGAAGCAAAAGGCAAAGGAGAAAACGAAAGATATACCCATCTGAATGCACAGTTCCAAAGCATAGCAAGGAGAGATAAGGAAGCCTTCCTCAGTGATCAACGAAAAGAGAGGACAACAATAGAATGGGAAAGACTAGAGATCACAGAATCCATCTGCAATGCAGGATACCTCGGTTCGATTCCTGGGTTGGGAAGATCCACTGGAGAAGGGAGAGGCTATCCACGCCAGTATTCTTGGACTTCCCTGGTGGCTCAGCTGGTAAAGAATCTGCCTGCAATGTGGATCCCTGGGTTTGGAAGATCCCCTGGAGAAGGGAAAGGCTACCCACTCCTGCCAGGAGCCAGCACAGGAGACCCCACCCATGACAAGGTCATGCGGAGAGACCTGACGGGCAAGGCGAGTCAGGTCTCAAGGGGTCCTCTGCCTGAGCATCTACCCCGGAACCAAAATCTGTCTGTTTACTGTCTGTTATACTATACTCTTCTGACATTGCAGGGGACTATCCCCAACCACCTTCTCTGGAAAATTTAACTTAGAGCTCCAACTGGTCTCCTGCATATGAAAAGAATGTCTTTGATGGCTTTCTAACTTACCTGACCGGTCTGCCTGGACTTTTACAACTTGTGAATTGTTTACAGCCCCCCAATCACGAGAGGCACGAAGCTTAAAACATCTTAAAGATACACAGCCTTTTCTAAAGAGCTAAGAATTATATTGGTGACGGGTTTCACTGTTGAGTCAATGACTGCTGCCAGGCCTCCATATTCGTTTTTAGGCACCTGAAGGATATTAATCAATGTAATTGGGATATAGAAAAAGGAATATAGTAGTTTTGATGTTAACAACACTAGACTTTTGAGTTAATTACTTTTCTCTTTGTTATAAATCACTGTAATTCTTTCATTGTTATAAATTGTTGTGTCCTTGCTATGTAAGAATATAATTTTATTTAGTGCTTTCTGAGAGTGGCACCAGATTTTGGAAAAGAACAACACTATTAGGCCAAATAAGTCTCTGGTTGACAGACCCTTATCGGAAAAGGGCCGTAAATGTTAATTGGCCTTATGGCCAGAAGACGATGTAAATCACCTAAGNATCACCTAAGACTTGTGTATACAACTAGGTATGCAGAGAGAAAGCCTGGTCTCAATAAGAGTCAGGGCTGCTGATGCTGCATAATTTTGTATTATCCATTGATCTCTATGTATAACCAAAAGTATAAAAGCGTTCCTGAACAATAAAGGATAGGCCAATCACTGGAAAGACTGGTTTCCCCCATGTCTTCTTTACTCTATTTTCAGGCTGAATTCCCATCTGGAGTGTGGAGGCTCGCCAAGTCTACTTATTTGCCCTGGCTTCGAAGACCCATGAGAGAGGGAGCCCAAGGCGGGACACCCTCTGCTATTCAAACAGGCGCTGGTGGCCTAACGTAGATGGTGCAAACCTCTTGTCCTGAGGTTTTATTAGTTTTCCACGTAAACCAATCTATTCAGCCTCTTTTCTCCACTAAATTTTCCTACTATACGATTCTTTCCTAATCTCTCTTTATATTTCTAAATAAGTAAGTTTTTCCTTGCCTACTCTGTCTACCCTTCGAATTACCCTGGATCCACTGGGGCTGGACACCAGCACACTCCAGTATTCTGACCTAGAGAATTCCAAGGACTGTATAGTTCAAGGGGTTGCAAAGAGTTGGACACAACTGAGTGACTTTCACTTTCACTTTTAAGAGATCTCTTCAAGAAAATTAGAGATACCAAGGAACATTTCATGCAAAGATGGGCACAAAAAAGGACAAAAATGGTATGGACCTAACAGAAGCAGAAGATATTAAGAAGTAGTAGCAAGAATACACAGAAGAACTGTACAAAAAAGAGCTTCATGGCCCAGATAATCACGATGGTGTGATCACTCACCCAGAGTCAGACATACTGGAATGTGAAGTCAAGTGGGCCTTAGGGAACATCACTATAAACAAAGCTAGTGGAGGTGATGGAATTCCAGTTCAGCTATTTCAAATCCTAAAAGATGATGCTGTGAAAGTGCTGCACTCAATATGCCAGCAAATCTGGAAAACTCAGCAGTGGCCACAGGACTGGAAAAGGTCAGTTTTCATTCCAATCCCAAAGAAAGGTAATGCCAAGAATTGCTACTGCACAATTGCACTCATCTCACATGCTAGTAAAGTAGTGCTCAAAATTTTCCAAGCCAGGCTTCAGCAGCAGTGAGCCATGAACTTCCAGACATTTAAGCTGGATTTAGAAAAGGCAGAGGAGCCAGAGATCAAATTGCCAACATCCGGAGGATCATTTAAAAAGCAAAAGAGTTCCAGAAAAACATCTACTTCTGCTTCATTGACTAAGCCAAAGCCTTTGACTGTGTGGATCATGATAACTGGAAATTTCTGAAAGAGATGAGAATACCAGACCACCTTACCTGCCTCCTGAGAAATCTGTATGCAGGTCAAGAAGCAACAGTTAGAATTGGACATAGAACAATGGAGTGGTTCCAAATTGGGAAAGGAGTATGTCAAGGGTGTGTATTGTCACCCTGCTTATTTAACTTCTATGCAGAGTACATCATGAGAAATACTGGGCTGGATAAAGCACAAGCTGGAATCGAGATTGCTGCGAGAAATATCAATCACCTCAGATATGCAGATGACACCACCCTTATGGCAGAAAGTAAAGAGGAACTAAAGAACCTCTTG
>SJYQ01021155.1:0-10749 GCA_006410935.1 Redunca redunca
GGGCAGAAAGTGAAGAGGAACTAAAAAGCCTCTTGATGAAAGTGAAAGAGGAGAGTGAAAAAGTTGACTTTAAGCTCAACATTCAGAGAACTAAGATCATGGCATCTGGTCCCATCACTTCATGGGAAATAGATGGGGAAACAGTGTCAGACTTTATTTCTCTGGGCTCCAAAATCACTGCAGATGGTGATTGCAGCCATTGAATTAAAAGACGCTTACTCCTTGGAAGGAAAGTTATGACCAACCTAGATAGCATATTCAAAAGCAGAGACGTTATTTTTCCAACAAAGGTCCGTCTAGTCAAGGCTATGGTTTTTCCAGTGGTCATGTATGGATGTTGAGAGTTGGACTGTGAGGAAAGCTGAGTGCCGAAGAATTGATGCTTTTGAACTGTGGTGTTGGAGAAGACTCTTGAGAGTCCCTTGGAGTGCAAGGAGATCCAACCAGTCCATTCTAAAGGAGATCAGTCCTGGATGTTCATTGGAAGGACTGATGCTGAAGCTGAAACTCCAATACTCTGGCCACCCCTTGAGAAGAGTTGACTCATTGGAAAAGACCCTGATGCTGGGAGGGATTGGGGGCAGGAGGAGAAGGGGATGGCAGAGGATAAGAGGGTTGGATGGTATCACCGACTTGATGGACATGAGTTTGGGTAAACTCCGGGAGTTGGTGATGGACAGGGAGGCCTGGCGTGCTGCAGTTCATGGAGTCGCAGAGAGTCTGACACGAATGAACTGAACTGAACCATAAACAGTGATATGGCTACAGTATTGCATATCTGAATCTTTTACGATGTATCTTACCTTTTTGCTTTTTTTTGATCCCCATTAGAAATTATCTACAGCTCTCTGGGCAGTATTCTATTTCCTTGTTATCTTGACTCTTTTTTTTTCCTTTACTTTTCTGGTTTGTCAATTTGCTAAACATTTTCAGAATGAAATATTCTGTCCCGCATTTCCTTAACTAAAGGAATTCCATAGAGACTTACTTTTCCAGATTACCCACTCCCTGGTGGTCTTCTTGATCTCAGAATACTCATGAAAATAGGTCTGTTTCTGGTTCAGAATTAGTGGCAGACATTAAGAAAGCACCCTCATCAGTTACTCCTCTGTAGCCATCAGCCCTCCTGTTATCCTCTCATGCCTCAAGGTTACCCATGCCAGCTTTAAATTCCTTGTCCTAACACTTCAGTGTTGCTCAGAGCCCATGTTAACACTTCCACCCAGCTTACAAAATGCCCTGGCACATACTTTCTTGTAGTGCCCACTGGCTGGGCAGAGCGGTCTGAGGTTGTCACGCAGTCTTTCCACATGTTCCTTCCTCCTGAAAATTACCTCCTTCCTATTTGTTGGACCACATCATTCAACGCAGGTGGTTTTTGAAGTGTGGTCCTTGGTCATGTTAGGAATGCAAATTCTCAGGCCCAATCCCAGGACCTACCGAGCCAGAAGTTCTGGGCAATCCCTAACCTAGAAAAACGGAATCTGAAATGAAGGAACCCAACTGCCTTGGACTGGATTCTACAGAATCCAACCCTAAGACAAGACCTGGCGAGGCGGCTCCAAGCAGCACCTGCAAGGGGGGAGGAAGACCCATTTATGCCCACATCACCTTCCTGTAATGTTTGGTCATTTAAATACTTCAGGACACATGCTCAAGTATTAAACCATCCGCCTGCTAAGATCTAGCAGGTAATGTCTGTTGTCTTCACTTGCTGTCAAGCACCAAAACTCATGCCTTACACACAGACCACGGCAAAATCTCTGGACTTTGATGCACCAGAATAGAAAGGTAGTTATGTTTTATATTTCAGGTCAATAAGTATGCCTCAAGTCAAACAGTACAATACTGCAGATGAACCTGACATAAACACAAGTCTGTAACTTACGTTTCATCTATTTTTATTATTTCACGAGAAGGAGGCAGGGATGAAGGCAAGCGGAACACTTCCTGGCTGGTGATCACTGGCAAGTTACTGGCCTCTGGTAGGAATCTCTATCAGATGGCCTCCTCAGTCCGTCAAGGACACAATCAAGAAGGCGGTTATGACCTGAACCCGGGCGTGAGCTATTATACATAATTACAGGAGCAGGGAAGCCTCAGTCTCCTCAGTAGGAGCGGATGGCTGGGGGAACAGTGGCACAGTCAGTCTCGTTCAAAGTTCTGTCGATTACAGGTCTGTATTCCAGGGTGACCTAAAAAAAGAAGAGTCGGTGATGAGCACTCTTGTGCTTTTGAAAAATTGTAAAAGCAGGTTTGCAGACACATCCAGGAACTTAAAAACAAAGGTATTTACTAGAATATTCTTCAGTAACGAACTTGAAACTATGTAAGTTCACATATGGAATACAACAATTAAAATAACACTGTATCAAATTCTCAACACTTCAAATTAAAACTTAAAATGCTCAAAAAAGCAGGTAAAATTTTGTATACACTGTCATCACTTAATTAAGTGTAAATCACGTATTTGCAGTTTTTCCTAATTTTAAGTGAAAGTTTTTCGATCCCTGAGTCGGGAAGATCCCCTGGAGAAGGAAATGGCAACCCACTCCAGTTCTTGCCTGGAGAATCCCATGGACAGAGGAGACTGGTGGGCTACAGTCCACGGGTCGCAAAGAGTCGGACACGACTGAGCGACTTCACTTTTCACTTATATGCACTCAACACTTGAGGGAACTATTTCACGATGGTGGGTGGGAGGCAGCCTCTCAACCATTTGCCCCGCTCGGTTCCTTTCCAGTCAGAGCCCGACTGACAGTGTGCTTTCAGCGGCGTCTCTCATCTGTCAGTAGCCAACTGAAATCCACGCTGCTCCTCGCAGTTCACCAAATGCTAACCCGCATCACCCGAGGGCCAGGCCACGTGCCCGTGTGGACAGGTGGAACCCACACACCTTCCCAGTCTTGATGTCAACGTAGGAGAGCGTGTGCTTCCTCCAGTGCTGCTCAAACGGCTTCTTCTGCTGCCCCTGGATGGGCTTGGAGTAATCGTACTCGTCAACCCTCTCCTAGGGCCACAGAAAATAAGTTTATTTCAGAAAATGCCATCAACAAATACCCTTTACAGCCAGACAACCAGAAAACATGGCAAACTTGTTATTCCCACTGAAACCAAGTGTGCAGACCTGACCCAGAAAGGCACACGGCAAGAAGTCGCGCCACCGGGCACCACATGCAAATAAAATGAACAGGATTTGGGATCCCTTGGCCAGTGGCCAGTCCTCTAGACACACCCGTGGGCTTTTACCATGAGCCGCCAACCCTCGCCCCAGGCTGGCCCGATCGAGGACCCCTACCCGCCCCTGTCCACCCCATCCCCCGACAGCACTGACGAGGTCAGGCCCCCGAGCCACAGGGCTGGGAGCGGGCCCGCAGCCCAGCGCGGCTCAGAACTCCACTTCCGCATTCTCCCCATAACCAGTGGATGAGTGCTGGAATTTACCTGGTCTTTTATGCACTTGAGTTTATCAAATACTTTTCCTATCTTTCTGCTCTGTACTCTTTCAGACTTCAACTTTTTCTTTCAGCCTTTTTAATTTAAATGTTCTAATCTTAGCCATTTAAGTTTTCCAAAACTTTTAGAGAAGCTGAATGCTGTTAAGGAACACCCTAAATGTTGTAACAGGTAAGACGCACAAAGCCTCTTCAAATAAAACCCCAAACATCCACCCACTTGGCAGCTTCTGCTGAGCAAGGCCAGACCTCTTGCCTGGGGCAATGGACACCTCCCTGACTGCTGCACCTGTACCCCAGGAGGGGCGAGCACCCCAACCCCAATCCGCTCCAGGTCTTCGGGGACATCTCAGCCACAGGAACCAGCCGGCTTCCGGAAGCGGTTTCTGTCCTGGGCACACAGGACGAGCGTGCTCACAAACTTCGTCCTCTAAGCACCTGGCAAATCTAACGCAGCAAATCTAACGTCTCGTGGATCAAAAGCCAGGTCCTCCTGCTTAGCCTCTAAGCCACCCAAACACGGTCCTGGACCAAAGACTGCCTGTCTGTCCTAAAGCGGCTCAGGCCCAGTAAATGTGCCCCATCCTAGCCTGACTGCCTCCCCAAAAACCTCCTTCCAGGAAAATCTAACTACCACGTGCTGGGTGCACTTTTCTGCAGAATCTGGCAAGTGAGCTTGGCGTAAAAATCAGTTCATTAGATGAACAGTGAGCTGCGATGAGGACACACAGCTCTTTCCAGACCAGGGGCAGCGCCGGGTGCACCTCTGCCCCGGCCAGGCTTCGAGGCAGCAGCAGACACCGAGCGGGAGGAGAAACAGGGCACCGGAGCACGACACCCGAGGACACAGGTGTGGCGGTCTCAGGAGAGAAAGGCACTCTTCTCACAGCCTTGTGGGAAGCGCACAGAGCACCGCGAAGGGAGCGCGGGCCGCAGTGGCGGCTGACGGGCTGCCCTCGGGGAAGGCGCACCTTGAAGTCCTCCCTGGCATGGGCACCACGCGACTCCTTCCGGGCCTCCGCTCCATAGATGGTCTGCAGAGCACAGAGCATCAGGTTCTGCAGCTCCAGGGTCTCCACCAGGTCAGTGTTCCAGACCATTCCTGGGCACACAAGGCGGCCGTCAGACGACAGGGCCCGCTGAGCAAGGACTGTGGACCCTGCCACAGCGGGCGGGTCACGGCACACTCACCCCTGTCGAACGTCTTCAGATGCTGCAGGTCTCCGTAGAGGCTGCTGATCTTCTCACAGCCTTCCTGCAGCACACTCCCCACGCGGAACACCGCGGCATGGCTCTGCATTGACTGACGTGAAACACCTGTAAGCTCTTAATTCACGTGGAGAAGCCACGCCAAGAACTCTTAAACCTTCAGGCTTTTTCTTATGCATTTCTCCTTTTACAAAATATTTACTTCAGTAGAAAAACTAAAAAATTCAGACTGAATTTATTACTCTGAATTTTAAGATATAGTCGGTGAGAACTTCAAAAACCTGCTCTCCAAGCAACTCTCACGTACAATACAGGAATACTAACTAGTCGGGATGCTGCTGTACACGCCAGGGCTTACATGCTGTACATGCCAGGGCTTATTTCCATCCTGAAACTTGTACCCTGGAGTGTCTTTCTCCACGCGTCTGTTCCCTCCTCCCTTACCACTCCACGAGGCCTCCCCGAAGCCCAGACTCCCAAAGAGAGAACCACAGTCCTCTGGGAATGGCCACATGCACCTCCTTCCTTTTGCTGGTGTCTGTGTATATGACCATAGGAACCATTCGGGCTTCTTTACAGAAAACGCTCCCACACAGAAATTTCAAGTGGACAGAGCAAGGTCTCCTTCATGGAGCAAGATTCCCCCTATTAAAGTAACTGGATTCCTGTTTTGTTTTTAATTGACCTAAACCTGCGTTACCTGATGGATTAGCCACTAACCACAGGTACCTACATTTTAAAGTGAAACTGGAGAGAAAGCCACACCCCTATGCTGGGGAACCGCTGGCTCTGCCCTGGACTGCCACTCCAGCCTTCGCTACAGAAAGCACGCACTTGTATCTTACACAGGCCTGAACATGCCTCTGGGACAGGGCAATCCCAGGGCAGTGCCGTCGATGCAGCTGGCCGGCTCACTCCAGAGCTTGTCCAGGTTCCTACCTTCTGCATGTTGAGTCGAAGTTCCGATGTTCTTATGCTTCCATTGGCAAATCTCAGTTTGTCAAGATTCATGACAGATTCTTCCCCAGCATTTGGTTTAATCGAGGGAACTTTATCTCCTTAAAAAAAAAACCCCACCAAATGTGTTATACTTTTTCAGGGAGTTTGGAAAATGCACATGTAATATTCTACCTGAACTACACTGTCCCCGAGGAAGCATCTATTGACTTGGGGTCAAAGAGTAAACAAAAAGACTAAATCTCTGGTAAAAAGTCAGTGTCCAATAACTAATCTTTGCATGAAAACAACAGAAACCATGTCTTAAAGTCAACAATTAGATGTATGCAAATCCATCTTGCACCCCTAACCTGCGAAGGAGAAACGCTGCACCCTGCAGGAAAGCCGTTCTCACTCGGCCCAGCCCTTCTGATGCTAGACTTTGGGGGTCGGGGGTGGATGGGAGGGACCTGGCCGGGGGTGTTTTAACAACCTCCTGCTGACCCTGGCCCTTTACCCTCAAGATCTGCTGTTCTTGCCTTTCTAAAAAAATAAACACTTTGAGGATTTTTAAGCTGTTTGGGGATGACAAATATATTTTCTGCAGAAGGTAACGCACGTAGGTGTGACGTGCAGGAGACAAAGGCCTGTAGTCACTCTCTCTCCAAGGCTGAGTGCTGCCTGAGCTCCTCTAGGCGGGTGGCTTTGCTCCCTTTTGTTTCAAATGCTTTAAAAAAGTCATTCTGTAAAACTGAGTTTTTCTCTTAGGTGTACACATCTACAGATTTCAGTAACACATACAGATTGCTGAAACTGCCATGATTTTAACATTTAGCCTAACTTAGCGTGGTTGCTGGTTTTGACAAGCAGAGCTGCATGACCCTCCCCAAAAGTGGACCCAGGCCCTTAACATTTTAAAGCGAAATTAAAGAGAAAGCCACAACCACCCCACCACCTCCTGCTCCAGTCTCCCTACTCCAGAACCCCACACACAAAATCACTTCCACGTGGCCTCTTGGGTCTGGATCACAGCACCGGACAGACTCACCCGTGCTGCTGTGTGTGTGGGTAATTTCTTTTATTGCCAATTTCTGAAAGTTTTAAAAGTGCGACCCCTCAGATACAGAAGTAAATGGTATTCTTGTAACACTTCTTCTCATGTCAAAAGACAACGGAGCCTCGAGTGTTCGCCTCTGCTCTGAGAGCTGCTGTGGGGACCCCACTCTAGCAAAGTGGGCATTAGGGCTGATGTCAGACCAGCATGCGACATTGCTTCCTCAGCAAATTACGCTACTTTATGTCCACAAGGGGAAATCACAGGGAGAAACCCAGCCTTGCTGGAGGGGAGAGCCGTGACCCAGGCTTCTCTTGTCTGTATCAACTCATCCTTTTCTTCCTTAAGAGATGCAGTTGTATTTTGCTTCATTTATACCTACTATTTAAAACATTTCTTTGGAGATAATTCACACCAGGCAAGCAGTATGTGATAAACCCCAACAATTTCCCAGGAGTGATTCCTGAGCAGAACGTAACAACTGCAAGAACTCCCGACTCAAGTCACTCTTCTGACTCCACCCAGCCTGCGTCTGTCTTGGGTCTGCTGCTGCTAAGTCACTTCAGTTGTGTCCGACTCTGTGCGACCCCACAGACGGCAGCCTGCCAGGCTCCCCCACCCCTGAGATTCTCCAGGCAAGAAAGGGTTGCCATTTCCTTCTCCAAGTCTTGGGTCTATCACCACAAAAATCTCTGAATTTGTTTCTTCAGTTCTGTGGAATAAAACCAGGACTCGCCCCCTCCGCCCCCTCTCCACTGTATGACCACAAAGCAAAGCCTCTGCAAACTGCCAGGCTCCTGAAGAGGCAAGTACCGGGTCTGCAGGACTCTGCGATGCTCAGGGCGCACGCCCGGCCGAAGACCACCAGGTCCAGGAGCGAGTTTGCACCCAGACGGTTGGCACCATGCACCGAGGCGCAGGCAGCTTCCCCGCATGCATACAGGCCGGGCACAACCTGGTCCTGGCCATTCACGTGCCTCAGAACCTGGGGAAGGAGGGCAAGGTTAGCGAGCACGGTCCACCCAGCTCCCTTTCCCCGCAGCAGGGGCAGAGAAAGGAGAAGAAGACTGGATCTACCCCTCCCCGAGACATTGCCCAGCCCCCTGTGCTGAGGTCTAAGGAACACAATCTCATGCCCAGGAGACCCTCCCCGCCATCTGATGTGCCCCTGGAGCCCCATGCCAGCTGTGGGTGCAGCACAGAGAGGGCAGCAGGTGTGAGAGCACTCAACGGGGAGGTGGAGGACCGGAGGTGTCAGTGCAGCCCACCTCACCGGACAAGGGACTGAAACAGTGACTAAAAAGCTCTCTGTGAGCCGCAAACCATCCACAGGAGTTAACTGTGAAGAGCTCACAATTTACTGTTGAAAACATGCACTCCTGTAGGAAAAACTGCAAATGACCTAATATATGACTAAGGAAGAATTAATCAAATGCTAACAGTTGATTAAGGCGTGAATGCAAACACTGGAGGAGCAGCAGGGCCTCCCGCCTCCAGCAGAAGCACCCGTCACACCACCGCACAGCACGTCTGGGGGGTCCCCAGCCTATCACCTGCCAGCACCCGTCGCACTGCACGCACGTCTGGGGGTCCCCAGCCGGTCACCTGCCCAGCACCCGTCATGCCGCAAGCACTTCTCGGGGGGGGGGTCCCCAGCCTATCACCTGTCAGCACCCGACACACTGTACAGCACTTCTGGGGGAGGGGTCCCCAGCCGATCACCTGCCAGCACCCATAATGCCACACGCGCGTGGGGGTCCCCAGCCAATCAACTGCCCAGCACCCCTCACACTGCACAGCACTTCTGGGCGGGGGGGTCCCCCAGCCTATCACCTGCCCAGCACCCATAATGCCGCACGCGCGTGGGGGTCCCCGGCCGGTCACCTGCCCCTTGTAGTTGGTGGGGATGCCGCCCATGTTGTAGTGCACGGTGGGAAGCACGGGGATGGGCTCCTTGGTGACGTCCACGCCCGCGAAGATCATGGCCGTCTCTGAGATGCCGGGCAGGCGCACAGCCAGCTGCTCCGGGGGCAGGTGGTGCAGCTGCAGGTACACGTGGTCCTTCTCGGGCCCACAGCCTCTGGGGGAAGAGAGCAGCACGGCAACAGGTTAAGAACCACATCCAGGAAATGTGAGGTCACAGTGTCCTGGTGGCGAGTCAGGCAGCCCCTGCTCTGACCCAGGAGAAAGCGCCCCTTCACTAAGGCCACCTCTCTAGGCATCTTCCCTCGGTACCCAAGCAGCAAGGTGGGCCTGGGGGCTGGGACGCAGTGTGAACATGGCAGGCACCCCACCTGCAGCAGGCTCACACCCGAGTGTCAGGAGGTCACACCTGCCGTGTTCTGCTGGATGAATGCATTAGTCCTTTCATGCCAGAGAACCACCTGTCTTCTTTCTCGTGCACACAGGTGGTGCCTCCAGAGGCCACACCCCAGGCATTTAACCAGCATCACCACAGCTGGTGCCGTGCCAGGGGCTCAGACCTCACACTGCTTCACAAAGAACAAATCCCACACATCTTGAGAGCCCCCAACCACCCAGGGTTAAGCAACAGGCACTGGAAGCTCACCATTAAATTCCCCTAGTGGCTCGGATGGTAAAGAATCTGCCTGCCATGAGGGAGACCTGGGTTCAGTCCCTGGGTTGGGACCATCCCCTGGAGGAGGGCATGGCAACTCACTCCAGTATTCTTGCCTGGAGAATCTCCACGGACAGAGGAGACTGGTGGGCTCCAGGCCAGGGGCTTGCGAAGAGCCTGACACCACTGAGCGACTAAGCAGACAAAGGTGCCGCACACTCACACACACGGACTGGTCCACAGATCTGAGAGGGTTCACAGCTGACTGCTAACCCTCTTGACCTGCAGGTCTCTAGAGACCACAAACTGGCAGGCAATCGACAGGCAACTGCACGTGGCCTCCGGGGTGGGTGGCAGGCTGACACTCACAGGAGCCCCCAGCCCTTGCTGAAATGCAGACACGAACCCCAGCCACCAGAGGATGGGGTGGGCATGACCACACAGACCTTCCCTCGCGGATTTCCAGGGTCATGGACCGGGACACGACGTCCCTGGATGCCAGGTCCTTAGCGACGGGGGCATAGCGCTCCATGAACCTCTCACCCTGGCTGTTGATGAGGATGCCCCCCTCTCCACGACAGCCCTCCGTGATGAGACAGCCAGCGCCATATATGCCTGCAAAGAACCAACCGATGAGACAGTTACAGCCTAACAATCGCTGCGTCTATGCTTCAGCAAATGCTTTTCCCAAGGTACTCTGGGAGGAGCGGGGAAAGGGTGAGCAGAGAGCACCCCTCCCAGGAGAGCAGAAGATAGAGAAGCAGCCAAGGCAGACGGCGACGCCATGGCCCGGAAGTGGTGTGGCCCGGCTGCCCAGGAGCCCGGCTGCAGCGTCCACACAGCTCTGCTCACTGCCCTGCCGAGACTGTGCTGTGCCCTCTCAACACGGCGAAGTGCACATTAACAGCTCAGGTTTTAACGGTTCAACACCACGGAGTTGTACTGACTGGGGAAAGTAAGGGAGCCCGGCCAGAAAGCTGGTGTCTGCAGCAGCTAAACGGCTGGCAAGGCTGCAGACTGTGACGCCCTCGTGCAGGCTGCACCCACCACGGCCGCTCCAAGTCTCCCCGGCTTCGCAGACAAGCCCACCAGCATGATGCCGGGAAGGGCCAGCCCAAGCTGGCAGGGTGGAGGGGGAGCTGTGCCGTACCTCGATCATCCCTCGACTTCCCTCAAGGTGATGAGGACAAGGGTGCCCAGAGCTGGATGAAGTTTGTAGTCTGAAGCCTAATTCTTCGATTAGTGTTCTAATCGAAGGGTTACCTTGCTTTTAGAACTAGATGCAAATTCCTGTCATTTTTCAGATTTCCTTGTCTCAATGGTCATTTCTTCCAGTAGTTTTTTTCTCAAATATTGAAAAGGAAGCCAAAAAAAAAAAAAAAAAGCTCTAACTACAGAGAAAACCAGAAGTCTCAGACATCTTACTGGCTAAAGATAGGAATAACACTACCACCTAACACACTGGCTTTTCTCATCCACGCCAGGGTCGGATGACAGTGTGCCCGGCTCTGCAGTGC
>SJYQ01021155.1:11200-24352 GCA_006410935.1 Redunca redunca
CCCAGAGCCCACGCGCGCTGCTTCTCCCCCCGAGTGCCTTCCCTGTGCCCCTGCCATGTGCCGGGCGCAGTGAGTGTCAGTGTTGGTTGCTCAGCCGTGTCTGACTCTTTGTGACCCCATGGACTGTAGCCTGCCAGGCTCCTCTATCCGTGGGATTCTCCAGGCAATACTGGGCAGCGGTAAAGAGGCAGACCTGCTCTGGCCTCCCAGGGGAGCAGACAGCCTCGTCGAGGAGAGGGACAGCCAGCAGTCCCTGTGTCACATCGCGAGCACGCCAAGGTGAGGTGGAGCTGGCTTCACCGCCCTGAAGGCCCTGGGAAGAAGCTCCTCGGGGAGGCCATGGTTCAGGACTGAGATCCGAGAAAGCCAGCGTGTCACCACAGACGGGCCTTCCCATAGGTCCCGGTCATCTGAAAGATGAGGAGCCCGACGCGTCCTACCTGTGGGGTGGAACTGCACGAACTCCAGGTCCTGGCAGGGCAGGCCAGCCCTGGTCACCATGGCGGTGCCGTCCCCGGTGCTGGTGTGGGCCGACGTGCAGCTGAAGTAGGTGCGCCCGTAGCCTCTGGAAAACACAGGCCGGCAGAGCGGCAACTGCACGCGTGTCCCCTGGGGGCCCCCTCTCTGAGGACTGATGGGCCGCACCCTGGGCAGCACCTCTGGTGCGTCTGCACGAGCTGCCCTGGCCTTTAGGGCACGTGTGTGCTGGGTGATTCTCTGAGAGAACGCTCCTTTTACAGTAGAAAGTAAAAACGTTAAGGATTCACTTCTTAAAAGGGTTAAAGTAACAGACTGAGGTGTATAAGATGGAATTTTACTTTCTTCATGTGAATAAACAGCATTTACCTATCCCAGAAATCAGTATAGTCGTAGCATCCACCAAAGCAAGAGATGTTACTCCAGAAAGCATCACATGACCCTCCAGGCCTCAGTCTCCTCGAGGGTCCACCCAGCTGGGAACTGCTGACTCTTTCTGGCCATGCCCGAGGTAGCTGCTGGGGCTGCCCCTCAGGCCCGCAGCGGTACGAGCCAGCGGGTGACCCACAGCCTGGGCTGCACCGACTGCCCCGCGATGCCTCCATTCTCACTAGAAACAGGAAGTTCCGAAACGCAGCTTGCCTGCAGAGAAGTCAAACACCACTAAGGCAGGCTCTCACCCGGTGGCGATGACGGTGTTCCTGGCCCTGATGCGGTGGATGGACCCGTCTTCTATGCACAGAGCGATCACACCGCGGCACTCCCCGCTCTCCATCAGGAGGTCCAGGGCGAAGTACTCCACAAAGTAGCTGGTGTCGTAGCGCAGAGACTAAAAGGGGGAGAAGATGGGGAAAAGAGGATCCTGCATTTGCAGCGGCACTGTAAACCTGACTGGCTAGAGACCACGACCTGAGGGGAGAGGGGCCAGGCAGACCCGAGGGGAACAACGGATTCAAAAAGGAGCGGCAGACTGTAGCCCTTGGACGCCAGCTCAACGGCACAAAGACCACAGCCCAGGAGCAGGGGCTGCACGTGGGCCTCATCTCAGCTCCATGCAGCCCTGAGAGGCACCAGAGGCAGCGCCAAGCCCCCCTAGCCGCCGGGGCCGAGCCACGGACCACGGGGTCCAACGTGGACCAGACTGTGCCATGTGGCCACCGAGTCCAAGTAAAACAAGATGCTCAGCACATGTCCCCCACAGCAGAGGGCTCACCCTGGGCTGTGCAGCCTGGACTTGGGGTCTGACAGCCCTGGAAAAGGACAGGGCACTTGTCAAACCACCAGCCCCCCACATGAACCCTCTCTATGACCTGAGAATCAATGATCTGTGCTCCCCCTGAAAAACAAGAGTTCAGAAGCAGCACTGTTCAGAATATTGATTACTGGGCCAAAGTTGGCCCTGATTATTCAGTGGCCACTGTCCTTCAAGTCACAGGTCAGATTGAACAGTTAAGTATTAAATCAATCAATTCAGGAACTCGGAGGCGGGGAAAGAGCTTCAAGATGGTCGCTCCGTTCTTGAACTTTCATGATAGAGGCCAGGGTCAAACCTGGCATGTAATGACCACCACTTACCTTTCCTAAAACAGATACTTTCAAATTAACTAACCAAATTACTTTGCCGCTCAGAAAGCGACCCCTGGGCTGGCGGTGACTCGGCCCATAGCGGCCTGCTTCCCACCCTCCACACACCCACTGGGCCACGCCCGATGCCTCACCCTTCCATACAACGTGTGCAGCAGCGAGTGGCCCGTGCGGTCAGCCACGCAGCAGCAGCGGTGGGCCTGTCCGCCCTTCCCGAACTTGAGGCTCTGTCCGCCAAAGGCACGCTGGTAGATCTTCCCATCTTCAGTTCTGCTAAAGGGCATGCCATAATTCTCCAGCTGAGGAACACAAAAGGAGACACCTAGGACTTTACAGGATACTCAAGGCTAACCGACACTAGAGCTCCAACACGGATCCGCAGACCAGGGTGAACCCCTCTATGCAAAGGTCAGCCCCGGGGAGCAGCCCGCCCATGACGGCGGCCCACCGCTGCCCGGCCAGTCGGCCCCCGGCTGCCGCCGCCGCGCCCGCAGCCGGCAAGGACGCACCTCCACCACGGAGGCGGGGGCCTGCTCCGTCATGTAGTGGATGGCGTCCTGGTCCCCCAGCCAGTCGGAGCCCTTCACGGTGTCGTAGAAGTGCCACCGCCAGTTGTCCTCCTCCATGTTCCCGAGGGCGGCATTGATCCCTCCCTGAAACACAGCAGCTCGTGACCCACAGCAGGAGCCCGGCTGCACCGCCAGCCTACCTCCCACCGCCCCGGTGAAACCGACGCGGACAAAGCCAGCTCCCCGAGTGCCAGTGTCTGTGAGGGATCCCACCGCCTGGCAGACTCTGAAGCAGGTCTCCCCGCTGCAACCCAGAGACAGTTTTGGAGCCCCCTAGCCTCAGGCGCCTCACCCGGGAGAGCGGCATGGGGCCTGAGGCCTCGGGGAGTTGTCTGGAGGGCTGGCCGAGGTCCCCTGGGTGAGGCTTCTTTCCTACCAAGCCTGGCACATAAAGGGGACTCAGAGCTGCCTACTGTTTTACGACAGTGTCCCCAGAGGTGCTTGTGCGCACGGGTTAAAGGCAGGAAGCGCCCACTGCTGAGGCTCAGAGCCAGGCCCCCATGCCCCTTCCCCTGCTGGGCACTGCCCCACTCCACTCCCACAGCCAGCCCCTCAGTCACGAGGAGAGCGCAGCGCCCGCCCCGCACCTGCTGCTCCTCTCGGGTGGTGTCTTCCTCTAACCGCCCTCCCCCACTGTTATTCAGCTGGAACTTCTCACGAAGACTCTCCTGAGCTCCTTCCGCAGCTGCTGCCGCTGTCCCTCAGCTTGCCGTGTGTTTTGCTACCAAACTGATGCTAGCATAGAGCAGGGAGGTTCGGCCAGACAACACACGAGTTAACTCATTCCCTCCTCCCTCCTCCGACTCTAAACTCAAGCACATTCCTGATGAGGAAAAATCTGAAGTACTAGGGTAGCAGAATATAGAAAGCTGGTTTAAAATGATGTGAAAATCAAAATGCCTTCCAAAGGGGTTATGTAAATTTATATCTACCCCAGAGACGTCAAAAAATTCCTGTTTCCCCACAGCCTTGCCAAGAGTTTTGTCAAACCTGGAGTTTTGCTCATCTAGTGAGTAAAAAATCTCAATAAATAAATAGTGCACAAGTACACAGCCTAGTGCACACACAAATGTCGCCACCCTTCCCCGATTAGACGCTCCCTTCCCGAGAACCAGCATTCAAGTCACGCTGCGCCTTCCTCATTCCGTCTTATTAATACTGCACTTCACCTGAAAACTGTGTTATTTTTGCAATACTACTTAAAACTATCTGTTTATACCTATTCTTCCTTTTAGACAATGAATTATCCACAGAAGTTTATTACTTATTCTTCAGCTTACAAAGCACAGCTTTTGAACAAAGCATCGGGACAGCTCGGTGGCTGAAGAGGCTGCTGCTCCAGGCGTGGCGGCGACAGGAGCAGCCGCTGGCTCCAGAGCCAGCACCTCCTCTGCTGCCCCAACGAGGAGGTGTGACCAAGTGCTAGAAAAGACGGCCACGTGCGGCCCTAGGCACCCCCTGCACGTCAGCCGGGCACTACCTACAGTGTGCCTGGAGTGAAGGATCACAACCATAAAGTCACGTAAGTTCCCACCTCACTCGCCCCCTTCCCTAAATCCAGAGCAGCGCAGGCCACTGCTCTCTGCTGCACCTTCGTGCCATCATCAGAGCCCGTCCCCAGCGCTGGAGGCTGGCCCCGCGGCTCCAGCAGACACAGGGCGAGCGCACAGCCCGCTCGTTCACGTGGGGCGAGCGCAGGGGAGGAGGTCACACCACGATGGGGGCAGGCGCGGGGGCGTGACTGGAGCGGAAACAGGCGGTGGGTGGTGACAGCGGGCAGACAGCCCTGGGGACCAAGTGCCAGGAGCAGAGGGGTCACGGTGCAGGGCAGGGCTCCTCGAGCGGCACCTTGCAGGCACTGTGGGCACGACAGCGCCTCCTCATACCTGGGCCGCGACAGTATGGGACCTGGTGGGGAAGAGCTTCGTGACGCAGGCTGTGTTGAAACCTGCTTCGGAGAGGCCAAACGCGGCCCGCAGGCCTGCCCCCCCTGCACCGACCACCACGGCATCAAACTCATGGTCCACGACCGGGTACTGTGCAGAAATCTGGAAAAGAAAAGTCCCCGTTAACCACTGGTTCAACTAGGCCAGACGGTGAGGCTGTGGTCACGGTGAGGGACCTCAGCACACACGAGTCGCTGCCACAGCCGGAGGGCCTCCATCGTGCTGGGCTGCGCACCAGGCACGGCAGCGACGGCAGACACGGTGGGCACGTCCTCAAGTCGAAAGGGTGCTTCCATCACAGCAGAGCACCGACCCCACGGAGCCGGGACACCGACCAGCAGCTGAAAGGCTGGAAACTCACAGCACGGGACCACAGATGCAGAGGGGGGCAACGGCACAGATCAAAACACCAGTTCCAACTATGGTTTCTCTTTACAGTTATCATTTTTTATCTTTTCTTTTTACGCTTACATCTGTATGCACGTGGTTAGACAAACCTAAGCTTATAAAGTAGTAGAGACCACGATTTGCAAGGTTCCCATGAAAACACTGAAGTGTCGTCTCATTTAGATAAGCACAGTCGTTCGCCTGGGAGACCACCAAGAACCCAAGGATGTTCCAGGCCCCACTGTATCTACAACCGAGAAGGTGCCAAGTAGCACTCAGTCACCACTGTGAGTGCCTATGAAAATGGCCTCAGAAGCAAATTCTGGTTACTTCAACAGAGTGCGGAAGAGCCTCGTAAACGCAGAGGAGCCCATGTTCAGCTGAGAAGGTGTCTGCCACCTCGCATTCCAGTAAACACTGTCCGCCTGACATCTGTGGTTTGTTATCTTGTTTACTTCACTTGAAGTTTAACTTGCTTATAGACACACAAGAGCTACAAGCAAAAGCGCCAGTATCCATGTTCACGTCTGTACTGTAATCACTAATACATCAAAATTAATTCGAGTATGAATTAGAAAGAAAATTTAAGTAAAAACCTGTGTGTTACTCAAGTACATAAATAAATGGTATAGAACACTTCTCTGTTAAGTCAAGAAAATCACTTAAAACAAAGAGCCCTGAACTTACCGCATCTGAAACTTTAGCGGACGACCTCTTATTGCCATCAATGGTGAAGTGAAAATCGCGGGCTCCTGTCTGCCATGCTGCCGGCCACTTCTGAAACACAGGGGGAGGGCTATGTGTCTTCACGGAACCAGGAACTCCTGATCTCTTAAGTCGCCAGCCTTCTCACGAACCCGGGTGCACGCTCTCAGCCAGAACCCTTTCCTGGAACCCTCCACTTAGCTCTGAAGGTTAAGGGAGGGGCTGAGGACCCAGGCCCGCCCGGCTTGAGGAAGTGGTAACCAGCAAAGGCCCTTCCACATGAAGCTTGTTTCCGGACAGGACATTCACTGACCCAGGAAATGTAAAAGGCACACTTTCACGTTAACTTCTTGACCTGAGGTCCTTAGTGCAGAAGGGGAAGGACACCTGTGCTGCCTAAGCGGCAGGTCTGCAGACAACCAAGTGCTTCTCCCGGCCCCACCCAGCCCTCTCCACGCTGGCCCCCACCCTGCACCTGGGGCCTGCGGCTCACTGCAGGCGGCGCCGACAGTGCAGGGGGCAGTGAGGCTGCAGGGCGGCCGCCCCAGGGCGGGCCCTCCATGGACACGCGTCAGGCCCCGAGACGCCGCCCTCGCCACACCTGCACCGGCTCAGCCGCATCCCTGCCTGTCATACTCCGCCTCCACACCCCCTGCCTGGACAGCCGTCCCCAGTCTGTCCCTGGCCAACCTCTGCAACTGCAAGCCTCAGCTAAGACGTCCCTTCTGACAACCATTTACCCAGGAAAATGGTGGCAGTGAAATCACAACCCAGCAAGAGAGGCAACATTCTTCATGGACTAAGAAAGGCCCATGATTTGGGGAACAAGTCTTTTCATTCTGCTTACCACATTTTAGCAGACTGATAAAAGAAGACTTAGAACATTCTGAACAACAGTTTTGGGAACTAAATACATTCAGCAATGACAAAAGGGATGTCTTCAATTATTCTTCAATTGGAAGAGATGTTTCAATTTTGTGGAGAAAAGAAATTATGCTTTGGGACAAACACTTGGATTATAGGGAGAATTTCCAAATACAAAATGAATTGCAACCAAGTTGTTTGAAACCAGACAGACTTCTGTAAGATGAGGAACTCTGTCAGGGCTGGACGGCCTGGCTGACCACCAGCGAGGAACGCCGGAGGCAGGAGGTTCCCCCAACTCAGGAACTGAGTGGTGGCTGATGCAAACATCTGACTTCATCTTAACAGCTCTACTTAAAAAGTGTAGTTTCTTGCATTTTTAAGTAGATTCGAACTGGTAAGAGTGATGTTCTTGAATTTTTCATTTGTAACGTTAAGTGTATTTTTTTTTTTTCAGTACATTTGTTTTTATTGACAAAACTAATTTAGTTTTTTCCTTTAGATGTGAATTTAAAAGAATACTCTCCAGCTTTACTACACTTTCTTAAATGGTAAATTCGTATTTTAACATAAACCAAGTTCCTGAAGGAATTTTAATACAAATGCTCTTGAAAACATCATAAAGTGCTGCGACTGAACTGAACATAAAAATATAGCTAATAGTACCAATAAGAATAGTATACTTTGTGATACCAAGTTAAAATTAAAATTGAAACTGTGAGATTCCCAAAGTATTTACTTCTTCTTTCCAGGATGTTCACATTGAATAAAGACAGACAAACACACACATTCACATGGTTAGCTTAAAAAGCAGTCCCTACTCTAATGAAATCGGTAACAGATCATCACATTACACAGATTATCCCGTGGAAAACAGTAACACGATTTTTTGTACCTAAATCAGATTTGGGGAGTGGTTTTAGAATTTGGAGAGTACAATTTAATCCAATTTCTTTCTTTAGAGAAAACGCATTTTATGCCACTTATTATTCTCACGTTTTTTGAAGACAAAAATATCAAACATTTTGCAACAGGGTAACATGAAACAGAAAGCAGAAATCTACCTAAGATATTAACAGAGTTAGCATAAAAGTACAGGACACTGAATCAGGAGAATAAAGAGAGAAACAAGGGAGAAGGGCAGACACTTATCTCCCCAGCTGAGCAAAGTGGAGAGTCCTCGTCCAGCAAGCACCCTATGGACCAGGACCAAGAAGCTGCTCCGTAAGAACAGGTGCAAGCTGCAGAACTACAGAGCTGCACAATCACACTGGGAGAACTGAGGACGCGGGCAGTGGGGTCAGGGAACTGAACCCTTCAGAACAGTCGCTCAGTCGTGTCTGACTCTTCGCGACCCCATGGACTGCAGCACGCCAGCCCTTCCTGTGCATCACCAACTCCCGGAGTTTACGCAAACTCATGTCCATTTAGTCGGTGATGCCATCCAACCCTCTCATCCTCTGTCCTCCCCTTCTCCTCCTGCCTTCATCTTTCCCAGCATCAGGGCCTTTTCAAATGACTCAGTTCATAGCAACAAGTGGCCAAAGTATTGGAGTTTCAGCTTCAGCATCATTCCTTCCAATTGATATTCAGGACCGATTTCCTTTAGGATTGGATCCTAAAGGTTGGTTGGATCTCCTTGCAGTCCAAGGGACTCTCAAGAGTCTTCTCCAACACCACAGTTCAAAAGCTTTGATTTTTGGCGCTCAGTTTTCTTTACAGTCCACCTCTTACATTTATACATGATTACTGGAAAAACCATGGCTTTGACTAGACGGATCTTTGTTGGCAAAGTAATGCCTCTGCTTTTTAATAAGCTGTCTAGGTTGGCCATAACTTTTCTTCCAAGGAGCAGGTGTCTTTTAATTTCATGGCTGTAGTCTCTGTCTGCAGTGATTTTGGAGCCCAAGAAAATAAAGTCTGTCACTGTTTCCGTTGCTTTCCCTATCTATTTGCCATGAAGTGATGAGACCAGATGCCATGATCTTAGTTTTCTGAATGTTGAGCTTAAAGTCAACTTTTTCACTCTCCTCTTTCATTAAGAGGCTCTTTAGCTCTTCTTCACTTTCTACCATAAGGGTGGTGTCATCTGCATATCTAAGGTTATTGATATTTCTCCTGGCAATCTTGATTCCAGTTTGTGCTTCATCCAGTCCAGTGTTTCTCATGATGTACTCTGCACAGAAGTTAAATAAGCAGGGTGACAATATGCAGCCTTGACGTACTCCTTTCCCAATTTGGAACCAATCTGTTGTTCCATGTCCAGTTCTAACTGTTGCTTCCTGACCTGCATATAGACTTCTGAGGAGACAGGTCAAGTGGTCTGGTATTCCCATCTTGTAAAGAATTTTCCACAGTATTTTGTGATCTACAGTCAAAGGCTTTGGTGTAGTCAATAAAGCAGATCTTTTTCTGGAATTCTCTTGCTTTTTCGATGATCCAACAGATGTTGGCCATTTGATCTCTGGTTCCTCTGCTTTTTCTAAACCCAGCTTGGACATCTGGAAGTTCACGGTTCACTTATTGGTGAAGCCTGGCTTGAAGAATTTTGAGCATTACTTTACTAGCGTGTGAGATGAGTGCAATCGTGTAGTAGTTTGAGCATTCTTTGACATTGCCTTTCTTTGGGAATGGAATGAAAACTGACCTTTTCCAGTCCTGTGGCCACTGCTGTTTTTTCCAAATTTGTTGGCATATCGAGTGCAGCACTTTCACAACATCATCTTTTAGGATCTGAAATAGTTCAACTGGAATTCCATCACCTCCACTAGCTTTGTTTGTAGTGATGCTTCCTAAGGCTCACTTGATTTCACCATTCCAGGATGTCTGGCTCTAGGTGAGTGATCACACCATTGTGATTATCTGGGTTGTGAAGATCATTTTGTATAGTTCTTCTGTGTATTCTTGCCACCTCTTAATATTTTCTGCTTCTGTTAAGTCCATACCACTTCTGTCCTTTATTGTGCCCATCTTTGCATGACTATTCCCTTGGTATCTCTAATTTTCTTGAAGAGATCTCTAGTCTTTCCCATTCTATTGTTTTCCTCTTTTTGTTTGCATTGATCACTGAGGAAGCCTTTCTTCTCTCTCCTTGCTATTCTTTGGAATTCAGCATTCAAATGGGTATATGTTTCCTTTTCTCCTTTGCCTTTTGCTTCCTTGTGGGATTCTTGCCCACAGCAGTAGATATAATGGTCATCTGAGTTAAATTCACCCATTTCAGTCCATTTTAGTTCGCTGATTCCTAAAATGTTGATGTTCACTCTTGCCACCTCCTGTTTGACCACTTCCAATTTGCCTTGATTCATGTACCTAACACTCCAGGTTCCTATGCAGTATTGCTCTTTACAGCATTGGACTTTACTTCCATCACCAGGCCCATCCACAACTGGGTGTTGCTGTTGCTTTGGCTCCATCTCTTCATCCTTTCTGGAGTTATTTCTCCACTGATCTCCAGTAGCATACTGGGCACCTACTGACCCGGGGAGTTCATCTTTCAGTGTCCTATCTTTTTGCCTTTTCATACTGTTTGTGGGGTTCTCAAGGCAAGAATACTGAAGTGGTCTGCCATTCCCTTCTCCAGTGGACCACGTTTTGTCAGAACTCCACCATGACCCGTCTGTCCATCTTGGGTGGCCCCACACAGCATGGGTCACAGTTTCATTGAGTTAGACAAGGCTGTGGTCCATGTGATCAGTTTGGTTAGTTTTCTGTGATTGTGGTTTTCAATGTTTGCCCTCTGATGGAGAAGGATAAGAGGCTTATGGAAGCTTCCTGATGGGAGAAATTGACTGAGGGGGAAACTGGGTCTTGATCTGATGGGTGGGACCATGCTCAGTAAATCTTAAATTCGATTTTCTGTTGATGGATGGGGCTGTGTTCACTCCTTGTTATTTACCTGGGGCCAAATTATGGTGGAGGTAATGAAAATAATGGTAACCTCCTGCTACACTCAGTGCCCCCGACCCTGCAGCAGGCCACTGCCAACCCACACCTCTGCCAGAGACTCCTGGACACTTGCAGGCAAGTCTGGGTCAGTCTCTTGTGGGGGTGGGGGGACAGGTCACTGTTCCTTTCTCCTGGATCCTGGTGCACACAAGGTTCTGTCTGTGCCCTCCAAGAGTCTGTTTCCCCAGTCCCGTGTAAGTTCTGGCAGCCCTATGTGAGGTTAATGGTGACCTCCTCCAAGAGGGCTTATACTACACCCAGGTCTGCTGCACCCAATCCCCTGCCTCTGCGGCAGTCCACTGCTGACCCGTACCTCCACAGGAGAACTAACCCTTATTTACCAGCAAAAATCAGTGTCTAAAATGGACAAAATGCACCTGCATATGAGCTAGAGAAATGGATGTAAACAGCAGGCATCAATACTAGAATCCGTTTAGAACTGATTCCACTAGAGAACAGGTTTAGGGAAGGAAGTGGTCTTCTTTCTTTTCACTTATAAGAACTTCTGTAATCACTTTTTTTTTTTTTGCTACTATGTGCAATTACTTTCACTTAAAATTTAAAGGTTTTTTAAGCAGGGATGTTTAAAACATCATTCACATGATAACTGAGGGTAGGCTGTGAGCTGCAGGCCCTGGCACGGAGGAACACCACACAAGTTTCACATGTTCCCTCACAGAACCCTCATTAATCAACAGAGAAGTGGAATCTTTCCAGGGTATTGGATCTGCCTGGCAGGCTCCAGATCCTATACTTTCTCTACCATCCAGGGATCCTTGGGAAAAAATTTCTGGGCTTCCAAAATGAGATGAATATCTAGGTACATACCAAAACCAGCGACAATTTTTCAAATGAACCAGGAAAAACAGGACATGGAATGCAGAACTGAAAGCCAGTGCCATTGTAATTATTCCAAGAAACAAAACAAAAGGATACTAATTACTACAGTGGCCTAAATAATGTAAATCTAGATATGCCACTCGGAGAAGGCAATGGCACCCACTCCAGTACTCTTGCCTGGAAAATCCCATGGGCAGAGGAGCCTGGTAGGCTGCAGTCCATGGGGTCACTAAGAGTTGGATAGGACTGAGCGACTTGACTTTCACTTTTCACTTTCATGCATTGGAGAAGGAAATGGCAACCCACTCCAGTGTTCTTGCCTGGAGAACCTCAGGGACGGGGGAGCCTGGTGGGCTGCCGTCTATGGGGTCGCACAGAGTTGGACACGACTGAAGGGACTTAGCAACAGCAGCAGCAGCAGCGGATATGCCACTAGCACATATTCAGAACAATACTTTCGAATAAATTGGTTTATTCTAGAACAGCTTGTTGAAAATGGGGAAATATCACCTGAAGTTAAGCAACAACTATCTAAGGTTACTGGTTTTACTCTTCCTTTCGATTTAACTACTTTCAAATAGTGTGCAAATTTGTCTCAGTGCATTGGGACAATTAAAAAGGAAACAAAGGCAAAATAGGTTTGACAATTTTGTAACCTGAAAGTAGCTGTAAATATGACTTGAAAACACCACAGAATTGAATAAATTTTCTGTGGACTTTAAAACTCAAGACCATCTTTGGTAGATCTAACCTGTGGTTTAATTTTGCTAACTCTCTCTCGCCATTTTGTTCACAAGCACCTGAACAGAAGACCCTGAAGAATCATGAGACAGTGAAGCACGGGGCTGGCAGTTAAGAGCAGATCCCACTAAAGTCACTTCCATATCAAGCCAACAGGAGAGGAGAGGTTTAGGCTCCAATCTGTTGTGTGAAACTTTCACTTTCAGCTAAAACCTGAGCTGAATTCCTTCCAGCCCAGCCTGGATAAAGGTCAGCAACACGTACATAAACTTTCAAAGGGTGAGTGATGGGTGAAGGGCAAGCGCAGGCTGGAATGGCTGGAATACGGATCGCTGGGCTCCAGTCCAGGCTGACAGACCTGTCTGTTCTTCCCCACTGACCACCAGACCAAACCGCCATCTCGCCTAACAAGGGCCCACTCAGAAGTCTGCTTTTGCTTGGTTGACTAAAACTACCCCACTGACCATGGACTTCATCACCTGCTTGTGGACCCTCTGCTACTCTTGTGTCTCAGAACTCAAGATTTCAGGGACTGGGGGGAACCTCCGCTCAGTAAGCATCAACAACATGGGACAACATTTAAAACACATTCTGGGGTTGGCAGAATGTCCGACTCAACCTCCTCACATTTAACATAACCTCTAATATCAAAGAATAGCAAGAAGAGATAAGAAAGCCTTCTTGAGCGATCAATGCAAAGAAATAGAGGAAAACAACAGAATGGGAAAGACTAGAGATCTCTTCAAGAAAATTAGAGATACCAAGGGAACATTTCATGCAAAGATGGGCTCGATAAAGGACAGAAGTGGTATGGACCTAACAGAAGCAGAAGATATTAAGAAGAAATGGCAAGAACACACAGAAGAACTGTACAAAAAAGATCTTCACGACCCAGATAATCACGACGGTGTGATCACTCATCTAGAGCCAGACATCCTGGAATGTGAAGTCAAGTGGGCCTTAGAAAGCATCACTATGAACAAAGCTAGTGGAGGTGATGGAATTCCAGTAGAGCTATTTCAAATCCTGAAAGATGATGCTGTGAAAGTGCTGTACTCAATATGCCAGCAAATCTGGAAAACTCAGCAGTG
>SJYQ01021155.1:25158-37649 GCA_006410935.1 Redunca redunca
TTTTTTTTTTTTTTTAATTGTGCTGGTCACAAGCTCCTTCACATGAACTACTGAGCTTTTGTGTGTGTGTCATTTCTTTATTGCCAATTAGGATTTTATACCTTTAGTTGTTAAGCAAGTATTTATGGAAGTCCTATGAAGAGTCTTTGATGCTGAATTGAGTTTCTTTTGTCTATATTCACCTCCTTCTATTTGTATTTCAGTTATTTGAAACACATCACGTTCCCCTACGATTTGCGAGTTGTTTTTGTCTGAGATCTTATTTTTTTCTTTTAATCGCACAAGGCTCACTGCTGTGCAGCCCATACCTAGGTCTTAACAAAGTTTTTTAAGAAAAAAAAAAAGGACTCACATGGACCACATGCTGTGCTTAGTCGCTCAGTCGTGCCGGATTTTTTGTGACCCCATGGACGGCAGCTGCCAGGCTCATCTCTCCATGGGGATTATCCAGGCAAGAATACTGAAGTGGGTTGTAATGCCCTGCTCCTGGGGATCTTCCAAACCAGGGAGCGAACCCAGGTCTCCCACACTGCAAGTGGATCCTTTACTGACTGAGCCATCAGCGTAGCCCAAGAATACTCGAGTGGGTACCCTGTTCCTGCTCTAAGGGATCTTCAGGACCCAGGAATCAAACCAGGGTCCCCTGTAGATGATATATTGTGAGCAGTGTATTTTGTTCCATTTGTGTGGTTAACGATATTGTTATTTACTTGAAGGTGTATCTCCATGAATAACTTAAATGACCCCCCAAATTGGAATATCCGGCCCAATTCCAGGGCTGATGGAGGTGACGGAAGCAGATGGAATTATGCCCTGTTGGTTCCAATGCTGGGACTAGCTGCTTTTCGTAAGTCACGATTCTCCTAACTTGTTTTCTGGGCTCAAAGTGTGGAGCCCAGAGATCTTGGGCTTTGAAACCTAACAAATGTTGACTGGGGAAAAAGCACAGTGAGCTGTGAAGACTATATCACAGGATGTGTGTGCGTGCGCTCAGTTGTGTCCGACTCTTTGTGACCCCGTGGTTTGTAGCCTGCCAGGCTCCTCTGTCCATGGGATTTTCCAGGTGAAAATATTGGAGTGGGTTTTCATTTCCTTATCCAGCGGATCTTCCCAACCCAGGGATAGGACCCGTGTCTCCTGCATTGGCAGATGGATTCTTTGCCACTGAGCCGCCTGGGAAGCCGTATAAGCCCAGGAGAGCTGTTAGGAACTGCTCTGCAGAGGTAGAGGAGGAGCCAGGGAATACATGTGGTCAGGCTACATCTTGGTGAAAGGTTACTCCTTCTCACAAAAGAAAAACCAGGTGTCTCAAGTTGATGATTTTAATATGGGAAGGTGCAAGAATCTGGGGTCATTAAAATTCTTCCATATAAGTATGTATCTTAACTATGTTGTGGGTCTCATGTATCCAAGACAGTGCATTCACCCTGAATGCCTTTCAAGGTGAACGTGTAGGTCACTGACTGCAGTGGCTAATAACTTAATCATAAATGGCAGGCACAAGTCTTTGTTTACACAGATGCATACTGTGTACCCTGGTCAAATGATTTAACCCTCTGAGCCTCAGTTTCTCTGACATTGAAATTATCTTAGTGCAGTTCGAGGGTTAAATAAGATAGAGAGATTCTGTGTGGAGTGATTCAGTAACCGTTTGTTCTTTTCAAAGCTTCGTTGCTCTGAAGGGGGCTCCCTTGCTTCAGTTGCCCTCATAAGCGCTAATGAGGAAGAATAAAGTAGGCATGAAGGAAAAGCCGTTTTGGATGTCTGTGTAATGTTTAGGGTATCAGTCTTTAGGAGATTTCATCCCTGAAACCTCTGCTCAGGCTGACAAGAAATTCTCTCTGCATTGAATCCACTTTGTACCACTTTGGGGAAATTACCAGTCACTGTTCAGTTGTAATTTTTCCAGCTCTTAGTTTTTATCCCGACTATTGGGGTGGCCAAAAAGTTCGTTTGAGTTTTAAACTTGAACGAACTTTTCGGCCAATTCAATCCCTGATGAATTTCTTGATGGTTAGGAGTTGGTTTTATGTTTTGTCATTGTTGTAGAGGAAGAAACTTTACGCTTTTAGGTTTTTCTGGCTGGTCTAAGAATCAAATTGATACGAGTTAGAGTAAGAGGAGAAAATAAAACCAAAGTTCCTAACATCTACCCATTGGAGAGAGCTGGGGCTTCCTAGGTGCCTTATTGGTAAAGACTCTGCCGCCTGCCCGTGCAGAGATGTGAGATGCGGGCTTAGTACCTGGGTCGGGAAGACCCTCTGGAGGACGGCACGGCAAGCCACTCCAGTGTTCTTGCCTGGAATATTCCATGGACAGAGGAGCCTGGTGGGATACGGTTCACGGAGTGGCAAAGAGCTGGACACAACTGAGCACACGTACAACAACAACAGCATAGGAGAGAACCGGGAACCGAGGAGCTCACCAAATGCACAGCTCTCAGCTTAGACCCCATGCGCAGCTCAAGACGGAAGAGGGAGTGTGGGGTGGGGAGAGTTAGCTACCGGAGAACAGGAAAAGCACCGCAATTGAGGGTCAGGTTCTTGTGCAGACTTAGGCTGTAGCCTTCTCGTTAGATAACGGTCAAGCACTTTGGTTAACCTATTCCTGGTACAGTCGGGGAGACCCCGTTAAACTGGAGACTTCTCTTATAAATTTAAGTGTTCCTTGCGGTGTTAGTTAGGCTCTAAGTTGTCTCCAGCTCTTTGCAGCCCCATGGATAGTAGCCTACCAGGCTTCTCTATCCATGAGCTTTCCCAGGTAAAAATACTACAGTAGGTTGCCATCTCCTTCTCCAGGGGACCTTCCTGATCCAAGGATCAAACCTGTGTCCTGCATTGGCAGGTGAATTCTTTACTGCTGAGCCACCAGGGAAGCCCCAAGTGTTTCTTATGAACGGGTAACTCCTACTTGGTTTTCAAAGTCTCTTCCATGTCTGCTGTTTCTTAGAAAATAACCAGTTGATTAATCCTTATGCCAAAGAGACCTTTTTTATTTTGATTAGTAGAAAATGGATTTATTTAGAGAGAGACACACTCCACAGAATATGGTCCATCTCAGAAGCAGAGGCCCTGAAATATGGGGTGGTTAGGTTTTATGGGCTGGGTAATCTCATAGGCTAATGAGTGGGAAGATTATTCTAATTATCTGGGGAAGGGCGTGGGGATTTCCAGGAATGGGCCACAGCCTACTTTTTGACCTTTCATGGTTGGCTTTAGAACTGTTCTAGGGCTGGTCATTTGTCATTCAGCATGCTGATGCGTTACAGTGAGCGTATAATGAGGCTCAAGGTCCACTGCCAGTGGGTCCTGCCATCTTGGACCTAGTTGGTTCTCACCAGTTGCAGGAAGATCAAACCAGTCAACCCTAAAGGAAATCAGCCCTGAATATTCGTTGGAAGGATTGGTGCTGAAGCTGAAGCTCCAGTACTTTGGCCACCTAATGGGAAGAGCCAACTCACTGGAAAAGTCTGTGGTGCTGGGAAAGACTGAAGGCAAAAGGAGAAGGGAATGTCAGAGGATAAGATGGTTAGATAGCATCACCAACTCGGAGGACATGATTTTGAGCAAACTCGAGGAGACAGTGGAGGACAGGAGCCTGGCGTGCTACAGTCCATGGGGTCGCAAAGAGCCGGACATCACTTAGGGACTGAACCACAGCTGCATGCTAAGTTGCTTCATTCATTTCTACTCTTTGCAGCCCCATGGACTGTAGCCCACCAGGCGCCTCTGTCCATGGGATTCTCCAGGCAAGAGCACTGGAGTGGGCTGCCGTGCCCTCCTCCAGGGATCTTCCTGCCCCAGGAGTGGGCTGCCGTGCCCTCCTCCAGGGATCTTCCTGCCCCGGGGACTGAGCCCACGTCTCCTGCATGGGCAGGCGGGTTCATTGTCACTGACACCAGTGGCTGTGCCATTCTTTTAAAAGTTGTGCCTTGCCCCCTTCCCTCCTGTTTGATTCTCCCTTCAGATTTTAGTCCCATGTTCTTATGGAAAGCAGAGGGGTGATGCTCCAATTTCTGTGGCTTCAAGGCTGAGGAGGGGTATCGACCCTATCTGTCAGGGAGTAAAAATCTCTGGATGCCTGGTCTAGGGCCCCAGGGGCAGGATGGCTTCTTGTTTGCAGTCGGTTTGGGCTGGAATCCTCACGTAGCTGTCGGCTTGATGTGGAGCTGTTACACAGCTCCACAGCCTTCCTGGGACTCTTCTTGATGATGAAGCACTTCTTATTATATCAGACTACAAAAGTAACTGTCTATAAATGACAAAAGAATTTTTGACTGAAAAAGAGAGATGCACAAGGTGAGAGTTGAGAATTAAGTTTTATTTGGGGGAAAATAAGGACTGCAGCCTGGGAGGCAGCACCTCAGATAGCTCTGAGACAGAGCTCCAGAGAGGGAGTGGGGGAAGGTCAACAACAAGGTTTTGGTGAAGGGGAAGTGGAATGCAATCAGGCACTCATTTTACAAAAGGTTTTCTGCTAGTCACAGGAGCTTATGTCACCATGAAAGGATTTAGTGCCTTTTTAGATATGTTGTTCAGTTGCTAAGTTGTGTCTGACTCTGTGATCCCATGAACTGTAACGTGCTAGGCTTTCCTGTCCTTCACCATCTTCTGGAGCTTGCTCAAACTTAGGTCCATTGAGTTGGTGGTGTCATCCAAACATCTCATCCTCTGTAGCCCCTTTCTTTTCCTGCCTTCAGTCTTTCCCAGCATCAGGGTCTTTTCCAATGAGTTGGCTCTACACCTCAGGTGGCCAAAGTATTGGAGCTTCAGCATCAGTCCTTCCAATGAATATTCAGGGTTGATTTCCTTTAGGATTGACTGGTTTGATCTCCTTGCAGTCCAAGGGACTCTCAGGAGTCTTCTCCAACACCACAGTTCAAACGCATCAGTCCTTAAGTGCTCAGCCTTCTTTATGGTCCAACTCCCACATCCCTAAGTGACTACTGGAAAAACCGTAGCTTTGACTATATAAACATTTTGTTGACCAAGTGACATCTCTCCTTTTTAATATGCTGTCTAGGTTTGTCATAGCTTTCCTTCTAAGGAGCAGGTGTTTTTTAATTTCATGGCTACAGTCCCCATCCACAGTGATTTTGGAGCCCAAGAAAAAATTTGTCACTGTGTCCCCTTTTTCTCCATCTATTTGCCATGAAGTGATGGACCAGATGCCATGATCTTAGTTTTTTGAACGTTGAGTTTTAAGCCAGCTTTTTCACCTTTCTCTTTCACCCACATCAAGAGGCTCTTTAGTTCCTCTTCACTTTCTGCTACTAGAAAACTCACACTATCTGTTATTAAAAGCAGCATTTCCAGAAAACTTCGAAGAAGCCAAATCCAGTCTTGGCCCAGCCTGCTTCCCTGGTGGCTCAGAGGTTAAAGCGTCTGCCTGCAATGCGGGAGACCTGGGTTCGGTCCCTGGGTCAGGAAGATCCCCTGGAGAAGGAAATGGCAACCCACTCCAGTATTCTTGCCTGGAGAATCCCATGGATGGAGGAGCCTGGTTGGCTATAGTCCATGGAGTTGTAAAGAGTCAGACATGACTAAGTGACTTCACTTTCACTTTCTTTCACTCCTAACAAAAGCCATTTACCCAAGTAAATTTATTCCAGTCTTAGAAAATCTTGATCATGTAGAACTTTCTTTTCCAGTATTTTTTTTCTCATTTTTTACACCTTCTTTTACTGAAAACATACATCCTACTTTCCTTTTAAGTTTTTTTTTTCTTTTTCCACTTCAAGCTATCTTTGTTGATGACAGATTTGCAAGATATAATAAGATCTTATTTGATCTTTAATAAACCTAGGTATAACAGAAATACTGTACTTAACAGTGATGATTCTAAAGACATGTCTATTAGTCAAACCTAGAAACAAGCCACCTTCAATACCAGATATTAATTTAATGTTGAATATTTCCTAGATCACATGAACCCAAAATTCTTTCGGGCCAGTTTTATACTCCTGAGTACTTATATAAGCACTTGTGCTTAATTGGTCAGTTGTATCCGACTCTTTGCAACCTCATGAACTGTAACCTGCCAGGCTCCTCTGTCCATGGAATTCACCAGGCAAGAATACTGGAGTGGGTTGCCATTTCCTTCTCCAGTATAAACAAGTCAATTAAGTAGAGCTCTTTTATAAATTAATTTTGGTAATACCATACATCTGCAGCACACAAACACAGAGGCCTCATCGTTCTTATTTCAGATTTTCACCCCTGAGTCAGTTTGTTGTTGTTGTTTAGTTGCTTAGCAAGCATAAGACCAGAAGCTACCTGCGGCTCAGAGTCGGGTGCTGCGGTGTAGACCCGTCAGTGTTATGGCGGTTGTTCAGTTGCTCCATCGTGTCCAGCTCTTTGCAACCCCATGGACTGCAGCACACCAGGCTTCCCTGTCCTTCACTGTCTCCCAGTATTTCCTCACACTCATGTCCACTGAGTCGGTGATGCCATCCAATCATCTCGTTCTCTGTTGCTTCCTTCTTCTCCTTCCTTCAGTCTTTCCCAGCATCAAAGTCTTTCCCATTGAGTCAGTTCTTTGCATCAGGTGGCCAGAGGATTGGAGCTTCAGCTTCAGCATCAGTCCTTCCAGTGATGGAAGAGGTCAGTTTTCATTCCAGTCACAAAGACCGTTTAACAAAGTAGCACAAAGTTGCACTCATCTCACACACTAGCAAAGTAATGCTCAAAATTCTCCAAGCCAGGCTTCAACTATATGTGAACCGTGAACTTCCAGATGTTCAAGCTGGATTTAGAAAAGGCCTAGGAACCAGAGATCAAATTGCCAACATCTGCTGGATCACTGAAAAAGCAAGAGAGTTCCAGAAAAACATCTACTACTGCTCTATTGATTATGCCAAAGCCTTTGACTGTGTGGATCACAACAAACTGGAAAATTTTTCAAGAAATGGGAATACCAGACCACCTGACCTGTCTTCTGAGAAATCTGTATGCAGGTCAGAAAGCAACAATTAGAACCAGACATGGAACAACAGATTGGTTCCAAGTTGGGAAAGGAGTATGTCAAGGCTGTATATTGTCATCCTGCTTACTTAACTTATATGCGGAGTATGTCATGGGAAGTGCCCGGCTGGATGAAGCATAAGCTGGAATCAGGTTGCCAGGAGAAATATCAATAACCTCAGATATGCAGATGACACCACCCTTATGGCAGAAAGCGAAGAAGACCTAAAGAGCCTCTTGATGAAAGTGAAAGAGGAGAATGGAAAAGCTGGCTGAAAACTCAACATTCAGAAAAGTAAAATCATGGCATTCAGTCCCATCACTTCGTGGCAAAATGATGGGGAAAGTATGGAAACAGTGAGAGACTTTATTTTGGGGGCTCCAAAATCACTGCAGACAGTGACTGCAGTCATGAAATAAAAAGCCGCTTCTTGGAAGAAAAGCTGTGACCAACCTAGACAGCATATTAAAAAACAGAGACATTACTTTGCCAACAAAAGTCCATCCAGTCAAAGCTATGGTTTTTCCAGTAGCCATGTATGGATGTGAGAGTTGGACTATAAAGAAAACTGAGCACCAAAGAATTGATGCTTTTGAACTGTGGTGTTGGAGAAGACTCTTCAGAGTCCCTTGGACTGCAAGGAGATCCAACCAGTCCATCCTAAAGGAGATCAGCCCTGAATATTTATTGGAAGGACTGATGCTGAAGCTGAAGCTCCAGTAGTTTGGCCACCTGATGGGAAGAACTGACTCATTGGAAAAGACTCTGATGCTGGGAATGATTGAAGGCAGGAGGAGAAGGGGAGGACAGAGGATGAGATGGTTGGATGGCATCACTGACTCGATGGACATGTGTCTGAGTAAGCTCTGGGAGTTGGTGATGGACAGGGAAGCCTGATGTGCTGCAGTCCATGGGCTCACAAAGAGTTGGACACAACTGAGCGACTGAACTGAACTGAAAATCACTGCATATGGTGATTGCAGCCATGGAATTAAAAGCCACTTGCTCCTTGGAAGAAAGCTACGACAAACCTAGACAGCATATTGAAGAGTAGAGACGTTACTTTGCTGACAAATGTCCGCATAGTCAATGCTGCGGTTTTTCAGTAGTTGGGTATGGGTGTGAGAGTTGCATCATAAAAAAAGCTGAGCACCAGAGAACTGATGCATCTGACTGTGGTGTTGGAGAAGACTCTTGAAAGTCCCTTGGACAACAAGGAGATCAAACCAGTCAATCCTAAGGAAATTAACCCTGATTTCAAATTGGGTTTGAAATTCATCTGGAGCACTGAAGCTGAAGCTCCAGTCCTTTGGCCACCTGATGTGAAGAGCTGACTCATTGGAAAAGACCCTGATGGTGGGAAAGATAGAAGGTAGGAGGAGAAGGGGACGACAGAGGACGAGATGGTTGAATGGCATCACTGAGTCAATGGATATGAGTTTGAGCAAGCTCCAGAGATGCTAAAGGACAGGGAAGTCTGGTGTGCTTCAGTCCGTGGGGTCACACATTGTTGGACACGACTGAGTGACTCACTGACAAAAGCAGCAATTCATAACGTGGAGCATATGCTCTACCACTGAGATCATCACACCGTCTTTTGTCTTGTTATCAGAAAAGACCAAAACTCACTCAGGATGGAGAAGGTCTGGAGACAGCACCCAGAACCAGGCTCCAGCTGGCCGCAGGCTTTGTGGTCATCAGCTCTCTTTCTCACTTTGGCTTGTCAGTTTGTGGAGCAGAGCAGGGTATTACCCACCCCAGCTGCCCACACCTTATGTCTCATATTTGTGAGGTTATGGTGGAGCTGTGTCTCAAGGCTGAAATTCTGACTTCTTATTTGTATGACCCCCTAGCAGGATATAAGCAGCCATCTTGGGCCTTACGTGTTTACTGGTGGTGACCGGGCACAGCTTTGAACACACTTTGAACTTTTTTCAGTTCTATACTAACCTGGCCAACACTGTGAAGCATACTTGCCCATAGTCATTTTTAAACCTTGCCAATGGTCTGTGGGGGCCCTGTGCCCAGAGTATAGGCACGAGGTGCTATGCTGGAGGTAGGTTTTCTCAGCCCTCAGACGTTACGAGGCTGGGAGGGGTCTCTGCAGTCTTGTTGGACTTCTCTTTGGAGAGCCCTTATCTGATTTGAAGCACTTTGCATATTGAATGTGTGCTAAGTTGCTTCAGTCTTGTCTGACTCTTTGTGACTCATGGACTATAGGCCACCAGGCTCCTCTGTCCGTGGGATTATCCCAGCAAGAATACTGGAGTGGGTTGCCGTTTTCTCCTTCAGGGGATCTTCCCGACCCAGGGATCAGACAAGCGTCTCCTGCATTGGCATGTGGATTCTTTACCATTTGAGCCACCTGGGAAGCCCACATAGCTTCACACAAACCATTATCATTTTGTTTGTCTGAGGACTTAAGAATTTATTGAAATGTTCTATAGCTGCTTTATGTTCGCTGTGAATAGAGATTATAACTTGAGCTCTGGTGTTCATTATGTGTGTTTTCCTCCCCCAAATTATTTGTGTCAGGCTGGATTTGGTCTAGGGAGTCGAGAAAAGAAATAGAAAAGGAGAGAGAAGCTTACCGTCAGAGGACAGCCGCCTTCCAGCGGGACCTTGAAGCCAGGTACCACGCCACAATCGCAGAAAGCCGGCGGGCCGTGGCACACTTGTCCCTGGAACTTGAAAAGGAGCAGAACAGAACAACGAGTTACCGAGAAGCCCTCATCTCTCAGGGGCGCAAGTTGGTGGAAGAGAAGAAACTTCTGGAACAGGAGCGGGCTCAGGTCCTTCAGGAGAGGAGGCAGCCCTTGCGGAGTGCGTACCTGCGCTGCCTGGGCCAGGAGGAGGACTGGCAGCGCAGGGCCAGGCTCCTGCTGGGCGAGTTCGAGGCCGCGCTCACCGAGAGACAGAGCATGTACTGCAGCCTGGTGCTCCCGCGCCGCAGGCGGCTCGAGCTCGAGGGGAGCTTGCTGGCCCGCGCGTCCACCGACCCGGTGGCTGCGGACCTCGAGATGGCAGCTGGCCTCACTGACATATTTAAGCACGATACGCACTGTGGGGACGTCTGGAACACCAACAAGCGCCAAAACGGGAGGCTCATGTGGCTGTATCTCAGATACTGGGAACTAATCATTGAACTGAAGAAGTTTAAGCAGGTAGAGAAAGCCATACTGGAAAAGTAAGACAGGAGTGAACTGCTCCGGGTCAGAGTTACGCGTTTCAGGTTTTCCAACATTCGCTGCTCCTCCTCCCAGCACTCCCTTGCTGTGACCGTGCATGCGCACCGCCGCCTCTCAGCAGTGGCCACGCCCGTCACCCTCTGAGCAGGGCAGCGAGCCCCTGTCCCCTGCAGTAGCTGAGGATGCAGTCTCAGAAGCAGATCAATATTTTATTAAGCAGGACAGGGTAACCTCACAGCTTTAGAGTAAAATTGTTTTTAAGGATGTCAGATGCAGAGTTCATCCTGTCATTTTGTCACTCCCTAAATAAGTTCTGTTTTCTCCTCAAATTATTTTTCTCTCTCCTAAAACTACAGTTAGAAGTTGTCAGGTAGCAGTGAGGACTGCTTCAGAGATGGGAACAGATGGTGGTGACGCCAGCAGGGTTTCGTGGTCTGAAGCTCTTTCCCATCAGTGTTTCTGCTTTCCACTTGATAACCCTTGTGGGTGTTTGGAGTTTGCTGTGTCTGTATTCAGTAAGCAGATACTATTTATTTAGGTTGGTGCGAGGGTAATTGCAGTTTTGCATTGTTGAATTTTGCCATTTGATATTGAAATACATTCTTAAATAAATGAAGTTATGTTTTGAAAGTGCAAATGTTAGTCACTCAGTTGTGTTTGACTCTTTGCGATCCCATGGGCTGTAGCCCGCCAGGCTCCTCTGTCCGTGGGATTATCCAGGAAGAATACTGGAGTGGGTTGCCATTCCCTTCCCCAGGGGATCTTCCTGACCCAGGGACTGAACCCACATCTCCTGCTTTGCAGGCAGATTCTTTACTGTCTGACCCACCAGGGAAGCCCGAGGTTATGTTTTACATCATTTTAATGCACATTTCTCACTTTATGTTTTTTGTTAATGATTTATTGCTGTTTGTTTTAGACTAGGGAAATTATGTTAGTCAAAAAGCAGATTTGAGCGATTTTCTTACTTGAGTCAAAATAAGTCATAAATCAGCAAAGACACCTAGCAACATCAGTGGCGCACCTGACCCTGGAGCTGCTAACACACGCAGAGCAGTAGCTGTTCAGGAAGCTTGTGAAGGAGACGCGAGCCTTGACAAGGAGGAGTGCAGTAACTGGCCACCAGAAGCTGACGTGACCAGCTGAGAGCCGTCATCGGAGCTGATCCTCTTATAGCACATGAGAAGTTGCCAAAGCACTCAGTGTCAACCGTTCTACAGTTGTTCAGCGTTTGAAACAGATTTGAGTGGTGATAAAGCTCGATAATGTGGGTGCCTCGTGAGCTGACTGCAAATAAAATCGTGTTTTGAAGTGTAGTCTTCTCTTACGCAACAACAACAAACCATTTCTCAATTGGATTATGATGTGACAGAAAATGGATTTCATATGACAACTGGCAATGACCAGATCAGTGGCTAGTGACGAGAAGAATCTTCAAAGCCCTTCCCAAAGCCAAACTTGCACCATAAAAAGGTCACGGTTGCTTTTGGTGGTCTCCTGCCTGTCTAACCCATTACAGCCTTGTGAATCCTAGTGAAACGACTGCATCTGAGAAGTATGCTCGGCAGGTTGACGAGATGCACCAAAAACTGCAGTGCCTGTGGCTGGCGTTGGTCAGCAGAGTGGGCCGAATTCTTCTCCATGACAACGCCCAACCACACATTGCACAGCCAGTGCTTCAAAAGTTGAACATACTGGGCTACAGAGTTTAGCCCCATCCACCATATTCATCTGAACTCCTGCCAGAGACTGCCACTTCTTCAAGCATCTCAAGAACTTTGCAGGGAGAATGCTTCCACAAACAGCAGGATGCCTAAAGTGCTTTCCCCATCCCAAGGCAGGGAGTTTAATGCTGCAGGAATGAGTAAATTCCTCATTGGCAAAAATGTGTTGGTTGTAATGATTCCTGTTTTGATTAATAAAAATGTGTTTAAGCATAGTTATAATGATTTAAAGTTATGATCTGAAACCACAGTTAGTTTTTTCACCAACATAAATATTAGCAATGGCCTATATTTAAAACACCTGCAATTTGAAAGCAACAATACCACGTTTTCTGTGTGTAATTCCTTACTCCTTACAAGGCTTTTAAAAATAGATAATCTCAACTTTTTTCTACAAACTTAGGTCCACTTTCCACAGAGCTGATGTGAATTGGCCTTTGGGTGCACATCACTTGTGTCATCCTGACCCCAGTCTTGTGCAGTGAGCGCTCTTACTATCCTTGGGGTAGGGGCTCCTGAGACCACCCCAGACTTGATGACTTGCTGGGAGGTCTGAGGACTCAGTGCGTGGCTGTTCTCATACTTGAGGCTCATCACATAGAAGGAGGGCAAGGCC
>SJYQ01021161.1:0-36883 GCA_006410935.1 Redunca redunca
TTCCTTAGAGACAGACTAAATGTCCGATTTATCTTATCTTTCACCCAGCTCCGGCTTAGTGCCTGGGATAGATAAGTGTATAATAAATATTAAGTTAAAAATGAAAAAGCAGAAAGCCACTGCCACAGATCTTGAAAAGAAAGCGTTACAAATGCTGAAGTGACTTCCAAGAGAGATGTTCCAATGGTGTGTGTTTTCAGTAATTTTATTTCTTTAATTTTGGCTGTGCTGGGCCCACTGCATGGGTTTTTCTCTACTAACTTCGAGCAGGGGCTGCTCTCTAGTTGCAGTGTTCAGGCTTCTCATTGCAGTGGCTTCCCTCGTTGCAGAGCACGGGCTCTAGGGCTCAGTAGTTGTGGGGTCCGGGCTCTAGAGCACAGGCTCAGTAGTTGTGGCACTTAGTTGCTCCGCGGCATGTGGGATTTTCCCAGATCAGGGATGGAACCCCTGTCTCCTGCATTGATAGGCAAACTACCACTGAACCAAAGGGAAGTGCCCAGTGGCGTTTTGAGCATCACCGCATCACTGACAAAGTACTGAGTCTCTTGAGGTGGAGACTTTGAAGGAAGCAGGTCTCATTTGCATACAAATTCTGGTCTGTTTGTTAACTAATGCAACACGTCAGGGCTTGGTCACAGCTCGTCCACATAAGACATGTCTACAGCTCAGGTCAACAGGCAGGCACTCAGTTCAGTTCAGTTCAGTTCAGTCACTCTGTCGTGTCCAACTCTTTGCGACCCCATGAATCGCAGCACACCAGGCCTCCCTGTCCATCACCAACTCTCGAAGTTCACTCAGATTCACGTCCATCGAGTCAGTGATGCCATCCAGCCATCTCATCCTCTGTCGTCCCCTTCTTCTCCTGCCCCCAATCCCTCCCAGCATCAAAGTCTTTTCCAACGAGTCAACTCTTCGCATGAGGTGGCCAAAGTACTGGAGTTTCAGCTTTAGCATCATTCCCTCCAAAGAAATCCCAGGATTGATCTCCTTCAGAATGGACTAGTTGGATCTCCTTGCAGTCCAAGGGACTCTCAGTGAGGCACAAATGGTGAGCACTGGCTACTTAGTATAATAACCATTTGTTGAATGACTGAGCTTTGAGCTCCATAGAGGAACCCAAAGGAAGGCTCAGAAAATCCAAGTTATAGAGGTGACTAGCAGCAGCAACAGCAGCACTGACCTAAATCTTGAAGGATAAATGAGAGCTTGCTGAATTGAGTCTGGAAGACTCAAGAAGGCTGGTGGTCTGTACTTGGGTGCGGGGGTTGGGGAGCGTGGGGAGACGGTGGGAGGAGGGAGGAGGTTAGGAAAAGTCTGGTAAACAGGAGTCGCTGCAGAACAGAAGTCAGGGAGGATGGATTGCAACAGCAGTGTCAGCTGTGTTGTTCGATATTGTTTCCATTCCTTTAATTTTTTTAATTAAAAAAATTTTTTTTTATTTTTAAAGTTTTTTCAACCCATATTATGTGTGCTCAGTTGCTTCGGTTGTGTCCGACTCTTTGCAATCCTATGGACTGAAGCCCACCAGGCTTCTCCGTCCATGGGATTCTCTAGGCAAGAATACTGGAGTGCATTGCCATGCCCTCCTCCAGGGGATCTTCCTGACCCAGGGATCGAACTCATGTCTCCTGTGTCTCCTGCATTGCAGGCAGATTCTTTACCGCTGAGCCACTGTGTTAATAAATTTTTTCCAACCATATTATGGTCATAGTTAAATGTGATACTGTGTTAAACAAACTCAGCCACATCCATGTGATAGTATTCTTTAAATAAGATTTTTTTAAATAAACCTGACAAACGTTCTTGATATAATTGGAAAAGCGGATTTTTTTTTTTTTAAAATAGTGTATATAGGATGATCCTGGTTTTTTTTTTTAATTTTTTATTTTATATTGGAGTATAGCTGATTTATACTGTTATATCCTGTTTTTGAAAAATAAATTGAAAGGTATTTTTGAGTGATTACCTCTGACAGGTTGATGATTAAGGGGCTTTCTTTGTCATTTTGTTATTATTTATAACAAACACTTCTTTTATAATGGGGGGTTGTGGGTGAGATGTGACTAGAACTATATGTCCAAGTGAAAAAAAAGTGAATGTGAAAGTCACTCTGTCTTGTCCCGACTCTTTGCGACCCCGTGAACTGTATGTAGCCTACCAGGCTCCTCTGTCCATGGGATTCTCTAGGCAGGAATACTGAAGTGGGCTGCCATTCCCTTCTCCAGGGCATCTTCCTGACTCAGGGATCGAACCTGGATCTCCTGCCTTGGGAATGTGGAGTGTATGCCACTTTTTCATATGTCTAACCCTGCCCTAATTTTTCCATATCTTAAAAAAAACAAAACCATGACTGGATTTAATAGCCTAATACGAAGCTGACCAGGGCAGAATCAAGAGAAGATTATTGCCTAGTCTTCAGGTCAGAGGAAGATGCACTCCTTTGAGATGCCCCTAAAGCATGCCCCCTCACCCTCAGCTTAAAAGTGGGCTGCTGCTGACTTGGTGCTGGAGTGTGAGTGCTGTGACTCTGGGTCCTTGCTTTTTAAAAGTGTTTAGTTATTCGTCTGCACCCAGTCTTTGGTGCAGCATACGGATCTTTAGTCGTGGCATGTAGGATCTGGTTCTCTGACCAGGGGTCGAACCCGGGCCCCTGCCTTGGGAGCAGGGAGTCTTAGCCACTGGACTCCCAGGGCAGTCCCCAGCCACTATCCTGTATTTCCTTTTGCTTTTTTTCCTTAAGAAGACTCTTCACTCCATACCATCTCAACTGCATCATGTACTGAAGGGCAAAACAGTCCGACTTTTATCAAAGCTGCAAGCTTTCTTTTCCTCTATAGAATAAAAGCAGTCTGTAATTTGAAAAGCATGGTATTAGTCCTGTTATCTCTTCATCAAAGAGAAATGTGGACAAGCTAGACTCCAGGTCTACCATGGAGGGCACAGTATGTGCCAGGAGCTGACTTGTGCTTCCTCCCCCGACCCCCAACCCCCAATCCATCTGTTGAACTCTTAATCCTCAGTACCTCAGAATGGGATTGGATATGGAGACATCTTTAAAGAAGGTGATTAAGTTAGAATGAGGTCTTTAGGTTGGCCTAATCCAACTTGCCTGGATCAGGCCCTTCCTAATCTTCTTTGTAAGAAGAGATTAGGATGAAGACTTCTTACAGAGGAAGGACCGTGTGAGGACATGGAGAGAGGATCCATCTCTAAGCCAAGGAGAGGGGCCTCAGGAGAAACCAAGCCTGCCTACACCTTGACCTTAAACTTGCATCCTCCACAACCGTGAGGGATACATTTCTGTGTAAACCACCTCATCTGTGGTACTTTGTTACGGCAGCCTATGCAAATGAATGCGGTATCCAGACTGAAACGAGACGCTTGGTGTCTGGAGCCCAGAGGTGAAGCTTTCTCCACACCGTTCTTCAGAAATTTTTCTGAGGGTCCCAGAGCATCGTTAGGATCCAATATTTGGGAGCTTCCTGGAAAAAAACTCAGAAGGGAGGAAAGGCTTCCTCTAGCCTTACTGTTAAGAGTTTCATTTTCAGTGACTCTGATATTTTGAAAATGAAAGGCAACAGAAGTCACGAATTATGTGGTTACTGGGGAGTTTGAACAATAACAGTTCAACCGAGACTAATTATGACCCTGGGGACACTTAGGTGTCTGAACCTGTCTCCTGTCACGCTGGTTTCCATCTCACCAGGACTGAGCATGGATACGGTCCTTGGCACTGTACCAGGCAGGCACTAGTGATGCACAGATGTCAGCCCTGCCCTGCAAGCTGCTGACATTCTACTGGGGGGGCTGGACAAGCGCCACTTCCACCGTGAGGACACCTGGTGAGCAGAGGTTACATTTTCGGAACCTGAGGTTGAAATTTCTGTGGACCCACATTCTCCGACAGAACATTCTAGAACGATGAAGTGTTCTTTATCCACACTGTCCAGTATGGTAGGTGCGAGACACGTATGGCTACTGAGCCCTTGAAATGTAACTAGTTGCCTAAATTTTAATTTGAATAGTTCTGTGGGACCAGCAGTGACAGAAAGCACAGCTGGGCACCATCCAAAAGGAGACGCTCAGCCAGCAGGTAGACGACACCTACAGAGCGAAGGGGAGAACTTGGGAGACGCCAAGCGCAGTAATGCCAGGGGAGTTGGTGAGTTACTTATTGCAGTAAATAACAGATCCCTGCAGCACTGTATGTACTTAAAACACAGATACAGTTTCTCAGTGCTCAAACTGTACATGTATGGGGGACTATTTAAAAGCATTACGGTACTTCCCTGAGTGAATGAAATACTGTAGCCGATAAACAGATACATGCACATCTCAGAGACACTGCAGCCTCAGTCCCAGACCACCGCAATGAGGCAGATATCAAAATAAAGTGAGCCACACAAATGCGGGGCTTTCCTAGTACATACGGTAAAAGTTATGTTTGTACTATACAGCAGCCTGGTAACTACTCTGTGCAACAGCATTAAGTCTAGAAGACAATGCTCATACTTTGATTTTAAAATATTTTATTGTTAAATGATAATCGGTATCTGACAACACGAGGTTGCCACAAAATTTTAATTTGTGTAAAAAAAACACACACATAAAAACAGTGTCAACAAAGCATAATAGAGCAGTAAAATAAGGTATGCCTCTATAAGGAAGGACTGTGTTTATTGATATGGAAACATCTCCAGGATATATTAAATGAAAAAAGCAAGCTACTGAACCAAGTCCTGAGGGTGGGAAAGATTGAAGGCAGGAGGATAAGGGGGCAGAAGGACAGAAAATGGGATGGTTAGATGGCATCACCGGCTGGATGAACATGAGTCTGAGCAAACTCCAGGAGTTGGTGATGGACGGGGAAGCCTGACATGCTGCAGTCCATGGAGTCGCTAAGTGTCGGACACGACTGAGCGACTGACCTGAACTGGACTGAACCAAGTATGTAATATGCTACCTTTTGTGCACAAAAATTGGGAGATTACAAATACATTTTTATTTTTGCATGAAGAAACACTGGAAAGATACACTGGAAACTAAAATTGGTCAACTGTGAGTACAACAGGGCGAGAGAAACAGAAGAAGGGGACAGGTATAGGAGGAGGCTTTAAATGTATAAACACTTTTTGAACTACATGAAATCATTAGTACTTAAAATTTGTATCCATATGTGACACAGGATAACATAAGACTGACCAAAGGCAAAATCGGGACGTATTTCTAAGGGCATCCTTCTATTTTACCCTGATTGAGTCCACACTAGGCATGCATCAGCACCCTAGAAATTCCATCTAGACCCACTCTTCAAAGCTTGATCTAAGTCCCAGCCCCCTCTGCCTGTCACCCTTCTTTCCTCTCAGAGCATCCTTCCTTCCTGACTTCCCTGCCCCCAGACTATGGAAGAAAGGGAACTACTGATTATTCTTGGAGTCTCTGAAAATCACAAGGGACAGAATGTAGGTGGATAGTACTTAACCAGATGTTAAAATCCCAAGGTTTGAGAACCACTAGATTACACCACCATGTGTAATAAAAAGTTGGAACAGACCAGGAAAGTCCCACTTCCACCCTGGCCCCCACCAGCTCTGCCCTCCACGTGGCTCACTCTTCCTGCGCCCGGGCTCCTGGGTCTCAGCTTGGCCCCATGCATGGGAGAGTGGACCTGATAGACAGAAGGACTCAGCAAAGCCAGAGAAGACCACGGAGGCCTACTTCGTATTTGAAATATTTCAGAAACTTGCATTAATCTCAGGGCATTTTATTTTTTTGGCATGGGCTGTTCCTTCAAGTAGGAGAAAGTGAAAGTGTTAGTCGCTCAGTTGTTTTCGACTCTTTGCGACCCCATGGACTGTAGCCTGCCAGGCTCCTCTGTCCATGGAATTTTCCAGGTAAGAATACTGAGAGAGGGGTACAAAGTCAGGAAGGCAAGGTAAGCTCAGGCCTGAGACCACAGTAGGAATGTTTAGCTCCCTAGTTAAGTCATGCTGTTCTCCTTTCCTTGGGCCATAGTCCCTGGAAAACTTTATGAGCATTTATAAACCATTTTGTGTAACTGCATGGCTAAAAAAAAAGTCAACTGAGATGCATTATTCCGTTTGTAAAAAGACATTAGTAAAAATGAGAACATCGATATCTGCCTAGGCATTTGGTGCCGGAGCCCAGGCGTTCGGCCTGGAGTCCGTCCACTGTCTACCATCCAGAAACACTACTGTCCCCAGAGCTTCTAGAGTCGTGTTGATGCTGAAGCGCAGAGTGCCTAGTAAGCACAGGACAGTAGGGTCTGGGCCTTGGAATCTGTGCTCCTGTTACTGCACTTGTAACATGCCCCCGGGGTCAGCAGGTGGTGCTAGGGAGCCACCCACAGTTTACGGAGGTGCTGTTGCCCAGACTCTTCGCAGCCCCCTGGACTGTTAACCCACCAGGCTACTTTGTCCATGGTTGCCATTACTCCAGGGCATCTTCCCAACCCAGGGATGGAGGGATGGAACCCATGTCTCTTGTCTGAACTGGCAGGCGGATTCTTTACCACTAGCACCACCTGGGAAGCCCGGTGGCTTAGGAGGGCTTGCCTGAAAACTTCACAGGCAGTGCCCCGCCCCCCAAACTGGGTTTGTGCAGAGGGGAAGAGCCATGAAACTCACAGAGCTCACACTAAGACAGCTAGTCAGAGCAGGGGGAAAGGGGCAAACTAGCCCACGTGCCCTTGGCCAAGAAATGTGTGAGGCCAGCCCATGCAGAGGGGAGCTGGCAGCTGAGGCGGGGCAGTTCTCAACATCCATGGGTTTTCTCCAGGAACAGTTGTGGCCAGTGGTTGGGAAGCAGCTTCCTCAGTTGCAAGGTCACGCCCTTCCCCAGGTGTGCTCCCCCAAGTCCAGTCTCCCCTCCCCAGGTTTCTCCAGCTACAAACAGTGCAACAGCCAACAGCAGCTGTGCAGGAAGGCGAACCAGAGCACATGACTGAAAACACCTGTGGGGTCTCGGGTGACTGTGGGTGTGGGCAGGGAGGCCTGGGTTCACTCGAGGACAGGAGATCCTATGTTAATAACTCTAACCCCTCAATCTACAGGAGAGGCAAAACCCTGGCAGAAGAACCAGAGCACAGGGACTCTGCCCGATTTGACTATTGCTTTATTTCTGTACCCATGTTGCTATCTAAAGGCAGTGAACTGATGCTCGTTCATTTCTTTCTCTCACCTAACCTTCCACTCAAAAAGAGCCTTTCGTAGAGGGACACGGGATGGGGTGGGAGGTGGGAGGTTCAAGTGAGAGTGGACATATATACCTATGGCTCATTCATGCTGATGAATATGACGGAAACCAACACGATATTGTAAAGAAATTATCCTGCAATTTAAAATAAATTTTAAAGAGCCTTTTGCAGACTTATTCAGATATTTGAAAATCACCTGCTGGTATCTTTCATATCAATGACCACTGATATTATTCTTGGCTATTGAAAAGTGTATAAAACTGGGTCACAAATAACCTGTTTGGCAAAAAAAAAGAAAAGTGAAAAAGAAAACCAAAGCTGTACACATCAGACTGACCCCAGCCCTCACCGTGATGTGACTCTTCCTGCTTCTTCCACAGAACTCATCCCGTGACCCTAAGAGCAGGAAGGCCTCGCCAGGACTTGTGAACATACTCCTTTTAACTTGTCTGTAGAAGGAAGCCTTAAATGTGACCACTGAGAACTGAGAGTCCCTTCATTCTGTTTTTTTCTGCTGGCAAATCAGGAAGGTGACCCAGGAGGCTAACAGGTTGCAAGCACCACCCTCTAGGCCCCCTCAGTCTCAGCTCCCTCGTCTTGCCCTCTGGGCCCCCTCGGTCTCAGCCCCATCTTCTGTCCTCTGGGGCCCCCTCAGTCTCAGCTCCCTCATCTTGCCCTCTGGGCCCCCTCAGTCTCAGCTCCCTCGTCTTGCCCTCTGGGCCCCCTCAGTCTCAGCTCCCTCATCTTGCCCTCTGGGCCCCCTCAGTCTTAGCCCCATCTTCTGTCCTCTGGGGCCCCCCTCAGTCTCAGCTCCCTCATCTTGCCCTCTGGGCCCCCTCAGTCTTAGCCCCATCTTCTGTCCTCTGGGCCCCCTCAGTCTCAGCTCCCTCGTCTTGCCCTCTGGGCCCCCTCAGTCTCAGCCCCATCATCTGTCCTCTGGGGCCCCCTCAGTCTCAGCTCCCTCATCTTGCCCTCTGGGCCCCCTCAGTCTCAGCTCCCTCGTCTTGCCCTCTGGGCCCCCTCAGTCTCAGCTCCCTCATCTTGCCCTCTGGGCCCCCTCAGTCTTAGCCCCATCTTCTGTCCTCTGGGGCCCCCCTCAGTCTCAGCTCCCTCATCTTGCCCTCTGGGCCCCCTCAGTCTTAGCCCCATCTTCTGTCCTCTGGGCCCCCTCAGTCTCAGCTCCCTCGTCTTGCCCTCTGGGCCCCCTCAGTCTCAGCCCCATCATCTGTCCTCTGGGGCCCCCTCAGTCTCAGCTCCCTTGTCTGTCCTCTGGGCCCCCCGTCTCAGTCTTAGCCCCATCATCTGCCCCCTGGGGTCCCTGTCTCAGGCTCAGCTCCATTGCCTGTCCAGGAAACGCCCAGTGTCATGCATGTGATGAGTCCTCAGACCCCTGCTCTCCTGTGATGGAAACTCACAGTGAGACTCACTTGGCTTCAAAGAACTGACTAGTTCACGGCTGCCTAGCAATGAAACTATCACGACAGATGTGATGGAAGGAGCCATGCGAGGGATGGGGGGTCTGAAAGAATGGCAACACTCACATTTTTTTAGAAATCACTTTTTATTTCTGTAGCGTACAAAAAGTATAAATATGTAAAACTGATCACCTGCACACCTGCGCAGGAAGGACCGGAGGCCGGGGTGTGTCTGCGCCAGAGCTGGGGCAAGAGGCAGGTCAGGTCAGCCACCCCTCAGGCCCCTCCCCAGACACTTCATATCCCCCGCTGGAGGCAAGCGAGCAGCCTCAGGAGAGGCCAGCAGGGGGAGGGCACCTGAGGACTGAGGCACTTGAGGGACACAGCCTGAGATGACCTCCGGGTCAGGACAGAGCAGTGGACATGCGGGTGGGGTGAGCCGACCCACGGCTCACCCCCAGCCTCCTTCCCTTCCACTGCTGTTCGATGTGGAGCAGGGACAGGAAGCAGGGACAGAAAGGACGTCCACATAAGGAAACAGAAGGAGCAACAGAGGCTGCCGCCCAACGCCACACTAGCAGACAGGCCTGGGGGTGACCGACGCCAATGCGGAGCTCATGGCGCTCCTGAGTCTCAGGATGCGGGTGCCCGAGCAGGCTGTAAACCGGCAGCAGAGCCATGCAATTTGTTGGGAGAGGCTAATAATCTGAACAAAATAGCAGAACGCTTACAATCTGTGAGCAGAAGCAACAGGATGTGACCTGGCTGGGGGAGGCAGGCCTTGGAGCTAACGACACTTGCGTTGAGAAGAGAGGCCTGAGCGTCCTCGCCCTGGACGGTGACAGTGGCAGGTTTACACACCCACACGGTTCTCCCCCTCCCGTGGGGCGGCAGGTGTGTCTGCACTAACGGCTCCACGGTAACCCATCGAGGCAGGTGCTTGGGGCTGAGAAGCTGAAGGCCACATCAAAGCCTCTCAGTCACGACCTGATCAGGTCAGGTCCCCTCTGAAGTTCACGCTTCCATCCTAAACCACGATTAAGACAATTTGTAAATTTCTCACGTCACTGATCACAAATCGGGCCACAGCCACCCTGACAGACTGGAGCCAGTCGGCCAGCCTTGAGGGAAGAGGGGACTGTGATCAGGTGACTCCTGAGCCCCCAAGTGGAGCGGCTGGCTCTGAGGAATGGGCGCCACACTCCCCGACCCCACCCCTGCCCCAACAAAAGACAGCAGGGAGCGAGCACTCCTCCCGGGCCCCTCCCCCGTAGGTGAGGCAGGTGTTGGGTGGACCTGGAATGACCACTGATGGTAAATGATACTCTGTAAACCACTGTGGGCAGGACACGGGAAAGGCTACATCGCAGTGGACAAGGCCTCAGCTGCGACCTGCACTCCTGGAGGCAGTCGCCCACCAGGTGCTCTTGTGACCACAGGCCCATTATGGAAGACCGCCAGGCCCAGGGCAGTACAGAGACCCTGGAAACTGGGGACGGTCACATCTCCATAGATGAACCAGCTATTTTCAGAAAAAGTCTGCAGACCTGGAGACTGAAGGTCACTAAGGGAACTATCCCTCTCTGAGAAGGTCTGCAGGAAAGGGAAGTCAAGCTGATTCTGGCTGCAAATTTCCAAAAACAAGACTCTGATGGCTGGACGATAACGTCAGATCACTTCTGTGCTCTGCAAAACCTCTTACCAGAGTTGAGCCATGATCCCTGACCAGGGAGTGGGGGTGTACAAACATATAAGTGCACGCACACGTATGTGAATCCACACACATCTACACACACTTCCAGGGACCGCTCCACAGGGGCAGCCTGTGGCTCTGTGTGTCCTGGGGCGAGAGCGCCCTGCTCCGGCTGCTCGGCCTCACTCGCAGGCCAGCTTGCTGTCGAAGCTGGAGAGCCCGATGGCAAAGGCCTGGAGCGCGCAGAGCGGGTAGTTGTAGTCCAGCGTGAACACGTCGTCGGCCACGCGTCCAAACTGCATGACTATGTAGTCAGCTGGAAGCAGAGGGCAGGCACGTCAGCGGGGGAGGTGCTTCTACCCGCAAGGGCCCACTTCAGATACGGAGGCAAACCTTCCACACAGGCCAGTGATCCCAGCTCTCTAAAATGGGAATCCCTCAGAAGGATGGAAAGAGGCGTGACCAAGAGTGCCCACTCCCTGCCACCACAGGCTCTACTATGATCCACTCCGCTCCGGCGAAGAAGGCTGCCCAGGGCAGGGCCAGAGGAGGGGACGGTGAAGAGGAGCCTGCCGGGCGCAGCACAAGCTCCGTGGGCCCGACTGGACTCGCCCAGAACCTTCACTGAGGAAGCGAGGGTCTGTGGCCCCGCTTCGCACACTGCCTCCCCTGGATGTCTCTGTCTCACTGCTGCCCTCCACACAGCGACTCAGAGGTCCCGACTGTACAATGCAGCTCTGTCTTTCCAAAGGAACCATTTCTTTCTTTCTTAAACCACTCTTTCCTGAGTGTAACTTCCTACCAAACAAGGGAAATGCTCATTTCCGAATCTCGCCAGAATACCCTTCTCCCTGGGGGCTTACGGTCGTTGTCATGGACGATCTGGAAGTTTTTCACAGACGCCTGAGTGACCCGGCCGTGGAAGTTCAGGACGTAGGACTGGGTGTCATCGTTCCAGACCGGGGACTTGTTGTGCAGCTCGATCAAGTTCTCCATGGCTTTGTTCTGCCATTTTGAAAGCAAGCTCTCGTGGTCCTGCAGGCAAGGGGTCTGTGCTGAGAGCCAGGGGAGACCACCCCTCCTCTACCCTGTACAGAGGCGGGCAGAGGAGGGGCCTATTTTCTCCATTTCAGAAAACAGAACAGGAAATCAAAGATTAAGCCAGGTATCTGGATTTTTAGAGAATCACCAGCAGTTCTCTTTGCACAGTTAATCAGCTGCCATCAACTGCATGAGCAAGTGCAGGTGCCCGGGGCTCTGGAGCGACGGCTCTCTGAAGGAGGGGCCGGTCGCACACTGGGCTCTTGCGGAAGCAGACTTCGTCTGCATCACGGTCTTATTTTTAGGGTCCTCTGATGATTAAATATGTATACCTATGGCTGATTCATGCTGATATATGGCAGAAACCAAGACAATATTATAAAGTGATTATCCTTCAATTAAAAATAGACATTAAAAACAAATACGCTCTTACTTACATTTCGTGGCTGAAAAGGAATCCGTTCATGATTCATATTCATCCCAGGGATGATCACAGACATTTTCCTCGGGCCTTTAAATCCAAGTACATTTGTCTCCTAGAAGAGAGGGAAATAAGCAGGGACTTGAAACAGAAAAGAAAAGGCGACAACATTCTTAACACAAGACTCCGCTGGGCATGTGCAACGTCCACAAGGTGGAGAACACTAAAAAGCATTCACTTACTTCATTGTAGTTAAACAAAGAGAGATGGGGGATCAAGACCAGGAACATAATACTGCTTCTTCTCTAACCTACTCTGAACATCTGAATTTAAAGCAGATTCTATTATCTAGAAACCTTACTCTTCTTCTTTAGCCTGAAGTGAAATTTAAGACAATTTTGAGCAAACTGCCCAGTTTTATCATCATCAATAAATATCTATTTCCCAACTAAGGACATGGCACTATATGATATACAGGGAGAATTACAGTTTAACTAAGGCCTGTATTTGGAAGTAAAAAATAAAAATGCCTATCAAGCCAGGCAGATTATACATGAATAAGTACATTAAATATGTGGATGTGTGTATATTTACATACATATATACATGCATATTAAAGTCATGCATAGTTAAAATATTTCATTGATTCTGAAGCTAAGAGAAAACATACCATAGGTTATAAAGGGTTAAGTCAAATGATTCTCAGTCACACAGATAAAATCTCATGGGAATCAAGTGAGGAGATTAATTCCAACTGAAGAAAAGCTGAGACTCTAGGATCAAAGCAACAACTGGGTCGGGTTAATTCCTTCTCGCTTCTCTGACTCTGCATGCCCTCTACACGGCGGGTCCAGGTTTGTGTGGAAACAGCAGTGAGCGGGAGTTTACAAAGTGGTCAGAGAAGGATCAGAAGCATGACGAGGGTAGCTCATGGGCTGCGAGAGGAATCGAGGGGAGCCGAGGGGAGCGTCAAGCATGTCCTGTGTGGGGAGAGGTCCCTCTGCAGACCCTGGTGGGCATGCAGGAGGGGGCGGGCAGGTTTGGGGTGGGGTAGGGGGCGGCCAGAGAGGAGGGCTGCTTCAGCTCGAGGGGCAGGGAGCGTGCTGCCAGGGGAGCCAGAGGGTGAGGTGGAAGGTCCGGGCTGGACTCTAGACTCGGTGGGGAGCAGCCTGAAAGGCGGTGGAGCAGAAGGACGTCGTCTGCTGGAGCAGGGCCACTTGGCAGCAGCAATACACGGCAAACCAGCTTGGAGAAGATGGAAAGAGGGACGAGCTTCCAAGTCACTGTCACCTCTAGCCAGTATGTCAGCGGTAACGCAGTGACCGTTCACACCACCACGGCACAGGGAAGGGACAAGAGCAGAGGAGACAGGGCCTGCCGGAACAGTAAACACACTAAACTTGGCAGATCACAAGTAAGCCTGAGCAAACGGAAACAAGCGTGGTGGGGCAGGAGGGGTGGCAGACTGTGAGCTCGGGGCTGGTCAGGAGGCCGGCAAGATGGCACTCACGTAGCACACGGCGGCCAGCTCCTGACGCGTGTAGGCCTTCTCCACCAGGCCCTGGGCCTTGGCCGGGCTCACACCGTGGTCATACACGGTGAATTTAGTCCCCATGAGGTTGGACCTAGAATCAAGAGGAAAAGTCACCACAGAGCTCTGTAATTTTCTCTCATGTTGAGTCACTCTCTCAAAGATCCATCCTTAAAACATGGAGAGGCCTTGGGCTTTCTATTAACTTATTTCTTTAGATGACATCAAACCAGCTCACTGTAAAACCAGCGTGGACTTGCTTTGAGACTACAGGAATCAAGCTCTCACAAGAAAAGGACGTGACATGAGGCTGCCCCCACCTGAGCTTGCCAATATAGCTCTCCCCTTCTCGGGACAGGTCTGTGGGGTCCGTGGAGATGAGGTAGTTGGATGTCTTGCTCTTTTTCCGCTTCCTACCTGCAAGAAGAAATATCTAGAAAAGGAAAAAACATTTCAGTAAAAAACGCACTCAAGAGCTGCCAGATGTGTATGTGTGTCCTACCCATTCAGTGAGCAAATATCCAGCAGCAGCCTGTCCCATTCCAAGCAGTCCCCCTCTGGGTCTTTTCTATTTTTAAACAGGTTTAATTCGCTTTAACTTTTCTTGTAGAAAAGCCACATGGTGGCCACAGCTGGAGTCCTCTGCACTGAGACTCCAGTGTGGGTCGTTACAGGGTGCTCAGCGCATTCTCAGAGACACTCTCCCTTCAGAGCCTGGGGTGAGGCGGCCCGGGCCCTGGCGACGGCATCGAGATGATTTCAGCACAGCACCTGGGGCAGCGTGCAGCCCAGCCCCAGCGCAGCGCTGTTCACGCTGGCCGGCTGGCAGCCTCCAGGCCCGGGAGCGGAGGCTACGCTAGGGTCCCGGGGCGGGGCTGAGAGGCACCAGCCAGGAGCCGAGGGGCCGGCCAGCCTGCAGGATGGCGTGGGGCCTGCGGATCCCGCTCCCAGCAGCCTCACCACACAAGGACTGCGGAGAGCCTGGCCAGAACCACGGCCTCACGGATGACAGCAGTGACCTCTCTGAAGCCCCGAACACCCAGACCATCCTCTGTGCACTGGAACCCCAGTGGTGATGACGTCTGGCCCCTGGTGTGCAGGCCGGCACGTGTTAAACTCACGCATCATGTTCAAAACCTAGTCCTGGAAGGATACTCCCAGGCAGAAGTCAATCATCTCGGGTTCCCAGAGCCTGGACGAGGCAACCAGCTGAGTGAGGGGCCCCCACTCCCCGTCCCTGGCCTTGCCGCCGCATGCTCTGTGGCCTTGGGCCCCAGGTGTCATGGTGGAAGCCCCTGTGGCCTCCTCTCCCCGGGCCCTGGGGCCTCCAGCCCTTTTCCCAGCACCAGCACATCTGCCATTTGGGGTTTTCTCAGAGAAGACCAATCTCTAGGTCTTACCACTTTTTCTAATCTTCATTATGCCTCTTAGAATTCACCACCAGGGTCTCCCAACTGCCTAATTTTTCTAAATTCCCTAGCCTCATTCTCCACATCATTATTTGTAACTTCATCCCGAAAACCTCCACTGACATTTTATTTATTTATTTGCTTGCACCAGGTCTTAGTTGCATCATGTGGAATCTAGTTCCCTGACCAGGGACCAAACCCAGGCCCCCAGCATTAGGAGAGCGGAATCTTAGCCACTGGACCTCCAGGGAAGTCCCACTCCACTGATATTTTAAACAAGCTTCGTGCAGTTTCACCAGAAGACTGCCTCCACCCTGGAGAGGCAGGACCCTGGACACTGGGTCCCCACTCCCCACCGCACTCCTTCCTGCTGCACTGTGTGCGTGGCTGTTCTGAGCTCCTTTGGCTTCAGAGACGTGGGCACCATGGTGTGGACATCCTTCCCAAACCCTGCTGGACCTGGAGAGTAACAGGGAGGCGGGTGAGGACAGTACCCGGCGGGCGGGGGGGCACTATGGAGTCAGACAGGTTCAGACTGGCTCTGCCACGTGGTGTGATGTGGGTGCTCCCCGAGCCCCAGTTGCCTCACCCACACAGGGGGACAGCGCTGTCCTATGGGTTCCAGGTGACGACACACACAAAGCTGGAGCACACGCCTGGTGCACAGCACACACGCAGTGAACAGCGGGTGTCAACAGCACTGACACCTACTACCACCATCTCATTTCTAGAACCTTAAAATCATCCACTTAGACCTGGTATTAACACAAAATAGGCTGGTCACTAGCAAATACTAACTGCCTCAAATTTAAGGGTAAATCAGAATTTCTAGGATGAAAAATAAGACATTTCACTGACAAGTTTTTGTTTTTCCAATTCCTCCTATTCCCTAAAATGTACTCTCTTTTTTCCACATTGGCATGTTCTACCATGTAATAAAAGTCTAACAGCACACTGGAAAACCCCGCATCCCAAAAGAGGGATGGAGGTAAAAACAACATTTAAATATTCTCCTCCATTTTATGACTCGTTGATAAAACTCTCTTTTTTCTGGGGCAGGGATGGATTTTGACTATTAGCCTAGGACCTCTTTGAAGACAGTGAGAACATGGCCCTGGACACTTGTAAGTACACCCTCGTTCCTGCTGACTAGGTCTGAGACTGGTACCCCCCAACCCCTGTTCTTAAGACCACCACCGCCCCCAGCCCGAGAGCACACTTCCCTCCATCTCAAGATGACAGCCACTTGCCTACCTTGCGATTCTCATCCTTTTCCAAGTGCATGTAGTAGGTGGGGAAGAGCCCCCGGTCCATCCCTTTCTTGTCCCGGGTTATCCGGCACTTCACTGTGACACCTCGTGGGGCAGGACTGTACGCAAAGGCTTCCAAGTCCTCTATTTCTCCCGGCTGAATGTCAGAGTGCAGGGTTGCGGTCCCGGAGGCCCCTGTGCCCTGAGAGAGCAGCCGCAGCTGGGTCAGGAAACTTCCATGTTCTCTTTGAGAAACACTTAAAGGACAAATTAACTTACTGATTTACCCATATGTCTTCCGTCTTCTGACAAAATAAGGAAAAACTCTGAGAAGTTAAGTAAGTATATGACCACTGGGAGTAATGAAGGAGAGAAGTACAAAAATGGGATACAGCTTTACGAAAGCTGGCTGTAGACACAGGAAATAGAGTCGTGGGCTCTAAATGTAATTCCAGCTTAAATCCTGGAAGCAGCCCTCATCCAGCGATGGCACTTAACCAGGAAGATGTGTCCAGGAAGCAGTGAAATCAGCCCCAGAGGAAGAAGGTTCAGGACTACACACCGGGGCTGGCTTCTGGCTGGATGCAGAACCGGGCCTCTCTGCCTCTGAACACGGCGACTGAGACCTTAGTTGGTTCCCTTCTCCTTCCTCCCCATCAGTCTCCTCCTCGTCAAAGTTCAAACTCCCTGAAATCCCTGGCAGAAAGGGAAAAACTGTTTTTAAAAAAGGCCAGAAAATCTTTGAGCCAAATATAACTTTAACTCCCTTGCTTAAAACATTCCAGCTGTTCTGACTTAACATATGGCTCTTTTATGCACATTCTGACAACTCTTTCTTCATATTCTCACCTACTCCACCCCTCGTTTTCCCTGCCCACTGCTGCCACCCTAATTTGAGCCTCTTTAAAACATTCTATGAGAGAAAATATCTGCAAATCATACATCTGATAAGGATTAATATCCAGAATATTTAACTCAACAGCAACAAAACAAACCCAATTCAAAAATGGGTCAAGGACTTGAATAGACATTTCTCCAAAGAAGATACGTAAGTGGCCAATAAGCATGAGAAGATTCTCAGCATCACTAGTCACTAGGGAAATGCAAACTAAAACCACAATGAGATGCTACTTGACGAGCACTGGGACGACTACCATGGAAAAAAATACCAGGCTTCCCTGGTGGCTTAGCGGTAAAGAACGTGCCTGCCAGTGCAGGAGACACGGGTTCTATCCCTGATCCAGGAAGATCCCCCATGCCGCAGAGCAGCTAAACCAGTGTGCCGCAACTACTAAGCCCGTAGCCTACAGCCCGGGAGCTGCAACTACTGAAGCCCGCCACCGAGAGCCCGTGCCCGCAACAAGAGCAGTCGCTGCACTGAGAAGCCCCGAAACCACAACTAGAGAGTAGCCCCCACTTGCTGCAACTAGAGAAAGGCCTGGGCAGCAACAAAGACCCAACGGAGCCAAAAATAAATAAGTAAAATAATAAATTTAAAAAAACAACAACAAAAACCCAAAACCAGAAAATAAGTGCTGGTGAGGATGTGGAGAAACTGGAACCCTCATGCGCTGGTGGTGATGCGAAATTATGCAGCCACGGCAGAAAGCAATATAGTGGTTCCTAAACTAGACATATAGAACTACCCCAGAGTCCACCAATCCCACCTCTGGGTATGTTCCCAAAAGGAGGAAGAGAGACACAGACAGGCATGTGAACAACCGATGTGCAGAGCTGTGTTCTTCCCAATTTTCAGATGGTGGAAACAACCGAAATGTCCAGCAACTGATGAATAAACAAACCGTGGCACATACGCAAACGGAACGCTATTCAGCCTTAAAAAGGAAGGAAATCCTGACACATGCTACAACATGAACGCATCTTGACGACATTATGCTAAGTGAAGATAAGTCAGATACAAAAGGCGAAAACCCCTGTGATTCTATGTGTGTGAGCTGTGAGGGGAGAGGAGGAGCTGGGGAGGCAGAGTTCACCGAGCACAGAGGCTCAGTCTGTGAAGGTAACAAAGGCCTGGAGATGACGGTGGGGAGGCCCGGGAGAAGCAGTTCTGCCCAAGACAAAGAAGCAGAGCTCCACTTGAAACCCAACCCTCCTTCTCCTTGGTCTCTGGGGTGAGGCTGCCCCTCATACAAAAGCTGGCACAGCCCCCAAATCGTAACTGGCAAGGAGACCGAGCAACAGGCAGTCCTACCCATCTTGGAGGAGGGACCACCATGAGCTCTTTTCACACAGTTCACAAATACATGGTATCAAGTTTTGCTCAAGGACACCCAAGGATAAAACTAAGGCCAGGAAAACATACATCCATATGAAAATGTATGCATAACTATTTACAGCAGCGCTATTCCTAACAGCCAGAGTGGAACCACCCCAATTATCCATCAGCTGATGACAAGAACAACAAAAGATGGCTTCTCTGTACAACGGAACGTCACTCGACTATAGACAGGAATGAAGCCCTGACAGGCCAGAAAGTGGATGAACTCTGAGAAGCTGACGCTAAGCGACAGCCAGGCACAGAGGACCACACAGCGTGTGACTGCTGACATGACATCCCAGAATCAGCAGGTTCACCGAGAGAGGGAGACCGGTGGCTGCCTACGGATGGGGCACTGAGAATGCAGGAAATGAAGGGGGACAGCTAACAGGCACGAAGTCCTGTGGGGTCAGACAACGTTCCAAAAGGGAGAGCGCTGATGGCTGCAGGCTTCTGAGTGACACACTAAGGGCCGATCACTGTTGGCTTTAAGGGGGTGAACTGTGTGTTATGTGAATTGTATCTCAATAAAACTACCATTTAAAAGCTTTGTTGGTTTGTGACGGACATTTGTTTCTTTTTTCTTCCCTAACATGTTAACTTTTGGGGGTGGGTAGCAAAAAGGCATAGAACTCCTGGGACCTCACTCTCATATGGGTATCTTCACTTCTACTACGCTTTCTTCTTTTTTGTAGAAGTACCGTTGACTTACAACATTAGTACTATGTTTTCAAACGCCATTTTTATACTAGAAACTCAGTTTATGTGAACATGTACCTTAAGACAGAGATCAAGGATTTCTCCCAAACTTGTAAGACAAGCAAACGAACCTCCACTTGAGGAACATTATCTTCCAAACTGACACTTCCTGAATCTTGGTCTAGAGAGCACCTGTCCCCTCCACTTCATTCTTCACAGCACAGAGTAACTCTTGTCCAGCCCACACCTGACATCACCCAAGCTCAACCAGCTCATGGCCTCAAAGCCAGGACCCCCTTACCGTGCTTTCGGAGAACCTCCTGCAGGTCCGGCTTGGAGGCGGGGTCCCGTGCGCTCTCCCCGTCTGCACTCTCTTCAGTGTCCTCTGTGGCAGAGGAGCCTACCATGAGAACGTGAAGTCTGGTGTCCACGCCCTGAGCATCCGGCTTCAGGAAGGCAGCAGGACCATCGATGCCTAGGAGCCCGGCAAACAGAAACAGAAGCCAGTATTATTCACTCTGTGGCCAGGTGGTTTTGGTGCGTGTGATCCGAATAAACACCCACCAAACAGGTTCACGTCTCCAGCCTTAACCTCCACGAGGACATCTGTTAACAGAGGAAGCCACTCCATTATCTGTGTTCATTTTATCAAGCTGCCCTGACTAGAGGCTAAAGTATGAATAAAACGCACCTGACGCTGTGCTTCAGAAACTTAAGAAGGAGACGGAAAGCAAAGCAGGTCCTCCAGGCTCGAGGCCTGGTCCAGGCAGGCGGCCGAGGGCTGGCTTTGGCCGTGTTTAACCCTGCTCTTTCTCCTCCCTGCTGCTGTTGCTGCTGTCCCCCGAGTCCGGCTACTGGAAGAATGGTTGCCTCTCTCTGCTCCTGGCTTTACGGTTCACTCTGCCGGGAGACAACCACCAAGCCTGCCAGCTCCCCAAACAGGCTGTTCTGAGGGCTTCCCTGGTGGTCCAGTGGTTAAGACTCATCACTTCAACGGGGAACTAAGATCCCACACTCTTTCATTTTGCAGATAAAACAACTCTTCCAGGATGACTGTGAACTTTCAGGTATCCTCCGCTGATTGGACCACTGTGTTTATCCCAACTCAAAAGCCTAACTGTGATTATGAAGGGACCTGGTAACGATGCTAACAGCATCCCTCTGGCCCACCTGAAAAGACTCTGCCTTCCCCCAGGTCTGTGAGAGCCATGCGGCAGCGGGAGGGGACGCTGCCTGAGTACACACCCTGCAGGACAACACCACCATGTGGGGCCTGGGGTTCCACTAGCAGAGCGTGCTCCTCACAGCCCCTCGGCCTCGCCCGCCGTGGCCGGGCCTCCAGGTTCGGCTGCACCATGAGCGGCTCCAGGCGCTTCTTCCTCTGCTTCTTCTCCAGCAGCGCTCTCTGGGGAGGATTGAGAGGGGACAGCCAGGGGGTCAACCACCAGGTCTGGCTACTTCAGCATATACAGTCTTTCATGGATCCTTACAGAGCCTCTGGTAAATTTCATTTTCCCACTTAAGAAGTGGGAAAAACTGAGGCACAGAGAGGGGTAAGGATCCATTTACTTCATTTAATAAATACTTACTAAACATCTATGACAAGCCATCTAAAGTGATACAAATGCATTTCTAGCCAAGCTAAGACCATAATCCAAGTATATTAAAAATATATAGTAATTAACATTATTATCAAATCACAAGTTTATATAAACACATATGAGTGGGAAAAAGATGAAGGAACACGGTAACAGTGATTTGTCTACAAGTAGAATATGGATGATTATTTTTCCTTTTCCTAGTTTTCTAAATTTTCCTACTTTTTTAACTGAAAGAAAAAAAGAAAACTTATTATCCTTTAGGTGTGAAGAAAAGGGGACCATCCAACACTGTTGGTGGAAATGTAAACTCTTACAGCTGCTATGGAGAACAGTATGAAAGGTCCTTAAAAAACTAAAAACAGAACTACCGTATGATCCAGCAATCCCACTCCTGGGCATACGTGCAAAGAGCATATGCCCTTGAAAGGATACATGTACCCCAATGTTCACTGCAGCATTCTTTACAATAGCTAAGACATGGAAGCAACCTAAATGTCCACTGACAGAGGAATAGAAAAAGATGTGGTATATATATATATAATGGTATATTATTACTCAGCCACTGAAAAGAAAGAAATAATGCCATTTGAAGCACATGGATGGACCTGGAGATTATCATGCTGAACGAAGTAAGTCAGAGAAAGACAAGTATCTTGTGATATTGCTTATATGCAGAATCTAAAAAAAAAAAAAAAAAAGATACAAATGAACTTATCTACAGAACAGAAAGACTCACAGATTTAGAGAAGGAACTTATGGTTGCCAGAGGGAAGGCACAGTTAGGTAGTTTGGCTGGACATGTACACACTGCTATATTTAAAACAGATAACCAACAAGGACCTTCTGTACTGCACAGGGATATCTGCTCAATATTCTGTAATAATCTAAATGGGAAAAGAATTTGAAAAAGAACAAATACATGTATACACCACTGAACTGACTGCCACCACCTTAATGCATGGGGTGCCTGAAGACCACTGGCTTATGCTCCATTCTGGGTGCACATGAGAAGGCTGGATCCCTCCCATTTGGGGGCCTGAGAGGCAGTGGACTTGGTGAGAGGCCCCACAGAGGCACCATGGACACACCAAGGGCCTGGTAGGGGCTCTGGAAGCCACACGGCCCCAGGAACGTCCCCCTGGAGACAGCTGAAGTAGGTTCCACCTTTGAAGTAATTTACTGCCCTCCAAGTCCTCTTACACAGAAGAACTTACAAAAGAGATCTTAATAACCCAGATAACCATGATGGTATGATCACTCAACTAGAGCCAGACATCCTAGAGTATGAAGTCAAGTAGGCCTTAGGAACCATCAATACAAAGCTAGTGGAGGTGATGCAATTCCAGCTGAGGTATCCTAAAAGATGATGCTGTGAAAGTGCTGCACTCAATATGCCAGCAAATTTGGAAAACTCAGCAGTGGCCACAGGATTAGAAAAGGTCAGTTTTCATTCCAATCCCAAAGAAAGGCAATGCCAAACAATGCTCAAACTACCGCACAACTGCACTCATCTTACATGCTAGCAGAGTAATGCTCAAAATTCTCCAAGCCAGGCTTCAACAGTACATGAACCTAGAACTTCAAGATGTTCAAGCTGGATTTAGAAAAGGCAGAAGAACCAGAGATCAAATTGCCAACATCCACTGGAATGGCTGAATTTAACTCATGTATCTACTACTGTGGGCAGGAATCGCTTAGAAGAAATGGAGTAGCCATCATAGTCAACAAAAGAGTCTGAAATGCAGTACTTGCATGCAATCTCAAAAATGACAGAATGATCTCTGTTCGTTTCCAAGGCAAACCATTCAATATTATGGTAATCCAAGTCTATGCCCTGACCAGTAACATTGAAGAACCTGAACGGTTCTATGAAGACCTACAAGACCTTTTAGAATTAACACCCAAAAATGATGTCCTTTTCATTATAGGCGACTAGAATGGAAAAGTAGGACGTCAAGAAACACCTGGAGTAACAGGCAAACTTGGCCTTGGAGTACAGAATGAAACAGGGCAAAGGAGAATAGAGTTTTGCCAAGAGAACGCACTGGTCACACCAAACACCCTCTTCCAACAACACAAGAGAAGACTCTACATGTGGACATCACCAGATGGTCAACACCAAAATCAGACTGATTTTATATTCTTTGTAGCCAAAGATGGAGAAGCTCTACACAGTCAGCAAAAACCAGACCAAGAGCTGACTGTGGCTCAGATCATGAACTCCTTATTGCCAAATTCAGATTTAAATTGAAGAAAGTAGGGGAAACCACTAGACTATTCAGGTATGACCTAAATCAAATCCCTTATGATTATACAGTGGAAGTGAGAAATAGATTTAAGGGACTAGATCTCATAGACAGAGTGCCTGATGAACTATGGACGGAGGTTGGTGACATTGTACAGGAGACAGGGAACAAAACCATCCCTAAGAAAAAGAAATGCTAAAAAGCATTACAAATAGCTGTGAAAAGAAGAGAAGCAAAAAGCAATGGAGAAAAGGAAAGATATACCCATTTGAATGCAGAGTTTCAAAGAATAGCAAGGAGAGATAAGAAAGCCTTCCTCAGTGATCATTTCAAAGAAATAGAGGAAAACAACAGAATGGGAAAGATTAGAGATCTCTTCAAGAAAATCACAGATACCAAGGGAACATTTCATGCAAAGATGGGCTCAATAAAGGACAGAAATGGTATGGACCTAACAGAAGCAGAAGATATTAAGAAGAGATGGCAAGAATACACAGAAGAATTGTACAAAAAGATCTTAATGACCCAAATAATCACAATAGTGTGATCACTCATCTAGAGCCAGACATCCTGGAGTGTGAAGTCAAGTGGACCTTAGAAAGCATCAGTATGAACAAAGCTAGTGGAAGTGATGGAATTCCAGTTGAGCTATTTCAAATCCTGAAAGATAATGCTGTCCAAGTGCTGCACTCAATATGCCAGCAAATTTGGAAAATTCAGCAGTGCCCACAGGACTGGAAAAGGTCAGTTTTCATTCCAATCCCAAAGAAAGGCAATGCCAAACAATGCTCAAACTACCACACAATTGCACTCATCTCACATACTAGCAAAGTAATGCTCAAAATTCTCCAAGCCAGGCTTCAGCAATACGTGAACCATGAACTCCCTGATGTTCAAGCTGGATTTACAAAAGTAGAGGAACCAGAGATCAAATGGCCAACATCCACTGGATCATGGAAAAAGCAAGAGAGTTCCAGAAAAACATCTATTTCTGCTTTATTGACTATTTCAACGCCTTTGACTATGTGGGTCACAATAAACTGTGGAAAATCCTGAAAGAGATGGGAATACCAGACCACCTGACCTGCCTCTTGAGAAATCTGTATGCAGGTCAGGAAGCAACAGTTAGAACTGGACATGGAACACCAGACTGGTTCCAAATCAGGAAAGGTGTACATCAAGGCTGTATATTGTCTCCCTGCTTATTTAACTTATATGCAGAGTACATCATGAGAAACGCTGGGCTGGAGGAAACACAAGCTGGAATCAAGATTGCTGGGAGAAACATCATTAACTTCAGATATGTAGATGACACCACCCTTATGGCAGAAAGTGAAGAAGAACTAAAGAGCCTCTTGATGAAAGTGAAAGAGGAGAGTGAAAAAGTTGGTTTAAAGCTCAACATCAGAAAACGAAGATCATGGCATCTGGTCCCATCACTTCATCGCAAATAGATGGGGAAACAGTGGAAATGGTGGCTGACTTTTTTTTTTGCTCCAAAATCACTGCAGATGGTGACTGCAGCCATGAAATTAAAAGACACTTACTCCTTGGAAGGAAAGTTATGACCACCTAGACAGCGTATCAAACAGCAGAGACATTACTTTGTCAAAAAAGGTCCATCTGGTCAAGGATATGGTTTTTCCAACAGTCAAGTATGGATGTGAGAGTTGGACTATAAAGAAACCTGAGCACCAAAGAATTGATGCTTTTGAACTGTGGTGCTGGAGAAGACTCTTGAGAGTCCCTTGGACTCCAAGGAGGTCCAACCAGTCAATCCTAAAGGAGACCAGTCCTGAGTGTTCACTGTAAGGACTGATGTTGAAGCTGAAACTCCAATACTTTGGCCACCTGATGCGAAGAGCTGACTCATTTGAAAAGACCCTGATGCTGGGAAAGATTGAGGGCAGGAGGAGAAGGGGACGACAGAGGATGAGATGGTTGGATGGCATCACTGACTCAATGGAGATGAGTCTGGCTAAACTCGGAGAGTTAGTGATGGATAGGGAGGCCTGGTGTGCTGCTGTCCATGGGGTCGCAAAGAGTTGGACACGACTGAGTAACTGAACTGAACTGACTGGATCATAGAAAAAGCAAGAAAATTCCAAAAAAAACATCTACTTCTGTTTCACTGATTTCACTAAAGCCTTTGACAATGGATCACAACAAACTGGAAAATTCTGAAACAGACAGGAATACCAGACCACCTTACGCCTCCTGAGAAACCTGCATGCATGTCAAGAAGCAACAGTTAGAACTGGACGTGGAACAATGGACTGGTTCCAAATTGTGAAAGGAGTACATCAATGCTGTATATTTAACTTATATGCAGAGTACATCATGAGAAATGCTGGGCTGGATGAAGCACCAGCTGGAATGAAGATTGTCAGGAGAAATATCAATAACCTCAGATATGCAGATGATACCACCCTTATGGCAGAAAGTGAAGAGGAACTAAAGAGTCTTTTGATGGAAGTGAAAGACAAGAGTGAAAAAGCTGGCTTAAAACTCAACATTCAAAAAAATGGAAAAAAAAAACGAAGTTCATGGCGTCTGGTTCCATCACTTCATGGCAAACAGAAGGGGAAACAACAGAAACAGCAACAAACGTTATTTTGGGGGGGGCTTCAAAATCACTGCTAACAGTGACTGCAACCATGAAATTAAAAGACGCTTTCTTCTTGGAAGAAGTTATGACAAACCCAGGCAGCATATTGAAAAGCAAAGACATTACTTTGCCAACAAAGGTCCATATAGTCAAAGCTATGGTTTTTCTAATAGTCATGCATGGGTGTGACAGTTGAACCATAAAGAAAGCTGAGTGTTGAAGAACTGATGCTTTTGAACTGCGGTGTTAGAGAAGACTCTTGAGAGTCCCTTGGACTGCAAGGAGATCCAACCAGTCAATCCTAAAGGAAATCAGTCCTGAATATACATTGGAAGGACTGATGCTGAAGCTGAAACTCCAATACTTTGGCCACCTGATGCGAAGAACTGAGTCACTGGAAAAGACCTTGATGCTGGGAGAGAGGAAGGCAAGAGGAGAAGGGGATGAGAGAGGATGAGATGGTTGGATGGCATCACCAACTCGATGGACATGAGTCTGAGCAAGCTCCAGGAGATGGTGAAGGACAGGGAAGGCTGGCATGCTACAGTCCATGGGGTGGCAAAGAGTCGGACATGCCTGAGCGACTGAACAACAAAAAGTCCCATTATGAGGTCCAAAAGCAACATAAAGGAGCAAGACAGCACTTGGAGGTATTTTTAGTCACCTGTCACTCCAGACACTGATGGCTAATGATCCTACGTTGGCAGACTGGATGGACCTAAAGAATTTCCTGAATTAGAAAACACTCCTATGAAAGTAACACATATTGGGTATAAGATTCTAGGCTGACTAATCAGGTCTCTCACAGTATGTGACAACCCAGAATTGCATTTATCTCTTCCATCGTTTCAATATTTAATGAAGGACTACAATGGGCCCAGCCCTAGGCCAGGACCTTCTGATGGAAAGGTCCTCATTAACAGACTTCTTGGTTCCTGTTCTCATGGAGCTTAGTCTAATGGAGGAAATGAAAGGAAGTCAAATCACTGCAAATAATAACGTATAACTGAAAAGTGGGACCAGTACTGTGAGAAAATATTCTGTAGGCAATAGAGGCTTTTAAGTAGCACAGTACCATTTTCAGATTAAAAAAAAAAATCTTGCAGCTACATGAAATTACAGTACAGACAGGTATTTAGGCAGCAGTTTCATATTACTACACAGAAATACAGCGTTAACATTTTTCTAATTCTTATGACAGATCCCAAGGAATCTTTAGTGACTATAAGTCCAAGGCCAGTTTTAATGCTGATATCCTCAAAGCGCTTTGGCCTTGCTGTAGCCACAGTCAGGCCCATCGGCTTCCTGGTCAAGATAAGCTGTCCACATCTTTCAGAAGAGGAGGCTCTGCTCACCTGGTTATCCAGTTTCAGCTGCCTGAGCTTCATGGTCTCATCTTCAAAGGCACTGTTAAAAAAACATGAAAGCACTTAAAGAGAAAATCCTCTTAAAACCGCATCAGTCTTGTCCTTTCCGTGTAGCTAACTACTCCTCTGGGCCATTTGGAGCCAGTTAGCCTACCTCGGGGAGCACTGGTCTCCTCAGGCTGCCCACACTGGCTGCAGGAGGACCCGGCCACCCTTCACGCCACACGGCCCAGGGGACCTGACAAGACGGGACACCCACAGGGTGAGGAAAGGCAGGACACAGACCCCCGTGCACTGCACGCCAGGATTCTTTTTCTCTTTAAAATCATGTACTGAGTATTCATTATATTCCAGACACAGTGTAAAGTACTTTAAATGTATTCTTTTATTTATTCCTCAAAACAGTCCTATGAATTAAGTACTGTCATTTTTCACACTTTGAAGATAAAGGAAATAGACCTGGAAAGCCACGCCTAGGGTTAAATAACAGAAACAGACACTAATCCTGGGCTCTTTCCAGAGTCTAAATTACATCTAAAATCAAATATATTCTACTTCTGCTTCTCTTTTCTGTTTTTAATTTTTATTGGAATACAATTGATTTAAAATGTTGTGCTAGCTTCAGGTACATAGCAAAGTGATCAGTTAATACATATACTCTTTTTTTTAAAAAATTCTTTTCCCGTATAGTTCTACTTCTTTTTTGGAGATAGTTCTACGAGATAGTTAGGTAGTATATAAGCATCTTACTAAAATCACTGACTTCAAGATCTAGCAAGTCATGTCACTTCCTTTTCAATAAAAGAGTAAAACACTATTCAGTCATTACAAGAGACTACAAACGTGGATGGACAAGATTTAATACTATTAGGAGACAAATTTGTTCAGTGAAGGAAGTCAAAAACGGAATTAAATTACTGTCTCAGTTAAGAAACCAAACCCTTCTGTCTTTAAACTCTTTCTGAAAGTCTTTTCTATTTCTGACAATTTCCTAACTTAAGATTTTGTGACTCAGCATTCTTAGAAACGAAGTATAAAACAAGGCAGAAGTGGTTCTCAATTATTTCTATTATTAAGTTTTTACTAGGAGCTTCTTGCCAAAAAAAAAAAACAACTATAAATATGATGTCTTTATTTAAGAAGACATGTTCCACAGCTACAAAAGGAAGCAGGGCTTTTCCTGCACTTTGGGTAAACTCACAAAAGCATCTCTCTATGGTTGAATGGCTAACTAGGACATTCCCACACTGTGGAAGGGTTTGTAAATCTCAATAATGCACAGCAACCTGGAATTTGTGCACCATCTTCAAGACTCCTCCTGCCCACTAACTGTATAAGCAGACTTAATAACCCCTGAGATACAGACACGGAGGTGTGCTGATTCTATGACAGTCCCCTCTATTTAAATCCCTATGTAACCTTTACATTTGGAGAAGGAAATGGCAGCCCACTCCAGTACTCTTGGCTGGAAAATCCCATGGATGGAGGAGCCTGGTAGGCTACGGTCCATGGGGTCACAAAGAGTCGGACACAACTGAGCGACTTCTTTCTTAACCTTTCCATCTTATGCGAACAGCCAACTCATTGGAAAAGTCCCTGATGCTGGGAAAGATTTCAGGCAGAAGAGGAGGACATCAGAGGACAAGATGGCTGGATGGCATCATGGATGCAAAGAACATGAACTTGGGCAAATTTCAGGAGATGGTGAGGGACAGAGAGGCCTGGTGTGCTGCAGTCCAAGAGAATGCAAAGAATCGGGCACTATGGGGAGACTAAACAACCACCACCACCTTTACATTTAAGAATAGCAACAACACTAAGTGTTAAATCATCTCATTTTTTCCCTAGCTTAAAAGAGACACAAATAGACAAAATATGAGATATGATACACTCTTCACCTTGACTTTGTGGGCTCCTACCTAGGTATGCTCCTGATTTCCTGTCTTTAATCCTCATTCACGTATTTTTAAATCAAGCTTTATATATACAGTGAGAGAATATTACTAGTATTCAGTGAAAATTAGTAGGCACTTGAAAAAGTCCTATATAAAACAATTAAGACAAAAAATAAACTCACTGTTACAGACTAGTATTTTCAACAACTACTGCTATGAAACTGCTTTTCCTCCACCTCACTGGTCCCTCTTCACTAAACCAGAATTGTGAGCATGGGGGAAAAAATCATTCTATCTCAGAACTTCCCTGGTTGTCCAGTGGTTAAGAATCTGCCTTGCAATGCAGGGGACAAAGGTTTGGTCCCCGATGGGGAACTAAGACCCCACATGCTTCACAGCTACTGAGCCCACGAGTCCTTGAACTGCAACAAAAGGTCCCGTGTGCCGCAGCTAAGACCTGACGCAGCCACACAAGCAAGCAATATTTTTTAAATGCTCTAAAAATCATGTTATTCCCTATAGAATACTAAAACCTTTCCAATGATGCTAAATTCTGAAACACAACTAAAATCCTCAAACATTTCTCTTACGGGCCTCTAACAGTGAAGAAAACAGGTGTGTCTTTAATGCCTTATCTCAACACCACTAATTCCTTTCATCAAGCCTGGGCAAGATGGCCAATTTAAATAAACAGTGTGGTATATTCAAAGCATTCTGACCTGAACAGAAGAGACACTAAAAAGATGTTATATAATTGTAACATTTAGATCCCTTCTGTACCTCAAAAGTTACACTTTCTCTGAGCTCTAGTTTTAAATTATAACAGCAGAAATAATCAAGATTTTTATACACTTATAATAACTCTGAACTAGGATTTCTGGTCAAACTGTATTATGATCTTACTAAACTTGCATTCGTTGCTTTAATATTCTCTTTTCTTCATTTCAAACCAAGTTGTTGAATAGCAAGCCTAAACAAGCCTGGTTAGCAAATCTACACAAAACAAAACCAAGTTCTACAGAACAGAGGGAGGATCATTAACTCAGAGGGAAAGTTAACACCGGAGAAATGTTAACTCAGAGGGAGCTATCTGTTCAAGGTCAGAAAGTGGAAGAGTAGACAAGCTACAGTTCAGCCTCAGCCCCACAGCACCTGCCTCAGCGTGCAGACTGCGCCTTCCCCACAGATATTCACATGGTCAGCAGAGAGTCTGGGATTTCATTATTATGGCATTTCAGCAAGTCTGCCAAGAATCTTTTCAGTCAGAATGTCAGTTCATGGGTATTTTTAGGCAGCAGAATTTCCAAGCAAGTGAATGGATTTTGAAGATGCCCATGGGAGCAGTTGATCACAGGTTATAAATACTATTGGAAAAGGGTCATCAGATTTCATTGTGTCTGAACTGATCACGGTGTCAAGTACTTGGGTTGACAGCTATTAATAAAGCATTTTTCTCTAAGTCAACTGGCAAGTAGATTCACCTTGTCCAAATCCCAAATGTCAATACTGGAGGCTGTATTTTCACATGCAGTGAGACCCAAGAGTACATCTGGCTGGAACAAACATTGCTTCTGGGAGAAGGCACGAAGATCAAATCAGAACGGCCAGAAAAGACCCCACAGAAACCTACCCTGCCTCATGCGGGAGAACTGTTAATATTCCAGGCTCAGAGGTCTGTTACTTGAGTGGCTGCCACAATCTGGGACTAACTTAATTGAAGCGAGGGAATGAAAACCCATTTCCTAAGAGGCCCATTTAGAAGAGACAATCAGAGAGAAGGGAGAACTGCCCGGGGAGAGAGAGGCAGTGCGAAGGGAAACTTGGCAGCTGATGAGATGATTCATTTGGCCCCAGAGAACACAGTGAGGAAAACTGCTTCAGACGAAGAAGCCTTCTCTCTCATTCTGCATGTCCCCACACAACAAAAGCTTTAAAAAGCATTCTTTTTAGTGAGCCCAACAGAAAGGTTATTTAAAAAGAATGACTTGATGCAGAAGTTAAACTATCCATTTATTCCTCACAGATTTCAAAAAGGACACAACTGAGAATCCAAGTTCACTTCATCTCCTGCTGGGTTGTCCTTTTCTCAGGGGTTTCAATTTCTCTCTGGTAACGTTATTTCCCTTCTCTCTCCTGTAAAGATCAAAGTACATTCTTCTGGACGTCCCTGGTGGTCCAGCGGTTAAGAATCCACCTGTCAATGCAGGGGCCAAAGATTCCATCCCCAGTCTGGGAAGACTACATGCGGGGCACCTACTGAGCCCGCACTCTGGAACCCAGGCTCCACAATGAGAAGCCATGGCAACGGCAAACGCGCACCGCAACTGGAGAGTAGCCCCCGCTCGCGGCAACTAGAGAAAGCCCCTAAGCAGCCAGGTAGATGCGGCACAGCCAAAAACCAAAGGGGCAAAGAGAAAGTACGCTGTTTTGCCTTAGGACACAAAGTAAATATTTCCACTCCCGTTCCACTGGATGAAATTAGTACTCTTTAGTACTTTGCTAAGATGTCTGATTTCTTCAACCTTGCTCTAAAAATAATCAGAATGTAATCAGTAGCAGCTGTTACCCGTTATGTGCACAAATGGCATCCAGAAATATCTGGAATGGATATCTTAATAGTAAGTGAGAAAAAGAAGAGAGATTAGAAGTCAAAAGCCCAGTTTTACGTCTAGACTTCACTTCTGACCACCTCATTTACCTGTCATGCAACTTGGCTGTATCACACCTTTTTTGAGCCTTAATCTCCCCACCTATAATATGAAGAGAGTGTCAGAAGCCCTGATTTCTGTAGAGCTGTGAAGCTCAGAAGACATCACATATGTGAAAGCTCTCTGTACTCTGCAAGGATACGCAAATGTAAGCCATCATCATGGATTCCTTTATCTCGACAGATCTTCCCTCTCCGAAAGCACAGCTTACCAGCCTTCCTCAGTCAAAACATCTCCCTCTGCTTTGCCTCTGGCTTATGTGATGTATCAAATTGTCATAACAAAATTACACTAAATTTCAATAGGAAAACAAATCAATTCTCTATAAATTTGCTTCATTCTAAAACTGAAAATCAGAGGCAACCACGAATTTACTGACTTTTCTTCCAGCAAATCTAAGAACCAATGATTTATTTTTCAAGCTTGTCTGAAAAATAATTTTCTTTCTACAAGCCTTATTTTCTATACATTAATTATCACACAGAAAAAAAGCTTGAGGCAACCATAGCTCATATTCTAAAAATACATCTTGCCCATGATCAAAGTAGGTATCAGTGTTTAGACTATCATCAGTTCAGTCACTCAGTCCTGTCCAACTCTTTGCGACCCCATGAATAGCAGCACCCCAGGCCTCCCTGTCCATCACCAACTCCCGAGTTCACCTAAATTCACATCCATTGAGTCGGTGGTGCCATCCAGCCATCTCATCCTCTGTCAACCCCTTCTCCTCCTGCCCCCAATCCCTCCCAGCATCAGAGTCTTTTCCAATGAGTCAACTCTTTGCACAAGGTGGCCAAAGTATTGGAGTTTCAGCCTCAGCATCATTCCTTCCAATGAACACCCAGGACTGGTCTCCTTTAGGATGGACTAGTTGGATCTCCTTACGGTCCAAGGGACTCTCAAGAGTCTTCTCCAACACCACAGTTCAAAAGCATCAATTCTTCAGCACTCAGCTTTCTTCACAGTCCAACTCTCACATCCATACATAACCACTGGAAAATCTGTAACCTTGACTAGACGGACCTTTGTTGGCAAAGTAATATCTCTGTTTTTTAATATGCTATCTAGGTTGCTCATAACTTTCCTTCCAAGGAGTAAGTATCTTTTAATTTCATGGCTGCAGTCACCATCTGCAGTGATTTTGGAGCAAAAAAAAAATAAAGTTTGACACTGCTTCCACTGTTTCCCCATCTATTTCCCATGAAGTGATGGGACCGGATGCCATGATCTTCGTTTTCTGAATGTTGAGCTTTAAGCCAACGTTTTCACTCTCCTCTTTCACTTTCATCAAGAGGCTCTTTAGTTCTTCTTCACTTTCTGCCATAAGGGTGGTGTCATCTGCATATCTCAGGTTATTGATATTTCTCCTGGCAATCTTGATTCCAGCTTGTGCTTCTTCCAGCCCAGCATTTCTCATGATGTACTCTGCATATAAGTTAAATAAGCAGGGTGACAATATACAGCCTTGCTGTACTCCTTTTCCTATTTGGAACCAGTCTGTTATTCCAAGTCCAGTTCTAACTGTTGCTTCCTAACCTGCATATAGGTTTCTCAAGAGGCAGGTCAGGTGGTCTGGTATTCCCATTTCTTTCAGAATTTTCCAGTTTATTGTGACCCACATAGTCAAAGGCTTTGGCATAGTCAATAAAGCAGAAATAGATGTTTTTCTGGAACTCTCTTGCTTTTTCGATGATCCAGCAGACGTTGGCAATTTGATCTCTGGTTCCTCTGCCTTTTCTAAAACCAGCTTGAACATCTGGAAGTTCATGGTTCACGTATTGCTGAAGCCTGGCTTGGAGAATTTTGAGCATTACTTTACTAGCGTGTGAGATGAGTGCAATTGTGTGGTAGTTTGAGCATTGTTTGGCATTGCCTTTCTTTGGGATTGGAATGAAAACTGACCTTTTCCAGTCCTGTGGGCACTGCTGAATTTTCCAAATTTGCTGGCATATTGAGTGCAGCACTTGGACAGCATTATCTTTCAGGATTTGAAATAGCTCAACTGGAATTCCATCACCTCCACTAGCTTTGTTCATACTGATGCTTTCTAAGGTCCACTTGACTTCACACTCCAGGATGTCTGGCTCTAGGTGAATGATCACACCATCGTGATTATCTGGGTGAGGAAAATCTTTTTTGTACAATTCTTCTGTGGATTCTTACCATCTCTTCTTAATATCTTCTGCTTCTGTTAGGTCCATACCATTTCTGTCCTATATCAAGCCCATCTTTGCATGAAATGTTCCCTTCAATGAAACTAAGCCATGCTATGTGGGGCCACCCAAGACGGGCGGGGCATGGTGGAGAGGTCTGACAGATTGTGGTCCACTGGAGAAGGGAATGGCAAACCACTTCAGTATTCTTGCCTTGAGAACCCCATGAACAGTATGAAAAGGCAAAAAGATAAGATACTGAAAGAGGAACTCCCTAGGTCGGTAGGTGCCCAATATGCTACAGGAGATCAGTGGAGAAATAACTCCAGAAAGAATGAAGGGATGGAGCCAAAGCAAAAACAATACCCAGTTGTGGATGTTACTGGTGATAGAAGCAAGGTCCAATGCTGTAAAGAGCAATATTGCATAGGAACCTGGAATGTTAGGTCCATGAATCAAGGCAAATTGGAAGTGGTCAAACAGGAGATGGCAAGAGTGAACATCGACATTCTAGCAATCAGCAAACTAAAATGGACTGAACAGGTGAATTTAACTCAGATGACCATTATATCTACTACTGCGGGCAGGAATCCCTCAAAAGAAATGGAGTAGCCATCATGGTCAACAAAAGACTCTGAAATGCAGTACTTGGATGCAATCTCAAAAACGACAGAATAATCTCTGTTCGTTTCCAAGGCAAACCATTCAATATCACAGTGATCCAAGCCTATGCCCCATCCAGTAACGCTGAAGAAGCTGAACGGTTCTATGAAGACCTACAAGACCTTTTAGAACTAACACCCAAAAATGATGTCCTTTTCATTATAGGGGACTGGAATGCAAAAGTAGGAAGTCAAGAAACACCTGGAGTAACAGGCAAATTTGGCCCTGGAGTACGGAATGAAGCAGGGCAAAGGAGAATAGAGTTTTACCAAGAGAACGCACTGGTCATAGCAAACACCCTCTTCCAACAACACAAGAGAAGACTCTACACATGGACATCACCAGATGGTCTACACCAAAATCAGACTGATTATATTCTTTGCAGCCAAAGATGGTAAAGCTCTATACAGGCAGCAAAAATAAGACCGGGAGCTGACTGTGGCTCAGATCATGAACTCCTTATTGCCAAATTCAGATTTAAATTGAAGAAAGTAGGGAAAACCACTAGACCATTCAGGTATGACCTAAATCAAATCCCTTATGATTATACAGTGGAAGTGAGAAATAGATTTAAGGGACTAGATCTCATAGACAGAGTGCCTGATGAACTATGGATGGAGGTTCGTGACACTGTACAGGAGACAGGGATCAAGACCATCCCCATGGAAAAGAAATGCAAAAAAGCAAAATGGCTGTCTGAGGAGGCCTTACAAATAGCTGTGAAAAGAGAAGCGAAAAGCAAAGGAGAAAAGGAAAGATATTCCCATTTGAATGTAGAGTTTCAAAGAATAGCAAGGAGAGATAAGAAAGCCTTCCTCAGTGATCAATGCAAAGAATTAGAGGAAAACGACAGAATGGGAAAGACTAGAGATCTCTTCAAGAAAATTAGACTATCGTATCCCACCCTAAAACTAAAATCATCACATTTTAAGAACAGTAAATGAGGGATTTCCTTGGTGGTCCAGTGGTTAAGACGGTGCTTCCAATGAAGGGGGCATGGGTTCAGTCACTGGTCAGGGAACTAAGATCCCATCCATATTCTGGTTGGTTCAACCAAAAATTAGAAAAGAAAATTTAAGTAGCAGAAAAAAAAATCCAAAGTTTTTAAAAGTAGCACAAACAAAATAATCCAACATGCCATAAATTCAAGATGGTATTTTTCAATATATGGGTCACAGAATGATCCCTGGATATTTGTTAAGAGCTAACATTCCTGTGCCTCAGCTGAGTTCTATCAAATCAGAATCATGGAACTCAGCACTGTGACAAGCAATGTGAAAATTCTGACATACTCGCTTGTTTACAAAAATAAATACATAAATAAAGAATAGGAAAGGAAAAGATGAGATTTTTAATATACAGAAAATCTTAGAAGATCCCCCTAAGAAACCTACCAATGAGCAAACTGAGTGACATCAGAGACAAGACATACTTTTCAGCAAATGTAGTTTTGTACCTTCCAAAATTTGTTATTAAAATATGTTATTTTATTAATTCAGTATAAATCATTAAAGGAATCCAAAGAAACCCTGTTATTCCAGAGGAGAAAACTGAAGCCAGACAAGTAGCTGAAGGGCTCCAGGTGGCACTGAGAGGCAGAGAGGAAGCAGGGACTGGAACTCAGAAACCCAGTGGGAGCCTCCAGCACTTGCCCCACCTCAGTGCCTGGTGGTAAAGCAGGAAGGACCCCCTGATAAACACTAGGGCGCTACTCTCATCACCTTCAGAACAGGGGTCTCCCAGAGGTCCCGGTGACCCCTATGATACAATCCCTTTATTCCAGAGACCCTTCCTGCTAACCATGAGTGCTGTCACAGCAGTCCTAAGGCAAAGGGTCAGCGATGACAATCCTCATTATCAAGACTCATGACAAGGACTGAGTTAATAAAGACAGCACATCCACCAGCATGTGGACAAGGTGTCTCTTCTCAAGCATCAGAGGACTCAAGCTCTAACCAGGCCAGGACACTGCTGTAGGCCTTACTAACCACAAGAATGTCTGGCGAGGCAGTACAGACTTAAAGCATCTTCCTAAGGAACTGGCTCAGAGGAAATAAAGGAAAGCAGACCACAGAAGTCTCACTTTGAAAGAAGCCTTAGCAATTTCACTGTTAACTGTACTCAACATACCTAAGGGAATTATCAAGGCCCCTTCCAGGCCTCAGATCTAGGTTCAGTCCCTGGGTGAGGGAGATCTCCTGGCAAAGGGAATGGCAACCCACTCCAGTATTCTTGCCTGGGAAATCCCATGGACAGAGGAGCCTGGTGGGCTACAGTCCATGGGGTTGCAAAGAGTTGGATGTGACTGAGAAACACATACACCTATCCAGTCCTCAAATCCTCTAACATGGAGAAGGAAGGCAGCTTCCACTATCCCTCTGAGCAACTCAAGCATGCTTTCCCTCTTGGTAAGAAGCGATGTTAACTTTTTCTTTCAGTGGGCACAAAGGCAGGGGAAACAGCACAGTTTCCACAGGAAAGAATAAGAGAAGCTGAAAATGAAAACTATTCCCAAGAATGTCTGAGTCTCTTTGCTTGGAAAGGAAATGTATTACAGGGGTTATTCTTGCTTTCCTAGGTCTCTATGAAGTCTTCATATTTGGAGAAATACATGGATGATGGATGTCAGTCAGTAGGCTTTTACTATAGCTCTTGATAATGCCCAGATATACTGTAGTCTTGCATTAGT
>SJYQ01021162.1:9540-19570 GCA_006410935.1 Redunca redunca
GGAAACAACAGTTAGAACTGGACATGGAACAACAGACTGGTTCCAAATAGGAAAAGGAGTACGTCAAGGCTGTATATTGTCACCCTGCTTATTTAACTTCTATGCAGAGTACATCATGAGAAACGCTGGGCAGGAAGAAGCACAAGCTGGAATCAAGATTGCTGGGAGAAATAGCAATAACCTCAGATATGCAGATGACACCACCCTTATGGCAGAAAGTGAAGAGGAGCTAAAAAGCCTCTTGATGAAAGTGAAAGAGGAGAGTGAAAAAGTTGGCTTAAAGCTCAACATTCAGAAAACAAAGATTATGGCATCCGGTCCCATCACTTCATGGGAAATAGATGGGGAAACAGTGGAAACAGTGGATGACTTTATTTTGGGGGGCTCCAAAATCACTGCAGATGGTGACTGCAGCCATGAAATTAAAAGACGCTTACTCCTTGGAAGAAAAGTTATGACCAACCTAAATAGTGTATTCAAAAGCAGAGACATCACTTTGCCGACTAAGTTCCATCTAGTCAAAGCTATGGTTTTTCCTGTGGTCGCCTATGGTTGTGAGAGTTGGACTGTGAAGAAGCCTGAGCGCCGAAGAATTGATGTGTTTGAACTGTGGTGTTGGAGAAGACTCTTGAAAGTCCCTTGGAGTGCAAGGAGATCCAACCAGTCCATTCTGAAGGAGATCAGCCCTGGGATTTCTTTGGAAGGAATGATGCTGAAGCTGAAACTGCAGTACTTTGGCCACCTCATGTGAAGAGCTGACTCACTGGAAAAGACCCGGATCCTGGGAGGGATTGGGGGCAGGAAGAGAAGGGGACGACAGAGTATGAGATGGCTAGATGGCATCACTGACTTGATGGACGTGATTCTGAGTGAACTCCGGGAGATGGTGATGGACAGGGAGGCCTGGCGTGCTGCGATTCATGGGGTCGCAAAGAGTCGGACACGACTGAGCTACTGAACTGAACTGAACTGAACTGAGTCCATCCTATGCCCTGGGTGTTCATTGGTAGGACTGATGTTGAAGCTGAAACTCCAGTACTTTGGCCACCTGATGCGAAGAGCTGACTCATTTGAAAAGACCCTGATGCTGGGAGGAATTGGGGGCAGGAGGAGAAGCGGACGACAGAGGATGAGATGGTTGGAAGGCATCACCAACTCGATGGACATGGGTTTGGGTGGACTCCGGGAGTTGGTGATGGACAGAGAGGTTCATGGACAGAGGTTCATGGGGTCACAAAGAGTCAGACACGACTGAACAACTGAACAGGACTTAACTGAGATGGGGAGTTATAGGTCAGGAAGAAACTCAGAATCACATGCTCCTTTCTCACATGATAGCCTGTTTTTCTTCTTCCTCTGGAAACACCAGTTCTTAGTAATGTTCATGAACGTTTTGAAGTGAAAAAAGTCGGGGGGATGTCCCAGGGTAAATCTCATTCAACAGATATTTATAAGTGATTACAAAGTACCAGGCATGGTTCTATGCACTTAAGTGCTTGGAAATGCCAGGTTAAACAAAATCAATATTTTAGGATTCCATTATAAACCCAAGAGAAGGGCTATCAATTGCACCGTCACCTGAAAGGCATTTCTTAAGCTGCAGATAACACAAAGGATGCATCCAGAGAAATACTCAGTTTTGCCCTTGACGATCCAGGAAATGATATTGCCTAAGGACACATGGGCTGATGCAGCTAAACTCCACAGGACGCCTCCACTCCCCTCTGAATCGTTCATCCGAGTGTTCACTCCCTGTGTAGTCTCCCACGCTGAATCCAGGCTGACCCTGGGATTTACTTTGGCTAACAGAATGTGGCTGAAATGACTGTGTATCAGTTCCAGCTTACACCTGGCAACTTAAGAAGGAGTCTGGCCACCTTGCCCGAAGAATTACACAGAGACACACATGGAGAAGACCAAGGAACCCAGCCAGCAGGGGGAACCAAAGCACCAAATATCTGCCCCTAAGAGAGCCAATCAGTCCAGTCTATCCAAGTGACTAATGTGAGTGAAGCAGGCATCCTGCATATTCCAGTCCAGTACTAGTTAGTTAGTTAGTTCAGTTGCTCAGTCGTGTCCGACTCTTTGCGACCCCATGAACTGCAGCACACTAGGCCTCCCTGTCCATCACCAACTCCCAGAATTCACTCAGACTTACATCCATCGAGTCATTGATGCCATCCAGCCATCTCATCCTGGGTCGTCCCCTTCTCCTCCTGCCCCCAATCCCTCCCAGCATCAGAGTCTTTTCCAATGAGTCAACTCTTCGCATGAGGTGGCCAAAGTACTGGAGTTTCAGCTTCAGCATCATTCCTTCCAAAGAAATCCCAGGGCTGATCTCCTTCAGAATGGACTGGTTGGATCTCCTTGCAGTCCAAGGGACTCTCAAGAGTCTTCTCCAGCACCACACTTCAAAAGCATCAATTCTTCGGCGCTCAGCCTTCTTCACAGTCCAACTCTCACATCCATACATGACCACTGGAAAAACCATAGCCTTGACTAGACGGACCTTTGTTGGCAAAATAATGGCTTTCAGTGTGCTATCTAGGTTGGTCATAACTTTTCTTCCAAGGAGGAAGCGTCTTTTAATTTCATGGCTGCAGTCACCATCTGCAGTGATTTTGGAGCCCAAAAAATAAAGTCATCCACTGTTTCCCCATCTATTTGCCATGAAGTGATGGGACCAGATGCCATGATCTTCGTTTTCTGAATGTTGACCTTTAAGCCAACTTTTTCACTCTCCACTTTCACTTTCATCAAGAGGCTTTTTAGCTCCTCTTCACTTTCTGCCATACGGGTGGTGTCATCTGCATATCTGACATTCTTGATATTTCTCCCAGCAATCTTGATTCCAGCTTGTGCTTCTTCCAGCCCAGCGTTTCTCATGATGTACTCTGCATAGAAGTTAAATAAGCAGGGTGACAATATACAGCCTTGACGTACTCCTTTTCCTATTTGGAACCAGTCTGTTGTTCCATGTCCAGTGCTAACTGTTGTACTAGTAGTGAAATCAATAAGCCATAGACAAATCCCAATCCACAAAATGTGCAAGCTCAGTCATGTCTGACTCTTTGTGACCCCATGGACTTTTGCCCACCAGGCTTCTCTGTCCGTAGGATTCTTCAGGCAAGAATACCAGAATGGGTTGCCATTTCCTCCTCAGGAATGTGAGGCATAACAAAATGGTGGTTGTTTTAAGCCAATAAGTTTTGAAGTAAAATTATAAAAACAATAGATAAACAAAGAAATATATTAAATATTTTGGAAAAAGTTTTGCATAATCTGAACATACTGTGCCTAAACTATATTTGTAAACACATGTGTCTGCTTCAGAAATGACCTATTTTAGAGGAAATACATTATTTATTTATAAGTATTTAAATAATTTCACTGTTTACTGAAGGAAAGTTACATCGCTCAAACTAGCCTGGAGTTAAAACTCCACTCCCCGGTCCTCCCCACCATTCTATGCAAAACAAAGAACTCTCTCACCGGAAGAAAAAAATGGACGTTAAGGTTGATTACGCCCAGCTCCCAGCGGGTCCAGCCTCTGGCCGATCTCCAGAATTCCTTGCCCCAGCAGTTTAAGAGACAACTACTCTGAACAATCTTGGAGAAGAACAGGCCCCCTTAAGACAGTAGGTTTCCACCTACATGCCTATATACTTAGTCTTTTCTTGGGTTAGCGCAGCAACTCACTAATCTGACTGCTGCCCCTTCTCGCCTCATTAAAGGCGATCTATTCCTCTAAGGTGCCAGTCTCGTTCTTTTTCCAAACCTCACCTTCTCTAACTCCCTTACCCTACCTTTACTACAATCATTTTCCTTCACTTCCTTTTGAAGGGGCTTCCCAGGTGGCGCTAGTGGTAAAAGAACCCTCCAGCTAATGCAGGAGACGTAAGAGATGCAGGTTCCATCCCTGAGTCAGGAAGATCCCCCAGGAGGAGGGCATGGCAACCCCCTCCAGTATTCTTGCCTGGAAAATCGCATGGACAGAGGAGCCTGGCGGACTACAGTACATGGAGTCGCAAAGAATCGGACATGACCAAAGTGACTTAGCACCCACGCACTTTTGAAAATAACCACTTTATCAGTAAAAATCACAAGTCAAATACATAAAGGAAGTTATAAAATATTTGATCACAGAGAAGCCAACTTAATTGTGCATATTTCTTACAGAAAACACAATTAAAATGCTTTCATACTATAAGGAACCAAGAAAATTGGATTGAACCTGAGACAGCCATTTTTTTTAATAGGCAAATCTAATTTAAAAGCGTGTGTGCTTATTTTAGGCTGCAACGAATATCAATAGCAATTAGGAAATTATAAATTCATAACATAAATCAAGGTCCTAATTTCAGAGATAGAACATTATCCTGCTATTTACAGGCTTGGGGATATTCAGGATTTGCCCTAAGAATATAAAGTGCTAACCACAGTTAAATACAGTTCTCTTTCTTTCCTCTTCCTCCTCTCCCTTTTCCTTCTGCCCAGCCTTCCCTCGTCCCTAATCCTTTTCTCCCCTGATGTCCAGAATACTAGGTAGGTCACACTAATCTGAGTCTTTGTAGGGTGGTATCTGAGAAACACAGATTCATTTCAGAGACCAGATGCTGTATTGTGGGTGTATGTGTGTGTGTGGGTTAGTCACTCAATTATGTCCAACCCTTGCGACCCCATGGACTGTCAGGCTCCTCTGTCCATGGAATTTTCCATGCAAGAATACTGGAGTGGTTTGCCATTTCCTTCTCCAGAGGATCTTCCTGACCCAGGGATTGAACCATTGAACCGTGTCTCCTGCATCTTCTGTACTAACAGTCAAATTCTTTACCATTGCGCCACCTGGGAAGCCCCTGAACTTTATCCTGCTGATGCCTTAATCTTGGACTTACCAGGCTCCAGAACCCTGAGAGAGAAATGTCTGTTTATCAGCCACTCAATCTGAGACATTTTATTACAACAAACTGAACAGACCAAGATGGTACATATGTCTATAGTTTCTCCAGGGCTCTCATTTATGTCTCATGTTGTAATTTATGCAGAAAAACAGCTCAAGAACTAGATTCTTAATATATCTACAGTACAGTACAATACCTTTAACAAAAATATTTCCCCCAAAGTACATTAGATTTAAATTAGTGATAATGATCTGTTTGCATCAATACAACAGCTGCTCTTAAGTACAGTGGAAAATGATTTATGATTAGAAGAAGGAGGACAGGTAAAACTAGGCACTGAAAGCTAAAAGATGAAACAAAGTGAGGTACTATTGTGATTTGAGAGTACCCATAAATTCTTACAGAAGACAGAGAGTTAGTTGCAAGTCTGCCTGAACTTACGTTACTCCTCTATTAAACGTGTGTGTACACCCCAGCATTCAACCTGTAATAGCCTGGAGAATCCCAGGGACGGGGGAGCCTGGTGGGCTGCCATCTATGGGGTTGCACAGAGTCGGACACGACTGAAGCGACTTAGCAGCAGCAGCAGCAGCAGCAGCAGTCAGATGTAGGAAAAAAATGGAAAGATCAAACCTGTAGAGACACACAGGTTAAAGAGAAACAAAATTAATGCAACTAACCCATATGCTGACCTCCAAACATTGGGATGCAAGAAAGAGCAAAATATTTCTCTGTTGCATTCAAGACTAAATCTAGATAAAGCAAAAAATACAGAAAAAGATATGCAAGTATGTTCTCTCTCATCAAATCATAAAAAGGTCATTTTATCTAAAGGGAAAGAAACCAAGAAGAATAAATCTTTGATGTAGTTACTCCATTTTTCCTCACCCAATGTGTGTTTGCTGGTGCATATGCATATGTGGTATGTACACACCTATATAAAAACAAGAATTTGGACATCGAATTGAGAGATACCATAAATGTTTGTTAAACAGAATTATTAGAGAAAAATTTGTGGTAATGAAATATATTATTTACCTAATAAAATGAATCAAGAGTCTTGCTTGCAAGTAACTGAAGACACTCAAATGGATTTAAGCAGAAAGTGACCTCACTGGCATAAGGAACTTAAAAATCCAGAAGCAATGCGAACTTCAAGCACAGCTGGTTCTAGGTGCTCATGGGATATTGCTGTTGCTGCTGCTAAGTCACTTCAGTCGTGTCCGACTCTGTGCGACCCCATAGACGGCAGCCCACCAGGCTCCCCCGTCCCTGGGATTCTCCAGGCAGGAACACTGGAGTGAGTTGCCATTTCCTTCTCCAATGCATGAAAGTGAAAGTGAAGTCGCTCAGTCGTGTCTGACTCTTTGTGACCCCATGGACTGCAGCCTACCAGGCTCCTCCGTCCAAGGGATTTTCCAGGCAAGAGTACTGGAGTGGGGTGCCATTGCCTTCTCGGGCTCATGGGATATTACGACTCTGTTTATTTATCTCTTGCTCTGCTTTGCACTGTGTCAATTTTATTCACAGGGAAGTTCTTATCAAGGAGTATCAGTTTAGTCAGCAGCAGCTCCAGGCTTGTGTCCTAGCCCAGCAACCACAGCAGAAAGAGAAGAGCCAGAAAAGGCAAGTGTATTATTCTAGGAAATATCCTCAGATGGAGTCTCAATGGTCTGTCCTGGACAATGCTGCTGCTTATTCTAGAGCTAATCACAGAGCTGGGGAGGACGGATGGTATGTGCATGTTCTGATCAGCCAAATTGAGCCTTAGTCTTCTAGAACTTGGGCAGGAGTGGCAGACCAGGAAATTCCCACAGAAATCATAGAGAAAGACAGGGAGAAGGGATGATTCACTGAGGAAAACTGGGAATTCTTTTACCAGCATAAAGGGGAATGAATACTTGCAAAGCAGCATCTTCATATTAACCGCCTTCATTTCTCTCTGTCTTACAAAAGTAGGCAACAAGCTGGGGTGAGGCAGCCAGCTATTTGTACTTGATAGTCATGTGAATTCTAGACAAGGGAGAGTTTTATCTAATGAAAATAAAAATAAATTCAAGAAAAGTGCAAGGACTATGGAAATGACAACTAGGTTTCAGAGAAATTTACCAGCAGAGCAACTGGTCCAAGAATCATATTACCGAGATTTTACAGCTGACTCCCTTTATGTGCGTTTTCTGGCTTTCCACTAACACTCTTCCCATGTCTAGACAGCTTCCTGCCTTTTGACCCACCTCCATGTGGCAGAAGTCAGAAAACTCACTCCCTTGGCTCACTCACAACTAGGCTGCAGGCATGGAACCTAGGCTCCCCAAGCACATACAACCACATGAGTCATCAAACCATACATGAGCTATGTGGCAAGGCAGAGCTGCAGGAATTCCATTCTGGGGGGCAAAGGTAGCTGCTGAGATGTCATCTCCTGTGGTCAGAAGATGGAAGTCCTGGCATCTCAAGTCCACAGTGAGTGGGGTTTCTAGTTTCACTGAAGCCTTTACTGGCACAACGTGCTGATGTGGTTTGGGCTTTGTTTCTGACTGTGTGGCCTCTCAACCTGGCTCTCTAGTCCTCCAAAGATTCTCTGAGCTATCTAATATTCCTTAGGAACTGTCCGTTTTTCTTCTTCTTAACCTAGTGAGAGCAGTTTGTTTGCTTTATAAACCAAGAGCCTGAATAATGCACGCACTCCATTCCATTTGCTAGGGCTGCCATAACTAAGTACCCTAGACAGGGTGGCTTAAACAGCAGAAATGTATCTTCTCATATTTCTGGAAGCGAGAAGTCTGAGATCAACCTGTTACCAGGGATGGTTTCTTCTGAGGCTTCTCCCCTTTTAGCTGGCTGTGTTTTAACCCTGTGTCTTCACAGGGTCTCACCAGTACGTGTTCACACCCAAACTTCCTTTTCTTGTTGGATTAGTGCCCAATCTGATGAACTTTTGTTAACTTAATCAATTCTTTGAAGATCGTATCTCTTAATACAGCCACATTCTGGGGTCCTGGGAGCGAGGACTTCAACATATGAATGGGAAACGGGATGAGGTGATGCAACTCAACCCATGCTAGTGACCACAGTTGTGCTCGTGAGAGGAAAGGGGACCAACAGTTGAGAGAAGAAATTCACCACTGCTGAAGCTAATATACACACTCTACAAAAGAAACCAGAGCACTGTAATATTTTTATACCTAAGACATGTATGTACTAAACTTTAGCAAGAAAATAGCACAGGGAACTTCCCTGGTGGTCCAGTGGTCAAGAATCTGCCTTGTGATACAGGGGACTCAGGTTCAGTCCCTGGACGGGGAACTAAGATCCCGCATGCCAGGGGCCAAATAAGCCCACTCGTAGCAGCCAGAGAACCAGCACACTGACAGATCTCAAGTGATGCAACTCAGATCTGATGTGGTCAGATAAATAAATAAGTGTTGCTTAAAAAGAACATGACACAGAGGTAAAAGGGAAAACTGTGCCATCGTGAGATGAGCTGACCAGTTCAAACACCAGATCCAGACAATAAAAATAATAAAATGTGGTCAGAATTCTTTGCATAGTTGACTGAACCTTCTAACTAACATTACATGGTGACCCCAGCTCAAGTTCTATACTTCTTTTAGAAGGAAGTGCATAGTATGTGGGTTAATAGCATGGACACTGGAAACAGCTTCTTGGTTTAGACAAATCAATAACGAGGTTTTGCAACTTACCAAACTCTGTAAACTTTCTGTACCTCAATTTTCTCATGTTTAAAATAGAGGTAACAGTAATTATAGAAGTCAAATATATATTACATGCAAAGCATTTATAATAGCTGATACTCACTAAGCCCTCAACAGATGGTAACTTTTCATTATCTAAAACAAAAATCCTTCAAAAGTTGTAAACGTACATTTTATTCTTTAAATTTCCCATGCAACACATTTCAAAGAGTGCTACTTTTCTACTGCTTCAAAGATTTGACCCTCCACCTTCTCACGTCCTTTATTCTCTCTAAAGGGTCTTGTGCTGCTGCTGCTGCTAAGTCGCTTCAGTCGTGTCCGACTCTGTGCGACCCCGTAGAGGGTAGCCCACCAGGCTCCCGCGTGCCTGGGATTCTCCAGGCAAGAATACTGGAGTGGGTTGCCATTTCCTTCTCCAATGCAAGAAAGTGAAAAGTGAAAGTGAAGTTGCTCAGTCGTGTCTGACTCTTCGAGACCCCATGGACTACAACATACCAGGCTCCTCCGTCCATGGGATTTTCCAGGCAAGAGTACTGGAGTCGGCTGCCATTGCCTTCTAAAGGGTCTTATGCATTTGCCATTTTCTCTCTCTATTGTCTATCCTGATTCATTGCAGTCTTTACATGTATGTATACACATCTTTAGTAACCTCCTCATTTCTCTCCTTAATTTTAAAAACGTCTCAGTTACCTCAGAAAACTCTCTTGATCTCTGGCTCCAATTTCAAAGAGTCACTACATTTTGAAATAATATGTTTAGGTTACACTAATTTTGTGGGACCATTTCTAAAAGTGAACACTAGATGGCAACATTCCTATATTGTGTTGTTCGAGGACAGTTTCTGACCATGGCAAAGGTTGAGAGCCTCAAAATGGGACTGCATGGTTCTTTAATTTGTTTGCCTGTTTGTTTTAACAATCAAATAAGGCTTTGGATCTCTCCATAAAGGATCTCTGTATTGGCTCATTCTTGAAAACAGAGTATTCCTTTTTATATCTTTCATGATCACTAATCTTCATCTTTTTGAAAATTTTTCTTTAAAATAACACAAACATAAATTATCTATTTATTCATTGTACTGTATTATGCTTATGGCATAGTAAACAGATTTAGTTCTTTGGTATATCTTATATATTTTTATTTAATTTTATAGAGATTCAGAAATTATATTTTACATAATACACATAAAAGAAGAATTTTTTTTTTACTTTCTTCATGTTTTCCTTTGGAAATTTGAGCTCAGGGACTGTAAAATAATAGCTGAGAATTTTCTGATAGTGAGGATGAAGGAGAGCAGAGATATGTTTTCTTTGAAAAGAGAATTATATAACTCTTCTAAATTTCCTTAGGAAATTAAAATGTTAACTGAGAAATTATCTCTGGTAAAATGAAAATTTTATTAAATAAAAATAC
>SJYQ01021162.1:20113-32337 GCA_006410935.1 Redunca redunca
GCTCAGTCGTGTCTGACTCTTCATAATCCCATGGACTGCAGCCTACCAGGCTCCTCCTTCCATGGGGTTTTCCAGGCAAGAGTACTGTGGGCTTACCTAATTATTTAATAGCTATGTTAGCACTATTTAAATGTGACTAGTTTAACTGTTACAACTTGACTTGAGAATGGAGATTGGGTATAGAATATTTACAGAAATAAACAATGAAATTTTAAAAAGTATAACAGAATTAAAGGTGAGTGGGTGAAATAAGACTAATAAGAATAACCTGTACTGAAAAAGGAGCAAAAGGGTTTTTTAGAAAAGCAATCATTTATATATATATATATATATATATTAAGGCAATAAACAGATTAAACATATATAGAAATAAATTCAGATATATCAGTAATTATCATAAACATAAATTAATTAAATTTACCAGTTAAATGACTGTACAACTGTGTTTTTAAAAATCCAGCTAAATACTGTTTGGAAGAGAGGGACATAAAGCATAAGGACATATAAAGGTTGAAAGTAATAGTAAGTGAAAAGACATATGTGGTAGAAAAGATTGTAACCAGAAGAAATCTTGATGGTATGTTAGCACTGAAATAAGAGGGTTTGGGGGGTGGGGGGCAGGGAGGGTTGTTTTGTTGCTGCAAAAAGCTTTACTGTTTCCAGTTGGTCCAAGGCTTGGAAGAGGGCTCCAGGGTGGTGAAAAAGTGGCCTAGTGCCTGCAGAGAGAGGCTTCAGGTGGAAGCCCTGACACCAGAAGGGCTCCTCAAAGGCTGCTGGGCTTCCACGGCTCCTTCCAACTAGTCGTGCTGGATGGAGAGCCTTTGGAGGAGACACTCAGCCAGCCCAGCCTGGGGACCAGTCTGCCGTTGGAAGTCAGTCGGGAGATTGTGCATCTTCTCCATGAGTTTCACCTCCTCATCTAGGAAGTGCCTCTCCAAGAAGTCACAGAGGTGCGGGTCTGCATGGACAGATCCTAAGAGGGCCTGGTTCAGTTGCTTCTCCATGAGAATGCAACTTCCACAATGTCCTGGGTTTTACCCCCACTCAACTTGAGATGGTTTCTGCACATCCTGGAAGAAAGTGCAGCCACTGCCCTGGTTTTTCCTTTTCAAGAGAGGCTCAGCACCCTAATTCTTCCCGGCCAATTCCCTGAAACAGTGGCCCATGCCCTCCAGAGTTATGCTGTTGTGGTGGAAATAGAAACCCAGTGGGGTAGGTGTAGGAGGCTGGCTGATGCAAGGCAGTTGAAGGCAGTCTCGACCTTGGTAGAATAATTCTGAGGAAACTTGGAGTTCATGGTTAATCGGTAATAAGGAGCCAAGCTCAAAAATTGGTGTTGGCTGGTCCCAGAGGTGGAGGATGGCCGAGTGGCTGGTTCTAAAGTTGCACTTGGAAGAGAAGCTGGAGGGCGGTCAGAGGCTGGAGCAAAGGACATCCCGGGGTCTGTTGCATCAAACACTGTTGAAGCAAGAGACAGATTGGCAGGACCACTGAGTGCGCTGCCTTGAAATAGGTTTCATGACCAAAAATATAAAGACCAAAACGAAAAAACTAAAAACATCATTAAGGAAGACTGAGTTCATCAAGAAGCTGCAGCGATTTTAATTTTGTATGCATATCTGATCAAAAACCCTCAAATTTTCTAAGTAACTGTTGCTGTTGTTCAGTCTCTCAGTTGTATCTGACTCTTTGTGACCCCATGGACTGCAGCATACCAGGCTTCCCTGTCCATCATGATTTTCTAGAGTTTGTTCAAACTCATGTCCATTGAATCAGTGCTGTCATCCAACTATCTCATCCTCTGTCATCTCCTTCTCCTGCCTTCAATCTTTCCTACCATCAGGGTCTTTTCCAATGAGTCAGCTCTTCACATCAGGTGGCCAAAGTATTAGAGCTTCAGCGTTAGTCCTTCCAATGAATATTCAGGACTGATTTCCTTTAGGATGGACTGGTTGGATCTCCTTGCAGTCCAAGGGACTCTCAAGAATCTTCTCCAGCGCCATAGTTTAAAGGCATCAATTCTTCAGCGCTCAGCCTTTTTTATTGTCCCACTCTCACATCCGTACATGCATACTGGAAAAACCATAGTTTTGACTATACAGACCTTTCTCGGCCAAGTAATGGCTCTGCTTTTTAACCTACTGTCTACGTTTGTTATAATTTTTCTTCCAAGGAGCAAGCATCTTTTAATTTCATGGCTGCAGTCACCATCTACAGTGATTTTGGAGCCCAAAGAAATAAAGTGTGTCACTGTTTCCACTGTTTGCCCATCTATTTGCCATGATGTGACGGGACCAGATGCCATGATCTTAGTTTTCTATGTTGAGTTTTAAGCCAGCTTTTTCACTCTCCTCTTTTACCTTCATCAAGAGGATCTTTAGTTCCTCTTCACTTTCTGCCATAAGGGTGGTATCACCTGCATATCTGAGATTATTGATATTTCTCCCAGCAATCTTTATTCCAGCTTGCGCTTCATCCAAAAATTACAGGAAGAAACTAACAAATGTATCATGTAATGGAAGATTTCTGTGTCATTTGCTCATTTTGTTTAATAAATGTTCTTGTGTGTCTGCATGCTAGGAACTTTTCTTTTCATGAAAATATGACTGTGAATGAGACATAAGAATCCTTTTGAACTTTACTATAATGGAAAGAGAGAGCGAAATATACAAATAAATACAGTAAAATCCTGTGAAAATACACACAGGATATGAGGAATTCTGAGATGATAGAATGGAAAATTTGTTCCTCTCCACCACCAAATCCTGCAGATGGTACAAAAGAAGGAGAGTAAAGTTCTTATTCTGGAGTTAGGGAATGGAAAATGACAGGGGTCTTTGGAAAGAATGATGCTAAAGCTGAAACTCCAGTACTTTGGCCACCTCATGAGAAGAGTTGACTCATTGGAAAAGACTCTGATGCTGGGAGGGGTTAGGGGCAGGAGGAGAAGGGGACGACAGACGATGAGATGGCTGGATGGCATCACTGACTCGATGGACATGGGTCTGAGTGAACTCCAGGAGATGGTGATGGACAGGGAGGCCTGGCGTGCTGCGATCCATGGGGTCGCAAAGAGTTGGACACAACTGAGCGACTGAACTGAACTGAACTGAGAGGGAGGAGCCTGGCAGGAAAATAGCACAAAACCCAGAAGGGAGGTGGAGTTTGACTCCTGCTAGCTCAGTGATCTCCCAACTCAATATTCCCAAAATGGGCCAACAAAACTTTTGCCATCTAGCCAGCAATTTCCTGGAATCACTGGTGCTGCCCTCAAGTCAGCTGCAGACCCTGAATCCTTCCCATCGCTACAACCTGGGGTGAACAAGCACCACTAGATGGTGCCAAACTACAGTGGGGACCAGGATGGGTTTTGGAGAGCAGGACAGGGCAGGGTCTCCCACCTATTTTCTTAATCTCACACTGAAAGATGCAAAGGAAATCAAAGACAAAAAGACGGGAAAGGAAGACCTAGGACTACATTATTTCACAAAGGATATGATAATCTATGTAAAAAATCGAGAAGATTGCTTATTAAAAGTAATAAGAATTTACCATAAGATTAACATGTAAGATTCAGTTGTATTTCTATAAAATTTAACAAGTATTTAGAAAATGCTTCTGTAACAATATACACATCAGTTCAGTTCAGTTCAGTCATTCAGTCGTGTCTGACTCTTTGCAACCCCATGAATTGCAGCACGCCAGGCCTCCCTGTCCATCACCAACTCCCGGAGTTCACTCAGACTCACGTCCCTCCAGTCGGTGATGCCATCCAGCCATTTCATCGTCTGTCGTCCCCTTCTCCTCCTGCCCCCAATCCTTCCCAGCATCAGAGTCTTTTCCAATGAGTCAACTCTTCGCATGAGGTGGCCAAAGTATTGGAGTTTCAGCTTCAGCATCAGTCCTTCCAAAGAAATCCCCGGACTGATCTCCACATAGAAAACATAATTTAGAAAGAGATTGTATTTAAATAGCTGAAAAATATACATCTAAATTAAACTTAATAAAAGATGTACAAGGTCTGTACAGAAAATATATATATATATATAAAGCATTATTAAAAGTAACTCAGAAGATCTAAGTAAATGGAGAAATATATTCATGGAAACAAAGGCTGAATTTTTTAAAGTGATTCTCCCCCAATTGATGTGCAGAATTAATAGTCTTAATCAAAATATCAACAGAGGTTTTGTGGAACATGACAGCTGATTCTGATATTTATATGGAAAAGGAAGAAAACCCAAGGCACTTTTCAATTTTTATTGAAGGTGAAACTTGGTCAGACACTGAAATGACTGAAACCAATGATGAAAACATAGTAATTGAGATAATGTTGTTTTGATACAGGGAAGAAAAAAAGGTCATTGAACAAAAGGGAGAGCCCAAAAGACCCAAGAATATCTGGAAACCTGATACATCACAGAGGTGACCATGCTGATCGGTGATGAACTGAGAACTGAGAGTAAGTAAATAGGTGAGTTTCTTTTGATAATAAGTAAATAGGGAAGAAGGAAAAATTCTCCCTTTTAGAGGAATCTCATGTAGAAGGAATGAAGAGATAGCAAATGACCATTTAGCAACCATTACAGAAAAGGTAGAGGAACCAGAGATCAAATTGCCAACATCCGTTGGATCATGGAAAAAGCAAGAGAGTTCCAGAAAAACATCTACTTCTGCTTTATTGACTATGCCAAAGCCTTTGACTGTGTGGACCACAACAAACTCTGGAAAATTCTTAAAGAGGTGGGAATACCTGACCATCTGGCCTGCCTCTTGAGAAATCTGTATTCAGGTCAGGAAGCAACAGTTAGAACTGGATATGGAACAGACCGGTTCCAAATAGGAAAAGGAGTCATCAAGGCTGTATACTGTNCCCACCCCATGTCCTCTGCGTGCCTTTTGTCTGTGGAAAACTAGTCAAAGAATAAGTTTAATCAGAGAAATGAGAAACACAGGGAAAAAGGGAAGCAGTCAAAGGAGACCAAATAATCATGTTGTTGTCATTAAGCACAGTCAGGGACCTTTAGTTCTTTCCCAAGGACTGTAGATAATATTCTGAGCCATATCCTGTGAGTTAGCATAGGTACCAAAGCACCAGGTGGGAGAAGTTAACTATTTGATGACCAGACTGCACCCACGGCTGAGCGACTTCACTTTCACTTTTCACTTTCATGCATTGGAGAAGGAAATGGCAACCCACTCCAGTGTTCTTGCCTGGAGAATCCCAGGGACGGGGGAGCCTAGTGGGCTGCCGTCTATGGGGATGCACAGAGTCAGACACGACTGAATTGACTTAGCAGCAGTACCCACGACAGAAGCTGCCACATTTCTGAGAATTGGCCTCAAAGAAATGGTAACAAATGGACCCTGGAACTGAAGATTAACTGTGCCTAAAACAGTCAAAATGATGCTGGTCAGACCACTGATGACCAATTTGCAGATGACTGTCAGAGCTGACTGTGCCGTTTCTGCATGTAGCCTTCCCCCGTCTTCTAAGAATCTCTTGCCCCACTGGCAACCAGTGGGGCAGGGCGGGGGAGAGTCAGTCTTTGGACAGATGTCCACCACCATCCTCCCCAGTTGCTGGCATCTGAAATAAAGCACATTTTCCTTTCCACCAACTTGACCTGTTTATTGGCTTTTGAGCAACGAGCAGTCAGACCCCATAGACTCCTCTTTTGGTAACAGTAGAGTGGCTTGTTTTTGTTTAGTCACTAAGTCCTGTCCAACTTTTTTGTGACCACAAGAATTGTAGCCTACCAGGGGATTTGACCGTAGCTCACTCGGTAAAGAATCTGCCTGCAATGCAAGAGACCTGGGTTTGATTCCTGGTTCGGGAAGATCCTCTGGAGAAGGAAATGGCCATCCACTCCAGTATTCTTGCCTGGAAAATCCCATGGATGGAGGAGCCCGACAGGCTACAGTCCATGGGGTCGCAAAAGTCAGAAACAACTTAGCAACTAAACCACCACCACCAGGCTCTTTCTACCCATGGGATTCCCCAGGCAAGAATACTGGAGTGGGCGGTCATTTCCTTCTCCAGGGGATCTTCCCAACATCTCCTGCGTTGGTAGGCAGATTCTTTATCACCGAAGCACCAGGGTAGCCCAGGATGGCTACAAAGGATATTTATTAGGATAACTGGTGAAAGTTGAAAATGGGCTATAGGTTAAACATAGCAATGCATCAGTGTTAAATCTTCCAGTTTTGATAACTGGATGTGCTTGTTTTAGAAAATATATACCCAAGTATTTAGAGGCAAAAAGGTATAATATCTACAACTTATTCTCAAATGGTTCAAAATGACAGCAATAACCATGTGCACAGAGACACAAAATGAGAAAACAAATGTGGCAAATGGTGAGTTTAGTGAAAGAAAGAAGAAAGAGAAGTCGCTCAGTCGTGTCCAACTCTTTACGACCCCATGGACTGTAGCCTAGCAGGCTCCTCCCTCCATGAGATTCTCCAGGCAAGATTACTGGAGTGGGGTGCCATTTCCTTCTCCAGGGGATCTTCCTGACCCAGGGATCGAAGCCTGGTCTCCTGCGTTCCAGGCAGACACTTTAACCTCTGAGCCATACAAAAATATTTGGCAATATGCTTTAATCTTCTCTGTGTCTTAAATTACTTTGTAATAACATGTTTAAAAATAACAAGGAAAAAATTAGTAGAAAACTGGAAACAGTGGTAATGTTTGTGAGTAGCAGGAGAGGCCTGAGGGTGGGGCAGAGAGGAACACATGGGTAGATGCAACAGTACTGATGATACGCTAGTCCCCAGACTAGATGATGAGACCGTGGATGCCCATTTTATTATGTAACCTTAACTATTATGTATACATATGTGTACATGTATATGTATGTATATATACATATATGTATACATGTATACATATGTATACTTTGGCCACCTGATACAAAGAGCTGACTCATTTGAAAAGACTTTGATGCTGGGAAAGATTGAGGGCAGGAGGAGAAGGGGACGACACAGGATGAGATGGTTGGATGGCATCACCAACTCAACGGACACAAGTTTGAGTAAACTGCAGGAGTTGGTGATGGACAGGGAGGCCTGGTATGCTGTAGTCCATGGGGTCACCGAGAGTTGGACATGACTGAGCAACTGAACTGAACTGATACATTATGTACTTTTGTACGTGGAACATATTATACTTTAAAAGATAATAAAAGGAAGAACAAAGAAAAAGATAGTAAGACATGAATCAGATGCAATCTGATGAGCTGTGTGCTCTCAAGTAGGTGTCTTTTCCTCTCTGAGGTTGTCCTCACCTACAGAAACAGAATAAAAGATCTACTGTGTAGCTGTGTTGTAAAGCACTTGGCAGTGAGTGCTCATGAAGTGGCAGCTGCTGTTGTTATTTTCTCTGATACAGATAAGGGGCATACACCTACAGAGATAAAGCCTGATAAAAGTAATAGAAGTTTGAAATAATCTTTGGGATCAGTTGGTAAGGAAGTTATCTAGGGAGTAAAACTGAGCTAATGTTGGAAATCATTAAGTAGTTTTAGAGCCAATGAGCTTTGTCTATTTTTCCAAGCTGTACTCCATGGTCAGGAAGTAAGACTTCGAGAAAAACAGGTAATTATGCTGGAAGGTATACAGGAAGGTCAACAAAAGCAGAAAGGCTGCTGAGAGTGAGGCAGATAGCATCCTGCCTAGGCTATAAGCCTTCTATTATCTAAAGTTTTGGAAAATGAGACACAATTTAGAAGAACTAGAAGATATAAAGGGAGCTGATAATTTACTAGATTAACTGGAGACTGTGTGAAGAATTCCTAGCAGAATAATGATTTTCCAGTCCAGAATAAGGACATCCATTCCTATCTTTTACATATCAAATAAAAAATCATTCTAACATGATATATGTACACTGTTAGACAGATGCCCTCATAGTTTACCTACGTTTTGTATATGAGAGCCCTTAACAAATTGCAACAAAAGAAAAAAGGGAGCAAATATGTACTGAGCTCCCACTTCATTCAAAGATAGCTCTGCTGTAAGGGTTATGATTGAGGATTTGGTATTAGCTAGTGCATGATTGATGGAAATTTTCATTTTTCCATATTATTTGCTTTCTGAGTATATGCACACAGGTAATTTTGGCCTATCATGCATGAAACTAAACGCAAAAAGTATGAACACTAGAGCAAATTAAATGAGGCTTATACACTGAAAGTGTGAAAATGGAACTTGCTCAGTTACGTCCGACGCTTTATGACCCCACGGATTATACATGCAGTTCTCCAGGCCAGAATACTGGAGTGGGTGGCCGTTCCCTTCTCCAGGGCATCTTCCCAACCCAGGGATCAAACCCAGGTCTCCTGCACTGCAGGCGGATTCTCTACCAGCTGAGCCACCAGGGCATTACTACAGTCAATTCAGTGAAGAAAAGAAATGATATCAGTAGTCTGGCATCTCAAATGTCAAATGTTTTTCAATATAGATAGTATACAGAAACAATCTGTCACCCTAAGTACTAGAAATGCTGCCGAAGAACCACTATACTAGCTGTTGGTGTATGGGAAATGCTTTTGTTTTCTTCCTTCAGTGTTTATTTCTTAAATATGAATTATTTATATTGTATATCACCTATCATCACCTTATTTTATATCCACATAATATATATTAATAATGCATTATTATCTATTATTTATTCTTTCCTTTATTGCTTGCTATACTAAATGCACAGATGAAGGCAGGTATATGTAGTATTAAGTTAGAGATTTTAAAAGAAATTTATTATAAAGTTTTGGAGTTATATGTATAAAAATAGGTAACCCCAACCACTGTCTTGTTCTGACTTTGACAGTTTCACATTATGCAGTCACTATATTCTCCAAAAATAGAATTACATAGAGAAGTTATAACAATTAATGTGAGCTTCCTGAGAAATGCAGTTTTAGAGGAACTGAAGAATATGGGGAGGAATGATACTTGCAAACTTAGGAATGTTGTATTAGAGTCAATATAACAAACTAGTTATGAGGAGGCAACCAGTGAAATGAAAAGATCTTAAAGAGAATGATCTTCCTGGTCCAGGAAGATCCCACATGCCTCGGGGGCAACTAAGTTCATCTGGCACGACTCCAAGAGGAGACGCCTAAGCAGAGGGGAGCCTCTGCTCGCTACAACTGGAGAAAGCCCTCGCACAGCGATAAAGACCCAGTGCAGCCAAAAATAAATAAATAGTTAAAAAAAAAAGAGTGGGATGACTCAATTCATGACATATTTCTGCCAAAACTATCTTTGAAAAAACACGTTTCATAAAAAAATAAGAGAAAATAATATACTACTATCACAGGATTTAAAATATAAATGGGGATTTCTGATTCCATATGATAAATTGAATGGATGTATCACTTCCATTCTCTCCTGAATTCCTATTAAAATGATAGTAATAATATTTAAAATATATAGGTCTAAAGGACTGAAAAAAAAACAGGAGAGAAGACAGCAGGGGATAGGCAACAGGTTTTGCAGGATGGAAAGCTGATAAATTAGGAGAGTAGAGAAAATTGAACCTAATTTCTTCCAAAAAGGAGGAAAAACCAAACTCAGGAACTTGGTTGTACAGAAAAAGACAGTGAGGCACAGATCTGGAATTCAGAGAATGGTTTGAAAGTCTGCACATGAGGCAGTTAGACCCAAAAAAAATCCTCTTCAAAAACCTCAGACATGAGATTGATTCCTTCAGAACATGAATCAAAGAGGTTCTGAGCTTGAGGAGAGAAAGGTTCAGAAAAGCTCAAGGGGAGTCATGGGGCTGAAAATGGGTGGATTAAGCGGAAGTTTGTATATTTATGGGAAAAACACACAATCACCCTTTCACCAGCCCTGTTTCCCCTTCCAGATCCTTAAATACCTGTAGCCAGGCACAAGACTTGAGGGTCTCTGCATAGAAACTGAGTGACCCCTGAGAATATTCTGCAAATTCAAAGCTGTCGTCAGGCATGCAGAGTCTCAAACAAACATACAAATCATAAACTATGGCTAGAAAGCAACCATTGAAGATTGGAGCAGGAGAGCAAAACTTTTTGGAAATAAATTTAAAATGGAACTCAGATTATTTGACAAGTATTGGGCCATATTTAGAAAAATTATTTGGAAGACTACCAAATGAATAACTGATACAACTGTTGACTCCAGGGGAAATGAAAAGAAGCATAATCATGGTACACAGCTAGTTTCAGCAGTGAAATATGCATAGACAGTCAAAATAATGTAAACACATAATAAAATTTAGCCAAATCTGTGATCTGATTATATTGGGAGGTTGGAGGGAAAAAAAGTAAGTTGATCATATACTTCCTTGCCAATGTGAGAAGTCAACAGACCATGTATAAATAGATATAATAAATTGTATCAGCATAAACATGTAATTCTCATGTATAAAAATACATACCACAAGACACAGGGAAGATTACAAATAGGGAGTGAGACTGGCCACAGGAAGAGTTTTTAAAAATTATAAAAATTAGCAGCCCACTCCAGTACTCTTGCCTAGAAAATGCCATGGATGGAGGAACCTAGTAGGCTACAGTCAACCGGGTCATAAAGAGTCAATCATGACTGAGCGTCTTCACTTTCACTTTTCACTTTCATGCATTGGACAAGGAACTGGCAACCCACTCCAGTGTTTTTGCCTGGAGAATCCCAGGGATGGAGGAGCCTAGTGGGCTGCCGCCGTCTATGGGGTCGCACAGGGTCAGACACGCCTGAAGTGACTTAGCAGCAGCAGCAGCAGCAGCATAACTATCTATTGTAGCCCATTATTTTAATTATACTTATCAAATAGTAGCTTATACATGACCTTATATTCTGTTCAACAATGTTTAATCCATGATTGCATTTGGTAAGCAAACAAAAACCATGTATTGTTTTTAATATTATTTGGAGATTGAAATGAAGCAAACTTGGTGGCTAAAAATAGTTTAAAGCAATGAGACAAAAATAAAGTTCATAGGTCAATGTAAAAAAATAAAGCAATGAGACAAAATACTGTTTTGCTTTCAAACTGCACATACTCCTTCTTGCCTCTTCCACAGAACGGGATAAGAACATGCCTCCTTATCCTGGTAAAAATAACAGTTGTTCGCTTTTTCTCATTTCCTGGCTAAGAATCTTAAAGTTTCTCCTTATTTCAATCAATCCAGATTAATGTATTCAATCCAAACTCATTGTTTCCTGGCTTTTAAAGCCTGTCCTCCTCTCTCCTAGAGGCTAGATTTCTTCCTATCTAGCCTTATTTTCCATTTCATCAGAATAAGCACCTTCTGTTCGAGGTACACGGATGTCTCAGAACCCTGTCCCCTCTGGGCCATGCCTGCTATCATCTTTTGGGTCAAGCTATGACTTCAATACCTGGGCCCATTTCCTCTGTACCTGGCCAAGGCCTTCTTATCCTTCAAAACCTGCTTCAGGATTGGCAAATATATTTTTCATCATAATTCTACCATTTTATCATCCTTGAACTTTGGTTTTTTATCATTACAACTTGAAAATACTACTTACTGAAGAAAAAATTTGAAAATTTTGTTTATGACCTTCTTGGACAAAGGAAAATTTAAACAAATGAACATTTGTCTAAATTCAAGACAAATGTGCTGAATCTATTGGGTTGGCAACATACCAATAATTTCTACAATGTGATGTACCAGTGATTTTTTTTTTTTTAGCATTGTGGCATTTGCTATTAAAGGACCATCTCTTTAAGGCACCCAGTCCCAACAACAAGAACGCACACAAAATTTTTCAATGCCTATCTGAAGGGACAAACAGTAAATCAAGATTAGATTAAGATACCAATAAATCTGATAAGAATTAATTTTTATATTGATGGTTCCTGTTAATTATTTTAAAGGCTAAGTTTTTATTATTTTTATTGTAGGAACAAAATAATAATAACAGAAAACAAAATAAAAAGCAGGGGGGGATTGTCTATACTTTTACCACCCAAAGAAACAATTTTTCCTTTTTTTATATAACTGTTTTATTTCTCATCCCCATAAATACATAATTTTACATATAAAGTATTATACTTTTTACCTTGGTATCATGTTATAAACATTTTCATGTTATAAGACCTCCTTCATACTTATTTTAATACTTAAACAATAATCCACCTATAAATATCTGTATAATAATTCATCTATAGCAGTACCATAATTATTTGTTTCTCTGTCATTAGTCATTTACAGTTCCTT
>SJYQ01021162.1:32843-43104 GCA_006410935.1 Redunca redunca
AAGAAACCTATTTTTCATGATTTTCCAGTAATGCTACTTTCTATAGAACAAATATTTTCTCAAAATTTTGTGCTCTTCTGATAGCATAATTTTATCCACTAAATAAGCATTTTCTTGTTTATATTCTTGTGTGGCATCCTTCTTTTTAAAACTACTATAATTATCCATCTACTTATCTTACAAGTGGAAACATAATCTTTGTGGCTGTTTCATTTACTATGGGAAGAATACAATGTTTTACTACAAAAGGACATCAAAAAGCCCTGTAATTCTGGTGCTTCTTATCCTTGAGTCATAAAAACAGACTAGGCTTATGGAATAAAAGAGATTAGAAAGCAGTGTTTATAATCATAGGCAAAACTATACCCTAAACAAGCTACAAAAATAAGTCTTTTTAAAAACATCACACTCAGAACTATGATTTTAAACCCTTTAATTTAACTTTGCCTTGCCTTTGAAGGGAAAATCTCCTTGAACTTTAAATAACTTTTAAATTTTAACTCCACTCTCTCACTGAATTTTTCAAGTCCCAAAGTCACTATTTGTTGAATGACAAATAGCATTTGTAAAAGAGGCCTTCAGTAACTATGCGCATGTACTTGTCAGCTACCTTCTAGAGCTCGTTTCCATACCAGTTACCAAATAAGCCCAGGGGCTAAAACAACAGCTTAGAAAGCTAAAACTCTGTAACCTACAAGATCTCTTACTTTCTCACACTGAATTTTTAAACGTACTGAATAAAAGTGGGAAGGAGGAGAAGGTAGAGAAACTATTTTTTTCTTGGCTTAAAAAAGAAAAGATTGGGCAAATGCCTACATTAAATCTCGTAAACAGCCTAAGTTATTAAATATAAATGATTGCAAAATGAAACCTGCAATCAGGTAAAGGTTAAATTCCCAAAATTTCTGAGCTGGGTAAGTGGTTCTCAACCCCAGCACACATTAGAATCACCTGGAAACCTTTTAAATAATACAAAATTAGGTACTGAATTGGCCTGCTGTGGGGCCTGAGCACTGACTTTTTAAAAATCACCAAGATGGTTTAATATGCTGGAAGACTGATAATACAGATCCACATATTATCAAATAAAATACACAGGCAGATTTTTAACCAAAGAAAATGGTTATTTTAGCACAAATAAGAGTCCCATGGACAGCAAGGAAATCAAATTAGTCAATGAAGGAAATGGCAACCTGCTCCAGTGTTCTTGCCTAGAGAATCCTGTGGACAGAGGAGCCTGGTGGGCTGCTGTCCATGGGGTCGCACAGAGTCGGACACGACTGAAGCAACTTAGCAGCAAAGGAAATCAACCCTGAATATTCATTGAAAGGACTGATACTGAAGCTCCGATACTTTGGCCACCTGATACGAAGAACTGACTCACTGGAAAAGACCACGATGCTAGCAAAGACTGAGGGCAGGAGAAGGGGACATCAGAGAATGAGATAGTTGGATGGCATCAGTGATTCAATGGACTTGAGTCTGAGCAAACTTCAGGAGATAGTGAGGACAGGGAAGCTTGACTTGCTGCAGTCCTCGGTCACAAGGAGCTGGACACGACTGAGTGACTGAACAACAAACCCTCGCCAAGGGCCTGCAAGGACCACGCTCTGTGTTAGGCTTTGAGGATACAAAAGTATTTGAAAATTAAGGACTTCATGACATACCTGCAGTTCAAATTCTTTAAAAAGTATTCTTTTAAAAAATCCTCCATCATTTTTTTCCTGTAAAAGGAACATGCACCAACACATATTTCATGAAGCAGACTCTTTAAATACATCAGGCTTGGTTTGCAAGTAAACTATAATTTAAAAAATAAGAACATAAATGGCAATAACAAAATATTTACTAAAAAGAAATGAGGATTGATGGCTCTAGAATATACATGAACACTAGAAATCGGGATTTCCAAGTAGATGATCCAAAGACTTTTTCAGATTTATACACAGTTTTAATGAAAATCCTGAGAGTAACAATATCCATCACTTAATAACGAATAAGCCAGAGACTTTTCAAAACATGGAGATGGAAGTCACAAAATCTGAAAAGCAAGGGGAAAAACAAAACAAAACAAAACAAAAACATTTCAGGCTGGTGCTTTGTGATAGTCAGAGGGAGGGAGCTGCTTACAGCCAGCAGAAAAGCTAAGGTTAGATGAATGACTAAAAGTAAGGAAGCTGGAAACATCTTAGCCAGAAATTTAATATGGCTTTATTTCTCTGAATATGTACACTCTAAGGAATCAGAACAGTCCATATTCAACTGTAAAAGTAAAAGCATAGCCCAAAGTGAAGTGAAAATATCTGTAGGTTTTTAACAAACAAATTTAAAATTTTAAGAATTAGAGTTCCCAATTGGATGGGTTTGGGGATTTGATCCCAAAAGAGGCATTTTCAGAAGAACTGAGAGTTTGACCTGGGACTCTCTTTGAATAACCAAATAATAACTATTGGTGCCGGCATTATGACCTCTAGTAACATATATGATTTTAAAAGTAGCTAATTATTGTGATTCATGAGAAAACCTGGAGAGTACCTAATCACCTATGGTAAGAAGATACTGCTTAAGATACATAGTTTTTCTCAGATTTAAAACAAATCTCTCTCTGAAGGCCCCTGTAAAAATGGGTGTAGGATTTATTTTCAGTTTCCTTGTACTTGGTTTCCTGAGAACTGCAATGTTCTTCAATTATGCACTATCTGGAAAAGTTCTCATCATTTAATGTCTTTGGAATAGTCAACTACTCCTATATATAAGTCATTACTGCCAGCATATCCCTATTAATAAAAATGAATATGATGATGAGACAATTCATTGGACCCTATTATATGCCAGGTCCTTAATATATACTAAGCATTTTTATATATTATCTCATTTAATCCACTCAATTAACTGATTTATTTACATTTTAAGAACAAGAGGACTAAAGCTAAGCAATATTTTAAAATTTGCCCAAGGTCACAGAATTAGGAAGTGGTAGAACTAAAACCAAAGTTCTTTAGTTGTTTTTTTTTTTTTTTTTTGTCTCCCGTTTGGGAATCCAACACATTCTAATAATAAATGTTCACTGTACAAAAATTATAGAATATAGAAAAATCAAAAAGATAAAAGGGCTTAGACCTGAAGCATAGCTGTTGCAGAATTTTCAGTGTATTTCCTTCCCATCTTTTTGCCATGCCTTGTAAATCAGTGCCTGTAATCCGAAGTACCAAGCTCAGGTAACCCCTCTATGCTTCCTTCTGTGTGTATTCAAAATCTGCCCTTTTACAGACTCCCTGGACATTCTGTCCCCCATACAGACAGTCCAGTCAGAAATACACATAAATGCACAGGAAGTTAGACTTCCTACCTCCCCCTCGATTATTATTCCCTCTGCTCTGTCTACTCCTTATGAAAAAAAAATTTGCAAAAGGGAAGAAGCAAAACCCAGATGGCCAGACAAACCAAGGATTTCTTCAAAACACACTGCAGTAACATAATGAATCACTAGAAATGATGCCTCAGGTCAAAGTGTAGAGACTGATGTCATTAAGCCAGGTCTCTGGAGAAAGAATAGCATGCAAGATGGAATCTAAGGAAGTATGCCTTAATCTCTAACACACACACACACACACACACACACACACACACACACACACACACAGCTTATAACTGTCTCCCAAGTGACTGTGTTCTTTAAAACAAATTTTTAGTTCATTTACAATATTATATTAGTTTCAGGTGTTCAACTTCATGATTCATTATTCTTATACATTATACTCTACTTAGTCATAAAATATTGGCTACATTCTCTGTGCTGTATAATATACCCATCTAGCTTATTTATTTTATACATAGTAGTTTGTACTTCTTAACTGCCTGCTCCTGTCTTGTCCCTCCTCTCACCCCTCTCCCCACTGATAACCACTAGTTTGTTCTCCATATCAGTGAATCTGTTTCTATTTTGCTACATTCACGTTTCCTTTGGTTTTTAGATTCTAATCTAAGTGAAAGCATACAGTATTTGTCTTTCTCTGACTTACCTCACCCTCCAGGTCCATCCATGTTGTTGCAAATGGCACAATTTTATTCTGTTTTATGACTGAGCGGCATTCCGTTGCCTTTATCTACCTACCTATATGAATGCGTGCGTGCTAAGTCACTTTAGTCATGTTCAACTCTGTGCGATGCTATAGACTGGAGCCCAGCAGGCTCCTCTGTCCACAGGATTCTCCAGGTAAGAATACTGGAATGGGTTGCCATGCCCTTCTCCAGGGGATTTTCCCGATCCGGGGATTGCACCCACATTTCTTACCTCTCCTGCACTGGCAGGTGGGTTCTTTACCACAGCGCCACCTGGGAAAGCCCCAGGCAAACCTTGAATATGTTTAAATGACACTGTATACCTCCTATGTTTTTTGCTGTTCCTTCTCGGCTTTTGGAGGTGGGGCTAGTTGTCCCTCATCAGCCATCCCTCTAAAGGTACAGAGTTTAGTCCTTGGGCTGTTTCTCTTTTCTGTTTCACTCATTCCCTAGGTCATCTCATCCAGTCCTGTGGTATTAAATAGTAAAATAAAAAATATTTACATTCATAAAAAAGAAATAGGGCTTTCCTGGTGGCTCAGTGGTAAAGAACTCGCCTGCCAATGCAGGAGACGCAGGTTTGTCACCGGTCTGGGAAGATCCCACCCGCTGTGGAGCAACTAAGCCCCTGCACCACAGCTATTGAGCCTGCGCTTTCTAGAGCCGGTGCTTCCCAGCGAGAGAAGCCCCGCAAGGAGAAGCCCGCCCACCGCAACTGAAGAGTAGACCCCGGCTTGCTGCAAGTAGAGAGAAGCCAGTGTGGCAACGAACACCCAGCACAGCCAAAAATAAAGTCAATCGCAGCTATACTGACGACGTCCCAACAAATATTGGTAGTCTGGATCTCTCTTGTGAACTTCAGACCCACATTTTACTGATCACTTAACACCTTCATTGGCATCTAATAGGCATCACAACCTCAATATTCAAAACTGAGTTTTGAATATTTCCCTCCAAACCCTCCTACTGTCGTTCCAGTCTTAATCGACAAAAACACTATTTTGCCAAACTCCTCAAGGGAAAAAAAAATCTTTGTGTTAAGCTTGACTCCTTTTTTTTGATCTCTCCCACACCTCGTTTCCAGTTGCCTGGCAAATCTCCTTGGCTCTGCCTTCAAAACATTCAGAATGCAACAGCTGCTTCTCCCACTGCCTCGTCTATACCACTATTTTGTCTCATTTAGTTGCCTATGATCACTTAAATAGCCAGTCAGGATTTCAAGTCTCCCTTCCTTGCTTTACATTTTATTTTTCTCCTTAACGTTTATTTCTAACAAACTATGCCTTATATTTACTTACTCTTTATTGCCCATTTGAGCTCAAGGGGAACGAAGACTTTGGTCTCTGGTTCACTGATGTATCCCCAGAATTTAGAATGCGGCCTGCATTTAGAGCCTACCTTTCAGTAAATATTAGTTGCAAGAATGAATGACTCTTGTTTCTTCTCTATAGTTTGGGTGTTTTACTTACCTACATGGTTGAGACCTGGTCTAAGCATGGTCCATGTTTGACTCCTGGAGATGGGAAAGAGCACAGAGCAATTTATACATCATGTTTCACGGTCTGAACCAGGAAATGGCACACATCACTTCCATTTACATTCTGTTAGGCAGACCTGAAATTCATGGCCGTAACTAGCTATAAGGAAGTTTGGAAACGGCACTCCTAGCCTGTTAGCCATGGCCTTACCTGAAAGTCTATAGTTTAAAATGTGGAACAGGATCTAATAGACAGTTGGCAGTCTCCACCTTACCTGTTATTTACACAGCTCATTTTTTCCAGAATGACAACACACTCAAAGTACTTCAGAGTTCCAGAAGTAAATTACAGACTGAAGGTAGACGAAGCTGTTCGATGGTGTGAAAATTGAGAGTACTTTACATGCCATTCATCACAGCTTTGTTCTTTAAAGCAGAACTGAGGCAAATCCTACTTGAAAGGCTCTGCCAAGTCTCAGAGAGTCTTGCTAATTCTTTAGATGAAAACCGCCTAGGACACGTGGACCATATCTTGAGACTTTTATTACTTTATTGCTTAGTACAACTTACAGAAGTTGTGCAGAAATAATGTTGAGAACTAAGGGCAAAAAGAAGTGTGGATGAAAACACAATGAAGGAAGCTTATTCTATTGCTATCACCTCAGTTACTAGAACTATTGAAATAACAAAACATTGACTAATTTTCCTTCTTCTAAGAGACTCTAGCAATCTATGGCATGAACCACAGAGAAATGGACCATGGAGAAGCACAGGGTGTGGGAATTCTATGATCCAAAGTCCAACCATAGATCTTTGTGGGAAACATAACCCTAGGTGTTAGAATTAATCAGTAGGGTAAAAATAACATTTTTGTGCTTTATCTAAAATTTTAAAAAATGCAATAAACCCTTTCAAATCTTTCAAGGTAATTGAAGTTGACTCCCACAGTTAACAGATAGAGCTTATATTCTTAGGCATCAGTATATCAACATAATATCAAAAAGCATTTGTTAATACGGCCCTTCTTTCAGCCAATAAAATGTACTAAGTATGGTAGCTCAGACGGTAAAGCGTCTGCCCACAGTACAGGAAAGCCGGGTTCAATTCCTGGGTCAGGAAGATCTCCTGGAGAAGGGAATGGCAACCCACTCCAGTATTCTTGCCCCCACCCAAAAAAGGGACTTCACTTCACCTTAAAATAACCATTTTGTTGTTCAGTCACTCAGTCATGTCCAGCTCTTTGCAACCCCATGAGTTGCAGCAGGCCAGGCTTCCCTGTCCTTCACTATCTCCCGGAATTTGTTCAAAACTCACGTCTGTTGAGTTGATAATGCCATCCAACCATCTCATCTTCTGTTGCCCCCTTCTCCTCCTGCCTTCAGTCTTTCCCAGCATTGGGGTCTTTTCCAATGAGTCGGCTCTTCACATCAGGTGGCCAAAGTATTGGAACTTCAGCTTCAGCAACAGTCCTTTCAATAAACATGCAGGGTTGATTTCCTTTAGGATTGACTTGTTTGATCTCCTTGCAATTCAAGGGACTCTCAAGAGTCTTCTGCAACACCATAGTTCAAAAGCATCAATTCTTCAGTCCTCAGCCTTCTTTATGGTCCAACTCTCACATCCATATTTTTATTTTTCTTTATTTTTCTGGGCTCCAAAATCACTGCAGATGATGATTGCAGCCATGAAATTAAAAGACGCTTACTCCTTGGAAGGAAAGTTATGATCAACCTAGAGAGCGTGTTAAAAAGGAAAGACATTACTTTGCCAACAAAGGTCCGTCTAGTCAAGGCTATGGTTTTTCCAGTGGTCATGTATGGATGTGAGAGTGGGACTATAAAGAAAGCTGAGCACCGAAGAATTGATGCTTTTGAAGTATGGTGTTAGAAAAGACTCTTGAGAGTCCCTTGGACTGCAAGGAGATCCAACCAGTCCATCCTAAAGGAGATCAGTCCTGGGTGTTCGTTGGAAGGACTGATGTTGAAGCTGAAACTCCAATACTTTGGCCACCTGATGCGAAGAGCTGACTCATTTGAAAAGACCCTGATGCTGGGAAAGATTGAGGACAGGAGGAGAAGGGGATGACAGAGGATGAGGTGGTTGGATGGCATCACCGACTCTATGGACATGGGTTTTGGTGGACTCTGGGAGTTGGTGATGGACAGGGAGGCCTGGCATGCTACGGTTCATGGGGTTGCACAGAGTCAGACACGACTGAGCGACTGAACTGAACTGAACTGACATCCATACATGACCACTGGAAAACCATAGCTTTGAATATATGTACCTTTGTCAGCAAAGTGAGATCTCTGCTTTTTGATACGTTGTCTAGGTTTGTCATAGCTTTTCTTCCAAGGAGCAAGCATCTTTTAAAATCATGGCTGCAGTCATGCAGTGATTTTGAAGTCCAAGAAAATAGTCTGTCACCGTTTCCATAAAAATAACCACGGTTGATATAAAAAAGTTTTATTATTGCTTCATTGCAAGAATTTGTGATATTTTTGGCAGTGAGTTTGTTCCTCTGCCAAGAAATCCAAAGAAACAATTTCAAATGACCACCTTTTTCTCCATTTTTCACACTGTCATGTGAAGAGTGTTCAGGTAAAGGCAGCTGGTAGGAGCAAGGCAGGAAGATGGGGCCTCTCAACTATACATGTAAATTGCTGTAACTCCCAAATAGCTCAGGATCTAGATGTTTGCTCCTTTTAAAATAATTTAACAGAACTTCTCTGGTGGTCCAATGGCTAAGACTTCATGCATCCACTGTAGAGGGCACAGGTTTGATCCCTGGCCAGGGAAGGTCCTGCATACTGTGCAGTGCTGCCAAAAAATAAAATAAAATTTAAAATAAATAACAGAATTTTGGACTTCATCTGACTTATTTATTAACATAAGTGAAATATATAGGATATGCAAAGTTAATTTTAGTTATGATTTCAGAAGCTTCTGTTTTTTTTCATTAAAAATTTTTACATTTATTTTTTAATTGAAGGAAAATTGGTTTACAATGTTGTGTTGGTTTCTGCTATACAACAATGTGAATCCGCCCTGTTGAGCCTCCCTTTCGTCCCCCTACCCCACCCCTCTAGGTCAGCACAGACTGCCAGGCTGGACTCCCTATCTTATATAGCAACTGCCCACCAGCCATCTATTTTACACATGATAGTGTATATACATCAATGCTACTTTTTCTATTCATCCCACCCTCTCCTTTCCCCACCGGGTCCACAAGTCTTTTCTGTACATCTGTGGCTCCATTCCTTCCCTGCAAATAGGTTCATCTGAAGTTTCTTTTTTTGTTAATAGCTGTATTAGAAACTCTCAGTTTACTGAAGAAGTTATGCACCTTGTACTCTCAGCATTTACTTGTTTTTACTTTCTTTTAATGAAGTACAGTATTATATGCTGCTGCTGCTAAGTCGCGTCAGTCGTGTCCGACTCTGTGTGACCCGACAGACGGAAGCCCACCAGGCTCCCCTGTCCCTGGGATTCTCCAGGCAAGAACACTGGAGTGGGTTGCCATTTCCTTCTCCAATGCATGAAAGTGAAAAGTGAAAGTGAAGTCGCTCAGTCGTGTCTGACTCTTCGAGACCCCATGGACTGTAGCCTACCAGGCTCCTCCGTCCATGGGATTCTCTAGGCAAGAGTACTGGAGTGGGTTGCCATTGCCTTCTCCGGTATACAATAATAGTGATTCACAATTTTAATGGCTATACTCCATTTATAGCTATTATAAAATATTGGCTACATTCCCTGTATTGTACAATATGCTCTTATAGCTTATTGATTGATTGCAGATTTGATCAACTTTATTTTACTCAGTAATAACATACATATAGCAAAGTGCATAAAATGTACTAATTGTAAGCATTATAGTTTGAATTTCTACATATGTATATTTCTTAATAACCACCACTGAGATAAAACGATAGAATATTTCCTATGAGTCTCCTGTACTTTTCCCTCTTTTCCATGGTGGGATCACTATTCTGACTTCTAAAAACATCTCTTAGTTTTGCTTGTTCTTAAACTGTATATAAATACAATCACATACTAGACCTCTTTTGCATCTGGCTTCTTTCACACAATAGAGTGTCTGTGAGATTTCTCCTTATGTTAGAACTATTTTGGTTTTAATTGATGGGTAGTATTCCATTACATAAATTATCACAATTTATTTATCTGTTTGTGTGATAAGCACTTGCATTCTTTTATCTTTTGGATATTATGAATAAAGCTGCCACGAATATAATTTACAAATAAGAGGGTATATGCATTCATTTCTTTGGAAGATAAAAGTTGGAATTGCTGTATCATGAAACATAACCCTAGTTGAAACTAACAAATGGTTTTTCAAAGAGATTGTATCATTTTGCAACCCCCGCCACCTTGTAGCTTATTTTGTACCTAATAGTTTTTAACCTCTTACTCGCCTACTCCTATTTGCCCCCTTTTCCCTCTCCCCACTGGCAACCACTAGTTTGTCTCTATTCCTAGGAGTCTGCTTCCTTTTTGCTCTACTCACTAGTTTATTGTATTTTTGTATAATTCATATTAGTGATATATAGTTTTTATCTTTCTCTGTCTGACTCATTACACTTAGCATAATACCCTCTAAGTTTATCCATGTTGCTACAATGGAAAAATGTCATTTTTTAAATGGCTGACTAGTATTCCATTTTATGTGTGTATGTATTAATATATGGTGTGTGTGTGTATATT
>SJYQ01021162.1:43114-54320 GCA_006410935.1 Redunca redunca
AGTGGAGAAGGCAGTGGCACTCCACTCCAGTACTCTTGCCTGGAAAATCCCATGGACAGAGCCTGGTAGGCTGCAGTCTGTGGGGTCGCTAAGAGTAGGGCACAACTGAGCGACTTCATTTTCACTTTTCACTTTCATGCATTGGAGAAGGAAACGGCAGCCCACTCTAGTGTTCTTATCTGGAGAATCCCAGGGACAGGGGAGCCTGGTGGGCTGCCATCTATGGGGTCACACAGTCGGACACGACTGAAGTGACTTAGCAGCAGCAGCAGCAGCATATATATATAGACCACAGCTTTATCTATTTCATCCATTGACGACAACATGGCTTGCTTCCATATCTTGGCTATTTGTAAATGATGCTGCCATGAACCTGGGGATGCATGTATCTTTTTGAATTAGTGTTTCTGAGGGTAATTTTTTCTTGGCCGTATACCCAGGAGTGGAACTGTGGGTCATACGGTGCTATGCTTAGTCATTCAGTTATGTCCAGCTCTTTGAGACTCATTGGCCTTTAGCCCACCAGGATCCTCAGTCCATGGGATTTTTCAGGCAAGAATACTGGAGTGGGTTGTCATTTTCTTCTCCAGGGGATCTTCCCGACCCCAGATCGCACCCACATCTCCTGTGTCTCCTGCTGGGAAGCCTGGGTCATACGGTAGTTCTATTTTTTACTTTGTTGTGGTTTTTTTTTTGGTCATGCCACATGGCTTGCAGGATCTCAGTTACCAGACTGGGGCGGAACCCGGGCCATGGCAGTGAAAGCCAGAATCCTAAGCACAAGGTCCCCAGGAAACTCCTTATCTTTAGTTTTTTGAGGAACCTCTATACTGTTTTCCACAGTGGCTGCACCAATTCACATCCCGACCAACAGTGACCTAGGGTTCCCCTTTCTCCACATCCTAACCAACATTTGTTAGTTGTAGCCTTTTTGATGATAGTGGCTCTGACAGTTATGAGGCAACATCTCATTGTGGTTTTGATTTACATTCCCCTAGTGATTAGCAATATAATTATCCATTTGTATATCTTCCTTGGAAAAATATCCATTCAGGTCTTCTTGCTCACTTTTTAATCACATTGTTTCTTTTTGTGGTATTAAGTTATATGAGTTGTTTACATATTTTGTATATTAACCCCTTATTGGTCATATCACTTGCAAATACTATCTCCTATTCAGTAGATTATCTTTTCATTTTGTTGTTGATTTCCTCTGCTGTACAAGTTTTTAAGTTTAATTAGGTCTCAGTTGTTTATTTTTGCTTCTATTTCCTTTATTTGAGGAGATAGATTATGCCAAACGATTTATGTCAGTGTTCTGCCCATGTTTTCTTCCAGGAGTTTTATGGTTTCTGGTCTTGCATTTAGGTATTTAATCCATTTTGAGTTTATTTTTTGCGTGGTATTAGAGAATATTCTAATTTCATCCTTTTACATGTAGCTGTCAGTTTTCTCAGCTCTGCTTATTGAAGAGACTGTCTATTTTCCATTGTATATTTCTCACCTCCTTTGTTGTAGATTAACTAGCCATCAGCGCATGGGTTTATTTCTAGGCTCTCTAATCTGTTCCATTGACCTCTGTGTCTGTTTTTGTGCCACTACCATAGTATTTTGATTACTGTCATTTTGTGGTATAGTCTGAATATCCAGGGTGCCTGATTCTTTTAGCTCTCTTCCTTTTTCTCAAGATTGTTTGGGCTATTCAGGGTCTTTTGTGTTTCCATACAAATTTTTAAATTATTTTTCTAGTTCTGTGAAAAATACTATTGGTATTTTTGAAAGGAATTGCATTGAATCTATAGATTGCCTTGGGTGGTATGGTCATTTTGACAACACTGATTTCTCCAATTCAGAAACACAATATACCTGTCCATCTGTTTATTTGTTCTTCAGTTTCTTTCATAAGCATCTTACAGTTTTGGAAGAAAAGTCTTTTGCCTCTTTACATAGGCTTATTTCTAGGTATTCTATTCTTTTCAATGCAATGGTAAATGGAATTGTTTCCTTGAATTCTCTTTCTGATAGTTCGTTATTAGTAATTAGAAATGCAACTGATTTCTGTATATTAATTTTGTATCCTGCAACTTCACTGAATTCATTGATGAGCTCTAGTAGCTTTCCGGGGCATCTTTGGGATTTTCTGTGTATCGTATCATGTCATCTGCAAACAGGACATTTCTTTTCTTGATTATAGCTATATCAGGAACGCCCAGTTTATTGAAGAAGTTATGTAGCTTGTGTTCCTAGCATTTATTTGTTTTTATTTTTAGGGACATCACAACTTGTTGTTGGGAGGTTATAAAGTGTGAGATATTAAAATAGAAAAATTGCATAACATTTTCTTTCTTTATTTCTTCTTTGGCCATACCATGGGTGGCTTGTAGAATCTTAGTTCCTTGACCAAGGATTGAAACTGGGCCCCTGTAGTGAAACTGCTGAGTCCTAACCACTGGACTGGCAGGGAATTCCCAACACTTTCTATTTTAATAATGCTCCAGTGTACTTTGGGCTTCCCAGGTGGTGCTAGTGGTAAAGAACTCGCCTGCCAACGAAGGAGACATAAAAGATGTGGGGCCAGTCCTTGGGTCGGGAAGATACCCTGGAGGAGGGCACGGCAACCCACTCCAGTATCGTTGCCTGGAGAATCCCATAGACAGAGGAGCCTTGCAGGATACAGTCCATAGGGTCACACAGAGTCATACACGACTGAAGTGACTTAGTGCGTAACACCAGAAAAAGCACTAACACATATTGTAAAATTAGAAGAACTCTCTATACAATTCTAAATAAAACAGTGATTAGCATGGTCAAATCATTTCCTTCTTTATTAGCACTTCTCAAGTATTATTTAACAAATCTTTGGAACAACTCTTTTTAGGGATCATTCCTTAAATATTAGCATGCTACCTAAATGGGTCCTTATGTTTCTTGAAAACTAAGTAACTGTAAAGAAAAGTTATTTTGAAACAATTATTGAATCTAGGTCTCCTGAATTGCGGGCGAATTCTTGACCTGCTGACCCAGCAGGGAAGCCCAAAATACAGTAAAGCATTTGAAATCATTTGTGCTCTGAATGGCAATCAGACTTTTACCCTCTCACCTTCATGCCATTTTCACAGCTGAGTGGTGCTCATTTCCCTTGTGCTCTAGGATGGAATCATCTGGATTTTTACAATGGGAATCAGTGGGCAACAGAGAACCGCGTTAGTAACGATGAACTTTTTATGGAACACTGAGTCTCTTTTCATCTCGTTTCTATCACATTTTATGGTTAGACAGTCTAGTTCAGCTGGCTATATCCAGTCTCACTGTCCAAGACAGACTAGCTAGGGGATAAAAATGGCCAGGCTGTGCTCTCTAGAAGGCCAGCTTCATCATTCTATGGCAAATAGGACTTGAGAAATATTTGTTCAAACCTCATACTATTCAGTTTTGTCAATCCATTGGATCTGCCAATGGTTTTAGAATCATTCCCCCCACCCCATGGTCATACTTCTAGCAGTCAAGATTATTATTATCTTCTATTTTTCTTAAGAATAAGCAAGTGAAACAGAGGAAAGGAAAGCTATTTTTCTATGAACTAAGGCACATAATGGGATAAGTATTAATTCAGATTTACTGGTTTAGGAATGGAGACTTGGCCATCTATTGGGCAGAATTCATATATACTGTGAATTCCTATCATATTTTTGTTTTCATTCTGTCTTTTGAAACAATTAGTCCATTGCCTCTCCAGCTCATTCAGATTCATTTCGAAGCAATCATGATTGAGATCTGTATTTACTTAAAGCCAAAAATTCATTACTCTTCTAACCTGATACATTTGTAGACAATAGATTATACATTATCCATCTGGTTGCCTATGAATAATGCTTTTAAATGACAACTTTTATTAATATTTGCTGGTTGAACTCATAGAAACATAACTTGAAATGATAACGCTTTCGTCTACTAATTCATAATGTTTTCCCTGGCTCATTGGGGTTGTAGCTTTCAGCATATAACTGTGCATATGCTTCCCATTCACTAGTTTTAAAAGAAAAGTCACTGCCCCAAGTGAAATGCAAAACATGCTAAATTAGGGACTTAAACATCTCATAAGGTACATGCTCCTTGTTAAAATCTTAATCAAAAGCAAAATCCTAATGGATAAATAACAAGGTCCTACAGAGAATTTTCAGAGAAGGCAATGGCATCCCACTCCAGTACTCTTGCCTGGAAAATCCCATGGGTGGAGGAGCCTAGTAGGCTGCAGTCCATGGGGTCGCTAAGAGTCAGTCAGGACTGAGCAACTTCACTTTCACTTTTCACTTTCATGCATTGGAGAAGGAAATGGCAACCCATTCCAGTGTTCTTGCCTGGAGAATCCCAGGGATGGGGGAGCCTGGTGGGCTGCCGTCTATGGGGTCGCACAGAGTTGGACACAACTGAAGCGACTTAGCAGCAGCAGCAACAGAGAATTCTATTCAATATCCTATGATAAACCGTGGTAGAAAAGAACATAAAAAAGAATGCAGATATAATGTATTACTGAATCACTTTGCTGTACAGCAGAAATGAACATGATATTATAAATCAATTATACTTCAATAAGAAAAATATTGATTAAAAAAAAAAAACCCCAGCCCAAGCTTTGCAAATGTGGGCAGCACCACAGGCATTTCTTCACACTGTCAAAGATTTTGCAGCTTGCTATTTTCTATTACCCTTTCCTAAGAAACATACAAGAAAAAAATTTCTTTTCAAGCTTAAGAGTCCTGAGAGTGAGTTATTTAAACTCCCCTCCTATTTCCTGAACTGACGGGCTGGAGAGAGTGCTTACAAGGAGAGGTTCTAGTAGGGCAGGATGTGGAATGAACAACTGCTTGCAAACTCAGATTCAGAAGGGACCCTTGTGTTCACTGATTCTGCCTTCCTGGATGTCTGCACATGTGCTCACGGTATTTGAGTTTTGGGGGACGTCAAGTCAACAAGAAGTATTTTCCTGTGTGATTGCATTCCTTTTCCACAACCTCAATAAAGCTCTATCATCGTCACTGATAATCTATAAACTGTGTTATGAAATGTGACCCTGTCTCACTGACATTTCACCCAAGGTCACACTTCAATCCTGGTTCACTTTCAAGAACCACTGCTGAGAAGCATCATCCTTCAGGTTAACAGCTGGGGTACACTCCATCACATCTTCCTACAGCAGGTCACCAACAAACACACTCCATCCTTAGGATGCTCCACAAAAGCCCTGAATGGTGTGGATCCTGCCTACCTCCCACTTCAACTCATATCCATCTCTGACTCACACATCCCATGACAACCACCCCGGCTTGCTTTAAGTTCTGCAAAGAGTCAAGCTTCCCCCATGAGACCTTTGCTGCTCCTTCAGCCCACGACACTTCCCAATGTCCCCAGCGCTCACACTCTTCACACACACAGGCACACGTACGCATGCACACACACTCTGCCAACTCCAACTCCAGCCTTCAGCTATCAGCTGAATGTCATTTACTCAAAGCAGGGCCATCCTCAGCCCCAAATCTAAATTAGCTTCTCCTATAACAATGCCTCACAAAGTATCCTATACTTCTTTTGTTAGACTTATCACTGTTTGAAAATACATATTTACTCTGGTGGCTTGGTTTGAAAATTTTCCCCTTGCTGGATAACAGTAGGTTCCATCAAGGTAGGATGGATCTCTATATTTACCAGTGTAGTTCTGGTAACTAGCATGTAAAAAAGACTAAATATCAGTTGAAAAAATGATTAGTTGAAAAAAATCTATGCTTCTACATTACATGCCAAGAGGAAAGGTCTCAGAACATTTGGCCAACGATTTTCCAGATTCTCCGTCCCTGACCTTTGATGAGTTTTTTACAAGGGCCAGAACGGGCCTTCTAATTGTCACTGAGCCAGGTCATGCCCAGAGACTGTTATCCAGCCCTGGTCACTCAGCCATTCTTCAGAAAAACAACTAGCTTATTCTCTGCCTGGTTTTAGCAAGAGAAGGCTAACTACCAGTGACCACAAAGTCTCTGTGCGTGATGGGCAGAAGCTATCTGTATGCTTCCCTCTGTTCTCCATACAGATTGTACAACTTACTCCACATTCTTCTGGTTATCTTCCTCTGCTTGCACAGTGAGAAGGCATTAAAGCACTCCTGTACCTGTTTTTATGTGTTACGATAACTCCACTGTCATTAGGTGGTGCTAAGGAATGTTATCTTTCAAAATGCCTCAAATCAAATTGTCACACATTGTTAAGCCTGAACTGCAAGGGGACCACATCATGTACGTGCCTATTCCGATCCTTTGTCTACAGACTTCTCTAACTAGGAGAACTTAGTGTGTGTGCTACTGCATTGTTGCAGGGTAGCTGTCGACTCAAGTCCTCTTTACGCAGCTAAGGGACAAGCTCTGGCTGCAGCATGCTCCAACTAGCAGGGCCACCAGCCCTGATATTGACCACACGCAGTCCTATCTCATGCTTTTCTGAAATTTCTGCCCACGACATGAAACCACTACTCAGGTATCAAGGATAATCTCATGAGAGGAACTCGGTGGCCTTCTGTGGGCAGTCATCTGTGGAGATGAGCATGGCCACTCGCAAAAACAAACCCTAGCCCTAGGCAGGCTTTAGGTTGTGGGTGCCCCATCCGCAGCTGGCATCTGACCCATGGCTGTAGCCACACCAGAGATCCCTCTTAGCATCCTCCAAGACCATGAGCATGACCAGTAACAGCTAGAAATGAATTATTGTTACTCTAAGAAATTCTTACTCTAAGCCAGCTGACTTTACACTTCTTGGGCCATTTATTTTAAGTGTAGGTCCCTTGAAGTTCTTAATAGTTCTTGGCTATACATAATTTATGGCTTCTATTTTTAAAGTGCTATCAGAAATCAATAAGAATACAAACACACGCACTGTTTCAAATGTCCTCACAGCGACTGTCAACCCAAGCCATGTTCTTTTCACCAAAGTGACTAGAACAATTGATGCCTTTTTAATGTCAGTTGTTTCACTCAGGTTGAGCCAGAGCTGAAAAAAAAAATATTAACTAGTATTAAGAAAGAACAGGAGAAGGCAATGGAAACCCACTCCAGCACTGTTGCCTGGAAAATCCCATGGACAGAGGAGCCTGGTGGGCTGCAGTCCATGGGGTCGCGAAGAGTTGGACACGACAGAACGACTTCCCTTTCACTTTTCACTTTCATGCATTGGAGAAAGAAATGGCAACCCACTCCAGTGTTCTTGCCTGGAGAATCCCAGGGATGGGGTCACACAGAGTCGGACATGACTGATACGACTTAGCAAGAAAGAAGACTCTACCCTGGGACTTCTAACTCAGGATGAATCATTTAAAATATAGGTAGCACTCAGCAGCACTAGCGCACCATGGAGGTTTCAGTATATTAACAGACAGGTACTGTATAAATTATATTGGGTATTTTTCCAAGTAGAAAATTTCATTTAAGTTACTACCATGCAAGAAGCTTTCTAGTATTTTTTTGAAGTCTTCAACTATATTTAGTAGTTTAACACTACAATGTGAAAATGGCTTTATTAATGCATGACCAATACCTTCGTTAAGTCATTCAACAAACATTTATTAAATGCCTCCTCTACGACAGTCACCATACCACGGATTGGTGCTCCCATGATGAATACGTCTCCATCTCTGCCTTCAAAGTGTCTTCAGTCTACTCCATGTCCGTGTTTAAACTTCTCCTAAACTCTGGAGGATAGGCAATAGGCTCACTCATCCCTACATCCTCCGTGTCCTATCTAGTGCCTAGCACGAACTGCCTAACACAACAAATGCTTCCTGAACAAATTAATAAATGCATAGATGAATGAAGAAATAGAAACTACTGAAGAAATATTTAAAGAGCCAAGCTGCCCAGAGACCACCAAACCAAGAAGTAACATTCACTTTTCTCTCTTTGAGTTTAGAAAACAGAGGAGATATAGTCTTTGCCACCATTCCTCCCATTTGGCTTCCACTCGGCTCCCAATACCTGCCATTTTCTCACGAACGTATTATTTCCCCTTGCTCTCCCATTTGTTCTATATAAGAAAACCATCTAGAGTAGCACAAGGTCCCGGATGCTTAGCTGAATAAGCAGGTAACAGCTGGGGCTGTCTCCCTTTCCATTTCCCAAAGCAGATTACATGGTCAGTTGCCGTGAGATTTTGATTTGAGATTCTTCTAATAGGTGCATGTCCCTCTGTGCATTTATTAGACCAAGCCTGTGCTTCATGGGTTCCAAAAATTAGGCATCTCATGGGAAGCAGAATGTAACATAAAGGCCAGCTAATTTCTTGTGTTCCGAAATTCACTCTGTAAATGAGCGCCGGGTTTGAATGGGGCAACGGATTTGTCAGCACTTCTCTAGGGTCGGTGGCCCAGAGTCGCCCTTGTCCTGCCTTAGGAAGAGCCCGAGTCAGTGACCACTCAGCAGGCTCCCTGAAGACACAAGGCACTATGCATCGAGCACCACACCCTGGACGCTTCCACGAAAAGACCTCGGAAGAAACAGGGCTTTCTCAATTTAAACTGTGGAAATTAAACTGTGGGGAAAGTTCTAAATAATGAAAGAGACTGGTTAGCATATTGTCACTGCTCTAATACAGATCATTAGCCTGAGTGTTTTTGTTTTTGTGTGTGAAGCAGTCACAGCTCATGAACATTATAACAACTGTGTAGATCAGAAAAATCTCCAAGGGTTCTTTAATAAAAAATGATTCATTGATTTAACTAAAAACTTACCCACAAGGTGACAGGCAGCAGATTAGACAATGAAGATGAGTATGGACCAGTTCCTTCTGGAGGGGCTCACAATCAAGAAAGGGAACAACTCCAAATGGATTCAGTGCTGTGGGAGAAATGACACAGACCATTCTCAGGACGCAGAGGAAGAGCAGCCTCCTGAGTTTCAGACAAAGGAGGCTGTGTAGCTCAGCATTTCAGAGGACAAGCCCTGGCGACAGACTGCCCTGCCCCACAGCTCACCAGCGAGGCTCAGAGGGTATGAGGATTAAACAGGATAGTACAGGTCAGGCAAACGGTAAACACTTAACAGCTGTAGATGCTCTCCCCAAACGAAGATGCCTAGCTCATTCTGTGGGCTTCCCAGGTGGCGCCAGTGGTAAAGAACCCACCTGCCAATACACGAGACATAAGAGACACGGGTTTGATCCCTCGGTGGAGATACAGGTAATCAAGTTAAAATGAAGTCATGAGTGGGGTCCCTAATCCAACATGATCCCCTGGAGGAGGAAATGGCAACCCACTCCAGTATTCTTCCCTGGAGAATTCCATGGACAGGGGAGCCCATAGTTTGGCAAAGAGTCGAACACGACTGAAACAACCTAGCCCACACACAGCTTGTTCTACCCATTGCTAATTTTGAAGTTAATTTAAAAAATTTTTAATTGGAGGATAATTGCTTTACAATGATGTGTTGGTTTCTGCCGTACAACAACGTGGATCAGCCGTACGTGGACATATATCCCCTCTCTCTTGAGCCTCCCTCCCACACTACCCATTGCTATTTGAAATGTTATCTTTGCCTCATGTATATCTCCATGTCTCCCCTCATTATTGAATATTCATTCCCCTTCTTCAAATCTTTATTAAAAATCTAAATATATATTGTGTACTAAATGCTAATAGCTGTTTCTAAGACTACTGAGAATATTTTCTCCTCAACCTCCCAAAAAGATTAGGCTTGAAAGAGCTTTGTTCCCAAGGGCAGAGCAAACTGAAACTGGCCCCAGATGCAACACCAGGGAGGCCTTAAGTCCCCCGGCATCTAGGCAACCAGTGTTCTCAGTACATACAGGTAGGCCCTTTGAGCCCCAAGAGAGATGGAGGGACTCCAGCTGACAAATTTTAGGGCAGGATCACAAGCAATTCCAAAGACCTATTTACTCCCAAAGTCCTCTTTGGACGACAGTTTGGAGATGCAGGTGGAAATGGGAAGGCTTCCTTCCTTCTTCGTTTTCCATAGAGAGGGAGGGATGTTTCTCAGTTCCAGACGTACGAACACGCTGGACTTCCTTGATCCCCTCTCGCTCTTCCCCAAGCATGGAGGAACGTTGTCTCTGATTGGCGACATAGGGAAGAAGGATCAGAATTTATCTTCAGTCCCTTTTCCTCTATTTCAGAGGCTCTGGTGGGATTTTGTCCTCCTAAAAAAGTTGTGTTGAAGTCCTGACACCCCAGTACCCCAGAATGGGACCTTATTTGGAAACAGGGTTTTTACACAGGTAATCAAGATAAAATGAGGTCATGAGTGTGGTCCCTAATCCAACATGACTGAAGTCTTTATAAAAAGGGAAAATGCAGACATAGACAGGGACGCACACAGAGGCAAGGCTGTGTGAATAGACGGGGAGAATACTGTCTGATGAGGAAGGCAGACGTGGGGGTATGCTGCCACAAGCCCAGGAACACTCGGGGCTAGAGAAACGGGAACACGCAGGGGAAGAGCGTTTCCCTACCCGTCTCAGAGGGAGCATGGTCCTTGATAACTTGATTTCAGACTTCTGGCCTCCGGAACTGTTAGACAGTAAATTTCTGTCATTCTGAGCCACCTAGCTTGTGGCACTTTGTTATAGCAGCCCTAACAAACTGATACACAAGACAAACACTTACTTTGTCCACTCTGCTGTATATGACCTAATCCTACGAAAAAAAGCCTGTACCCATCTCCACCTGCGATGGAGAGGCTGGAATCAAATGGAGGTAAAGTGGGTGAGGCAGGGAGGTGGTGAAACCTATTAACAAACCTAATAACAAGCTTCCTCTAAACAGCCTTTGTTGGTAGCAAAGCCAACACGTCAATGTCCTCTTGTTATTATTTTTTCTGAATTTAAGTCTGATTTTCTCTCCAAAACTCCAAATTTAGGCTGAGATACAGAGAGATGGGAATACCAGACCACCTGACCTGCCTCTTGAGAAATCTGTATGCAGGTCAGGAAGCAACAGTTAGAACTGGTCATGGAACAACAGACTGGTTCCAAATAGGAAAAGGAGTACGTCAAGGCTGTATATTGTTGTCCATATTTAACTTATATGCAGAGTGCATCATGAGAAATGCTGGGCTGGAAGAAGCACAAGCCGGAATCAAGATTGCCAGGAGAAATATCAATAACTTCAGATAACTTCATATGATACCACCCTTATGGCAGAAAGTGAAGAGGAACT
>SJYQ01021162.1:54835-65641 GCA_006410935.1 Redunca redunca
GTGCGAAGAGTTGACTCGTTGGAAAAGACTCTGATGCTGGGAGGGGTTGGGGGCAGGAGGAGAAGGGGACGACAGAGGATGAGATGGCTGGATGGTATCACGGACTCGATGGACGTGAGTCTGAGTGGACTCCGGGAGTTGGTGATGGACAGGGAGGCCTGGCGTGCTGCGATTCATGGGGTCGCAAAGAGTCGGACACAACTGAGTGACTGAACTGAACTGAACAGGTGCCACTAGTGGTAAAGAACTAGTCTGCCAATACAGGAGATGTAAGAGATGGAGGTTTGATCCCTGGGTCTGGAAGAGCCCCTGGAGGAGGGCATGTCACCCACTCCAGTATATTTGCCTAGAGAATCTCATGGACAGAGGAGCCTGGCAGGCTGCAGTACATGGAATCACAGGGTCAGACATGATTGAAGCAATTTAGCATGCACACACACGTAGTTTATATGTATATTAACTGATTTAACTTTCACAATAGCCCTATAAGAGAGAATGTCCTACTATTTTGCCCAATTTACAAATGAGACAGCTTAAGTCAAGTAAGCTGTCCAGGTCAAGTAACTTACCCAAGGACAATGAATGCAAGGGTTGCTTGCAGGCAGCTTGGGGCCAGAATCTGCCCTGGCTGCCTCTGCAAAGGTTACATTCCAAGGAGCAAGTCCTTAAATGGTCCCATTGAAAGAATCCCATGGATGGTACGGGGTGGGAGATGGGAGGGGATTCGTGTTTGGGAACGCATGTACACTCGTGGTGAATTAATGTTAATGTTTGGCAAAACCAATACAGTAATGTAAAGTAAACTAAAGTAAAAATAAAAATTAAAAAAAAAAAGAAAGAAAGAATCCCATGGCTAAATACGTGAGGAGAACCCTCCGTGAACAAAAGTAAACTTCTCTTTAATTCTTCCTGATCTTCTCAGAGCCTTTATAATACCAGTGTGCCTTGTGACTTGGTCAGGGTACAGAGTAGCATTTGACCACAAAGCACTTTTCAGGGAGCATCTCCTGGGACGAATGTTCTGAGGAACACCAGTTTGGGAAACACTGAGAGAATATGTAAGTTGGGACGTACTCTTTTGTTTGGATACAGCTCTGCTGCTGCTGCTGCTGCTGCTAAGACGCTTCAGTCGTGTCCGACTCTGTGCGACCCCATAGACGGCAGCCCGCCAGGCTCCCCCATCCCTGCGATTCTCGCAAGAACACTGGAGTGGGTTGGCATTTCCTTCTCCAGGATACAGCTCTAGGATTTTAAAATAATTTCTATATGCAATTCAAATACTCAGAAATTCCTTCCTTTAAATTTTACAGAGAGAGAGAGAGGTTTACATAGTAAGGCTGGGCCATGAGTTCTGGGAGCCAAAGCTGACACAGACCCAGGTCACTGCAACACCCAACACTGGAGCAGCTACAAAGCAGAGCTGGCAGAAGGGAAGGCTCCGTCTCAGAGGGAGAAATGGGGTGATTTCATGGAGGAGCCAGGCCTTGAGCAAGGCTTGAAGGCGAGGTGGAGCTTCAGCCAATCAATTTGGATTAACTCATTTGGGCCTAACTCCTTTGATTCTGCTCCAGGAGGGTGTTAGAAACCCCCACGGCTCTAGAGGGCATTCTTGTCTCAGTTTGTCAGCGGTATTATTCCCCCAGCTAAGCAGAGATCACAGATTGGTAGCCCCTAGGAAAGCTCAACATTCAGAAAATGAAGATCATGGTATCTGGTCCCATCACTTCATGGGAAATAGATGGGGAAACCGTGGAAACAGTGTCAGACTTTATTTTTGGGGGGCTCCAAAATCACTGCAGATGGTGACTGCAGCCATGAAATTAAAAGACGCTTACTCCTTGGAAGGAAAGTTATGACCAACCTAGGAGAAGGCAATGGCAACCCACTCCAGTACTCTGGCCAGGAAAATCCCATGGACAGAGGAGCCTGGTGGGCTATAGTCCACGGGGTCTCTAAGAGTCAGACACGACTAAGCAACTTCACTTTGGCTTTTCGCTTTCATGCATTGGAGAAGGAAATGGCAACCCACTGCAGTGTTCTTGCCTGGAGAATCCCGGGGACAGGGGAGCCTGGCGGGCTGCCGTCTATGGGGTCGCACAGAGTCGGACGCGACTGAAGTGACTTAGTAGTAGTAGTAGTAGATAGCATATTGAAAAGCAGAGACATTACTTTGCCAGCAAAGGTCCGTCTAGTCAAGGCTATGGTTTTTCCACTAGTCATGTATGGATGTGACAGTTGGACTATAAAGAAAGCTGAGTGCCAAAGAATTGATGCTTTTGAACTGTGGTGTTGGAGAAGACTCTTGAGAGTCCCTTGGACTGCAAGGAGATCCAACCAGTCCATTCTGAAGGAGCTCAGCCCTGGGATTTCTTTGGAGGGAATGATGCTGAAGCTGAAACTCCAGTACTTTGGCCACCTCATGCGAAGAGTTGACTCATTGGAAAAGACCCTGATGCTGGGAGGGATTGGGGGCAGGAGGAGAAGAGGACAACAGAGGATGAGATGACTGGATGGCATCACCGACTCGATGGACGTGAGAGTGAGTGGACTCCGGGAGTTGGTGATGGACAGGGAGGCCTGGTGTGCTGTGATTCATGGGGTCGCAAAGAGTCAGACACGACTGAGCGACTGAACTGAATTGAGGAAAGACTGAGCAGCAGATGCCTGTTTGGCCAGCACAGTATGGCTGGCGGGTGAGTGTGTGTGTGTGTCTGTGTGTGTGTGTCTGTATGTGTCTGTGTGTGTGTGTGTGTGTGTGCTCAGTCACTTCAGTGGTGTCCAGCTCTTTGTGACCCTGTGGGCTGTAGCCTACCAGGCTCTTCTGGCCATGAGATTCTCCAGGCAAGACTATTGGCATAGGCTGCTGTGCCCTCCTCCAGGGGATCATTCCGACCCAGGGATCGAACCCGTGTCTCTTATGTCTCCCGCATTAGCGGGTGGGTTCTTTATCACTAGTGCCACCGGGGGAGCCTGTGTGTGTGTAGTGTTGCTTTTAATTTAACCCATGTTCTCTTGGGCCTCACTTTCACGTGCATTTTACTCACCTGTCTGGTCCCTGAAGGCGTCTGAGTTTCTTCTAGGTTGACAAAGCCACGCCACACCTGAGAGGTATGGCACCTTTTCTCGTCTGTCGACATTTCAATAGACAGATGGTGTCATGGAAAACATCAGGGAGTTAGGTCCCTGATGGGGAAAACATGAAATACCAGTTTGGAAATGGTCGTCTGATGCTTCCCAAGTTAGTTACGGCAACCTCCCTCCAAAACGGATCCCCACTCCAAAGCAGGGGCATATGTCTGTATACGAGCCCTGCCTCTAATATTTGAGTTCAGTAACTTTTGTAATGGATTATCTTAAATATTACATTAAACCTGGCAAATCTGTCATCCTCTTAAATATGCTGCAAAAGAAGAAACATAGGATACCAAATAATTTAGAATATAATCTTTAAAAATCCTTAGATGGTGATCTACAGGCCATTTTCCTGAGGGCTTTTTTGTGTTTGTTTTAAAAAATCCCTCATAGTTCTGGTTGTTCTTCTGTACTCGTGTGGTTATTTCATTAATGTTCAGAAGTAAACACTGTATGTTTGCTTTATATTGTTAGGGTTATAGCAAATTGAGTGCAATAAAATGTATCCCTACCTACAGCACCCTCAGTAGAGGTGTGACCATGAGAACTAGCCCGTGCCTCTTTATAATTATGGTACACAGAGTCTCCCTGGAGGAGGACATGGCAACCCACTCCAGTATTCTTGCCTGGAGAATCCCATGGACAGAGGGGCCTGGCGGGCTACGTCCATGGGGTCACTGAGAGTTGGACACAACTGAGTGACTAACGCTTTCACTTTCATACAGGGTCTGGGTAAAGATACCAGCAGAAAGCGTTTCACCTTTTCTTCTCAAGGGAGGCAGAGGTAGGAAATCACTCTCTTGATCTCCCCAAATCAAATTTAGACCTCAAGGCTTTAAGATATGCTGCAAACAGAGCTGGGTGTTTCCTTCCTCTTTGCACAAGTCCTAATGAGTCTGAGACATCACAGAATTCTGCAAAGCAGCGCTGCGAAAATGCCCACAGCATGCTTCCCGGCTTCTCTTCTGGGCTTTCCTGTCTTCCTACAGGCTGGCTGGTGATAAGATGCCAGCAGAGCGTGTGCCATTCGGCTTGCACACGGGCTGGTGAGACACTGCTCTCCACTGGCAAAAACCCTGCCTAGGCCCTCCTCTCCCAGGGCAGGAAACTTCGTTCAGGCTCCTGGCTTGAGAGAAACCATGGTTTAAATATTTATATGAATGGAAAGCAATGTGTTGGAAAGGGAGTGGGGGGCAAGAGACTCCACTTTTCATTATAAAGCCTGCACTGTTTGATTTGGTAACTAAGTATTCTCACTTGAAACATATTTAGATTCAGGGACTTTCCTGGAGGTCCAGTGGTTAGGACTCCATGCTTCCACTGCAGGGGATACTGGTTTGACCCCTGGCTAGGGAACTAAGATCTTATGTGGTGCAGCCAAAAAAAAATTTTTAGATTCACCCTTGAATGAGTTGCTACCCCATTGCTTTGCTCCCTTCTGCCAGCAAAACTTCCTGAAAGAGCTGTCCATAAATTCCTATCTCTTCTTTTAAACCTCCTATACAATGTATTTTATGTATTCTTAAACTGAGGTATAGTTGATTCATGATATTATATGTTTCAGACATATGACATAAAAATTCACAATTTTTAAAGGTTATATTGAATTTATAGTTACTATAAAATATTATCTATATTCTACTGTATAACACAACCTTGTGACTTGCTTATTTTATACACAGTAGTTTGTATCTTGTAACCCCTTACCCCCATCTTGTCCCACTCCCCCCCTCCTCTGTCCACTGATAACTACCAGTTTATTCTATACATCTGTAAGTCTTTTTTTGTTATACTAACTAGTTTGTTTTATTCTTTTAGATTCCACATATAAAAGTGATATCTGAGTGCCTAAGAATTGACGCTTTTGAACTGTGGTATTGGAGAAGACTCTTGAGAGTCTCTTGGACTGCAAGGAGATCCAATCAGTCCATCCTAAAGGAAATCAATCCTGAATATTCATTGGAAGGACTGATGCTGAAGCTGAAACTCCAATACTTTGGCCACCTGATGCGAAGAACTGACTCACTTGAAAAGACCCTGATGCTGGGAAAGATTGAAGGCGGGAGCAGAAGGGGGTGACAGAAGAGATGGTTGGATGTCATCACCGACTTGATGGACATTAGTTTGAGCAAGCTCCAGCAGTTGGTGATGGATGGGGAAGCCTGGCGTGCTGCAGTTCATGGGGTCGCAGAGTCAGACACAACTGAGCACCTGAACTGACTGACAGCATTTATCTCATATATATACACGTGTGTGTGTGACTGTGTGTTAGTCACTCAGTCGTGTCCAACTTTTTGCATCCCTATGGATTGGGGCCCACCAGGCTCCTCCGTTCGTGGGATTTTCCAAGCAAGAATACTGGAGTGGGTTGTCATTCCTTTCTCCAAGGGATCTTCCTGACCCAGGGATCGAACCCAGGTCTCCCATATTGCAAGCAGACTCTACCTTCTGACCCACTGGGGAAGACTATATATATGTATTTTTTTAATTGAAGTATATATACCATATATTTTGAAAAGTTACAGGTATCAGTTTTTTCTAATAATGCAAATAAGTCTTAAATATTCAACTGGCACTCCCACCCCACTTCCAGTGGAACCCACTTTCAACTTCTTGGCTATTTTTACTAGTAATTATTGACATATTTTTATAGGATAGTAATGCTATTTCTTAATATACTTTAAATATTTTCTAAACACCTCCTGTTACAGAAGGTAAAGTATGTCATGTCTCTCTCTCTCACACACACAACTCCCCTTTCCTGCTTCATCCCCTCCATGTAAACTTATTATAATTTTTGGCTAAATCAGCTGTTGTTTACATTACTATGTCCAGTAAAGATTCCTTGTTTAACCCAAGATGCATGGATATTTCCTTTTCATACAACATTATGTTTTTCCTGGAGTTAAAACTGCCTTTGTTTAGCTTCCCATGTGTTTATCATTTATTGTTTCTCTAAATGTTTCAATAGACTTGCTGAACATTTACCAATAATTTTCCCCAGATGTTTGAACAAGTCAGTTTCATTTTTCATTTGGTGCCCTCCCTCTGAAAGCCTCTCTCTTCTTTTCTAAGCAGGAGAGGTTGGTTGTCCTCTAGAAAAGTCTAGTGCATGGCTCTCTTTTCACTCCTCTCCTCTGTTGAAATCCCTTACATTAATCTAAGTGGGATAACTGCCATTAAAACCAGATCCCAAACGTATAAAAAGGCATGCTATCAATGGTTATTTCCTGTTCAGGGTTTGAACTGAATTGTGACCCCCTCTCTCACTAAATTCATGTGTTGGAGCTTTAACTCCAATACGACTGTATTTGGACATAGGGTTTTTAGGAGGTAATTATGATTAAATGAGATGATTGGAGGCTTTATAAGAAGAGGAAGAGAGAATTCCCTCTCTCTACACCATGTGAGAACACAGCTGTCTGCAATACAGAAAGAGGGCACTCCCGAACACCGTAACTTCCAGTGATCTTGGGCTTCCCAGCCTACAGAACTGGGAGAAATGTCAACGGTGTTTCGTTATAGCAGCCTGAGCAGACTAAGACGGTGCCTTTTTCTTGGATGATTCTGGAGATACCAGTATCTGTCAGTCTTTTCTCGCGTGCAATTTAGATTCTTCAAAGAAAGTCTGCCAATATACTTTCCAATCTGTGGACAGAATTCCAGGAGCACAGCAGGAGAAGGGAGTCTAATAATTGTAATTCAGTATGAAAATTTTCACTTAATTCCCAGCTTTATAACTCCATGTCTTGTTCTATCCTTATCTCTGTGTCCCAAAGTCTAGTCTCTCTCTCTAATCCAGTTTCTCCAGAGGATAAAACTCTTTGGGCAGGCTGGAGGCACATGGAGTTGTCGTCCCCTGGGCAGGTCATATAAGGAAAGGAATCAGTGAGATCAATTACTGTATAAAAGTTTTCCACTACTATCCCTGTTTCTATCCAGCAGATTAACTTTAACTTCTGTAGTACCTTCTGGACCCAAGTGCAAAACGTCTGAAGAGTTCTACATAGCAAATGGACTTGTTCATCATCAAAGCACCCCAATTCCACCACTGCCCCCAGTCACATAGGCATGTATCCCCCAATCTACTAAGTCAAGTCAACTTCTACTTTTTCAGGTGCTTCTCATCTTCCAAAAATTGTTGACATTGCTGATCTGCTGCTGTCTCTTTTCCTATAGTTCTGACCCTGTGGGTTATTATTTCTTGTTATCCTTTGCTCTTATTTGGTGGGGCTATATTTAAGTACAACTCACTCCTTGGAGAAGAAAATGGCAACCCACCCCAGTATTCTTGCCTGGAAAATTCCATGGACTTCTAGAGGAGCTTGGTGGGCTATAGTACAAAGAGTTGGACACGACTGAGTGACTAAGCACACACACACACATATACACACGCACACACACTGAAGTACATGCTAAGTCGCTTTAGTCATGTCCGACACTGTGCGACCCTATGGACTGCAGCCTGCCAGGCTCCTCTGTTCATGGGATTCTCCAGGCAAGAATACCGGAGGGAGTTGCCACGCTCCCCTCCAGGGGATCTTCCCAAGCCGGGGGTGGAACCCTTGTCATATACCTGCTTTGGCAGGTGGGCTCTTTACAACTAGTGCTACCTGGGAAGTCGTATTAAGTACAGTCCTCGAGTAGTATCCTCAAGCCATTTTGGCAATCCATCTCAGCTTCGATCTTCCCAGAAACTGTTCTTACCAAGGTTGGCAAAGATCTCCATTGTTGCCAATTTAATAGAGGCTTTTCTAGCCTTATCTTACCCAACTACACAGCAGGAGATGAGATTATTGATCCCTCTCTCCTTCACACAATATCACCCCTACTCCGAGTATCTCCTAGTTTTTCTCCTACATTACTGGTTCTAAATATCTTTTTTTATTATTATTATTGGTTTCTCTGTCTCTGCCTGATGTCAAAATGTGGACATTTTCCAGGTCTTAATATTGGAACTTCTCTTTCCTAGTCATGTCTTTACCTTGGGTAGCTTCATCCATTCTCATAGTTTTAACTAATTCATCATGATGAATATTTCCAGACCTCACCTCTCCTTAGGTCTACACTCATTTATCCAACCATCTTTTTGACATTTCTTAGACAACAGATAATTATTTCTACTCATTCAACCAATAAATATTGGGTACTTAGTATTTGCCATAGAATATTCTAGGTTCTTGGGCTATACTAGTATCAAATTACTGTCCTTCATCCTGCTTACATTCCAGTGAAAAGAAAAGAAGATTAACAGTTGACCTTATTAAAGAGTCATAGTATAGGAAATAACCTGGTGGGACTGTGCTTAGGACTTGACACTCTCACTGCTGAGGGCCTGGGTTCAGTCCTTGGTTAGGAAACTAAGATCCCACAAGCTGTGCAGAGTGACACCCCCCCCCAAAAAAAATGGGGGGTGATGAAATAAAAGTGCTATGCAAGAAGAGAAAGTAGAGTGCTCGGTATGGAAGAACAGTCATGGTTTTAAACAGGGTGATCAGCATAGACCTTAACCAAGATGCCAAAATTCAGGCTAAGGTTTGGAGGAGGTGAGGCCAGGAAGATAGATAACTTACTTGTAGGAAGAGCAGTCCCCCCAAAAAGGAAAATACACTGCAAAGATCATGAAGTGGGAATGTGCCTGGTATGTCCAAGGGATAGCAGAAGAACAGTGCAGCCGGAAGGGAAGGAGTAAGGATGTGTGCAGGAGACAAGGGCATGACCTCGGCTTTTACTCGTAGCTGGAGGTGGAGTCGTTGGATGGCTTACATCCAACGCTGAGTTACAGTTTAAGACGCTCCTCTTGCTGCCCAGTGAGCAGATACCGTAATGGAGTATAAAGAGACCAGGTAGGACCCTCATTCAGAAATTTCAAACTTAACACATGCAAAATTGAATTTAACAATTTTCTTCCTGAAATCTCTTCTTCCCCACAGCCTTCCTTATGTCAATAACTGACCCCACCCAGAAGCTAAAGCCACACATCTAGGGGTCATGCTTGTTTCTTCCTATCAACTCCTCCTTAAATCCATTAACAAATCCTATCCCTAACCTGACTCCTCCCCATCAGCAAGCCATTATTTCTGGTCAACAGCTGTTTTCTCCTGTCTCTAACAAAAGACAGCAGCCAAGTTCTTGCCTTTGTGACAGTTACGGGGGTCTCCAGCTCTGGGGCTGCCAGCTGCTGCCAGGATACATCTTCTGATGATGAGGGGCATCCCCCCAAGTCATCATTCTCCCCTCATTCTCTAGGAAGTAAAATGTTTTCCATTTTATTCAATTTTTCAGTTGAATAAAATAAATAAAAATTTATTCGATTTTTTGTTCTGTTTTATTAAAAGGGAAAAAATACACAGACGATCTTCTAAAACAAGTCATTGTGGTAGAAACCATCAAAACAATTCAGAAAAATCAGAAGAAAGAGTAATACAATTTTCCATTTGGGGAAGGGAAATAAACACAGCTACTAAAGCATTCTTTTGGTTCTTTCTCTCTGCCACCCAAGTTCTATTTGTACTTAACAAGGCCAAACTAAGGTTTTTTGTTTTCTTTTTTGGCCTTCTTAGGAAATGCAAGGATTTTTCCATTCATTTTTTCCCAGGTCACTGTATTCCTCTACCAATATAGCTGGCTGACTTTAATTTTTCACCATAATCCCACTGGATTTCCCTCCCTACTTTCTCCAGAGAATGTCATTTGAGTACATACTGCAGTGCTAAAAAGGAAATTTTAGTTGAATTTTTTTTTTTTTTTAAATCACTGATAACTACTCAGTGAAGTTGAGACACTGGAAGACAGAAAATGATTTTTTTTTAACTTCCAGACATGTTTCCATTTGTGGCAACTATGCATCTACCCTATTGTGGGCACTGTGAAGACTTCATGAGAGGCTGTCAGAAGGCAACTAACAAATTGCCTTACGAAAAGTGGTCTCGATTTGCTTTCTTTATTGACTGCTTCATCTGTTTCCTTAACATTTCTGCAACTTGAAGCATTTCTGCTTAAGCAAAGGAAGAAATGCCTAGCAGTTAAGAGTGCTGCAGCTCTGAAGCCAGTTGCTTAGGTTTAAATCCCAACCTGACTACTTTTTTACTGTGTGATCACATGCAGGTCACTCATATCTCAGTTTCCCCATCTTAGTGACAGAAGGTTGAGATATGCCCAGCACATTCTAAGTGCAATGTAAGTGTTAGCTATGTTAAAGGGCTAGGTACACATTTATTGCTAGGGATCAAATGATAGGCAAGACCGACACCATCTTGCCCTATGGAGATTTCTAGCTGTAGGACTTAAGCAAATGACTTAACATGAGCCTCAGTTTAATTATTTGTAATCAAGTGTTTTTCTCACAGGATTGTTACAGGAATCACATGAGATATGCCAAGGAAAATGTTTAATAGGTTGTGGTGAGTATTAAACACTGGATGTGAGCTAATACTGTACAGAAAGACAGGCAGATAATTAAACACCCTAAAAGATGCGCTTATGATAAGAGAATTTTAGGGTGCTATAGGAGTGCCCACTAGGATATCTAAATTGAGTCCTGAAAAATAAGAAATTAGTAAGAAAAAGAAGAGGAAAAGGGTTCCCAGAAGAGGAAACCAGAGAGCTTACCGGTTTAAACAAACTAGATGTTTAATGTAGTGGAGAATGGAAACTGGGAGTTGCAGGCAGAAA
>SJYQ01021162.1:65649-89339 GCA_006410935.1 Redunca redunca
TTGGCTACACCAGGCATTGGTTGTGGCACGTGGTCCTCGGTGCAGCACGTGGGACATTTAGTTGAGTCGTGTGAACTCTTAGTTGCAGCATGTGGGATCTAGTTCCCCAACCAGGGATTGAACCTGGATACCTGTGTGGGAAGCACAGAGCCTTAGTCACCAGGAAGTCCTCAGAATGGCATTTTAGAAAGAGTCTGATGGCTGCAGACTATGGAATGGAATGGAGGACCAGGTCTGGAGGCAGGATGCCTACCGGGGAGCTGCCTTAGGGTCTAGGTCGGGGGAGGCACCTGGGACAGGGTAGTAACAATGGGGTAGAGAGACCTGGTCCTTCCTCAGTCCTGCCGCTCTGGGGAGAACTCCATGTCTTCAGCCTAAAGTCTTCTTTCCTATGCCGATTCCATTGTGACTGTTTTTTTGACTCAGCTGTTGCAGTGAGGGGCATTACTTGTCCTCCAGAAACTCCCTCCAACACAGCAACAGGCACTGGAGGAGAGTTTACCAGCTTAGCTGGTTTGGCTGTTGATTGTCTCCCACAAAGAAAACAATTCTTAATCAAATATAACTTGAGGCTCCGTGTCATTTGTTTTACACACTGCCACCTGGAGCTGCCCCTAGACATGTCTTATGACCACAGGGCTGCCAAGATGATTAGGACTGCAGTTTGCCATCTAGAAAGTTAATATTTACCTCGCCAGGAGGAGAAATGCAACTGCTTCTTCATATAATAAAATAATGATTTACAAACTTCTTCACCACCTGACCATACTCTATCCAACTATTTATAAACATTCCTTGGAAATGACTTAGATGTTGGGCAGTGGGGAGGATAAATTAGCTCTGTCATGGAAGCCCGACCCACCCTAATCACCTAAGTCACCATCAGAGTTCAATGTGATCTCATACAGAGGTTGTGAGTTGTGATAAGATAACGCTTCATGTGTGCATGCTCAGTTGTGTCCAGCTCTTTGCAAGTCCATGGACATAACCTGAAAGGGTCTTCTGTCCATGAGATTCTGCAGGCAAGAGTACTGGAGTGGGTTGCCATTTCCTCCTCCAGGGGATCTTCCCGACCCAAAAGGGTCTTCTGTCTGTGAGATTCTGCAGGCAAGAATACTGGAGTGGGTTGCCATTTCCTCCTCCAGGGGATCTTCCCGACCCAGGAATCGAACTCTGGTCTTCTGTGTTGACTGGTGGATTCTTTTTTTTTTTTAATTGTTGTGTTTTTTATTTTTTTTTAATTTTTATTTTTACTTTATTTTGCTTTACAATACTGTATTGGTTTTGCCATACATTGACATGAATCAGCCACCGGTATACATGAGTTCCCAATCCTGAATCCCCCTCCCACCTCCCACCCCATATCATCTCTCTGGATTCTCTACCATTGAGTCGCCTGAGAAGCCTAAGATGAGCAAGCAGTAAATATCTAATCAAATGAAGAAGTGCCATTGTAGAGGTCATTGGCATCACCGTGTTTCTCCTAAAGTACTATGGTACTTGGGTAACAGGTTAGTTTTATGGTTTTTGTTTCTGTTGTCATCTTTGCTAGCTAGAAGCCCTGACTGGCATAGCCTCAAGCAAAATTGGGATTTCAGTGGTAAAGAATCCAACTAGCCAGTGCAGGAGACAAAACAGGCATGGTTTTGATTCCTGGATCAGGAAGACCCCCTGGAGTAGAAAACGGCAACCCACTTCCAGCGTTCTTGCTTGGGAAATCCCATGGGCAGAGGAGCCTTGTAGGCTGGACTCCATGGGGGCCACAAAAAAAGAGTCAGACATGACCTAGCAACTAAACAATAAGCACAATTGTAAGAGTGGTGGATTTTCCACTTTTTACCACTCTTTGCTTGCCTAACCTTCAATGCCTTCACCTGACCCTCTCTTGAAAGCAAGAAAATGGATTAATTAATTTAGAATAAGACTTTAGTATGTATGTCTTAGTGTAAGGTGAACCCAATCCCAGGGAAGCAAAGGTGATCTCAGACTAAGGGAGCCTGAGAAATTTGCTGAAAAACATGGATTTAGGGTCATGAGGATATAGAAAGAAGTGTAAGCCTCAATCAGTTCAATTGTTTTTATTCCATTGCTAAACCGTGTCTGGCTCTTTGCAACCCCATGAACGGTGGCACAGAAGCCAGGCTCCTCCGTCTTTCACCGTCTCCTGGAGTCTGCTCAAATGCATGTCCAAGTTCAATTGAGATCAATGTCCAGTCTGAGAGCCATGAACCTCAAGTCTTCCTCCCCTCCTCCCTTCTGGTCATGCCCTGTGTAACTTTAACTTCTAACTTCACAAACTATCCAGCTCCCTAACTTCAAATCTTTAACCACTATAACGAAACAGGAGGAAAGCAGGCAGGGCACAACTTTGGAAGAATGACAAAGCCCAAGGACACAACACAAACTGATGGGAACCAAATGGGTCCAGGATGGCAGACAAGTCAACTTCGTTAGACGCTGAGGCTCAGTTCAGTTCAGTTCAGTTGCTCAGTTATGTCCGACTCTTTGCGACCCCACGGAGTGCAGCAAGCCAGGCCTCCCTGTCCGTTACCAACTCCCAGAGTTTACTCATACTCATGTCCATTGAGTTGGTGATGCCATGCAATCATCTCATCCTCATTATAACACGTCAGCAAGCTAAGCAACACACCCATAGGCTGGCACCATGACCGTTCCAAGGCTGACCATCAAAGATCAAAAGGTGGGTAGTGGCCCAACTCCTGGAAATCTTCGCCACTTCCCCAAAATAGTTGGAATAATCCTCCCACTTATTAGCCAATGAATTACCCAGCCTATAAAAGCTAACCACACTGCATTTCAAGGGCACTCTTGCCTTCTGAGATAGCCCTTGCTCTGTCTGTAGAGTGTGCTATTGTGTAGTCACTAAGTTATATCCAACTGTTTAGTGATCCCATGGACTGTAGCCCACCAGGCTCCTCAGTTCATGGAATTTTGTAGGTAAGAATACTGGAGTGAGTTTCCATGCCCTCCTCCAGGGGATCTTCCTGACCCAGGGATTGAACCTGTGTTGCCTGCCTTGAAGGCAAATTCTTTACCACTGTGCCACCTGGGAAGTCTGTAGAGTGTGTTTCTCTAGAGAGAAATATTTAGAAATAAATCCACTTCTTATCCATTACTTTGTCTCTCACAGAATTCTTCCTGTGATGAGACATCAAAACCTGAGCTTCATTAGGTCTTGAAATCAGGTGTGTTTTCTCAGTTGGAAGACCATGGGTTTTGGTCAGATTCAAGTCCCAATCTGAAGTGAATGGTTTCAATACTGTAGGATGCTTCACACCATGGTACTTATGCAGAAAGTTCCCTGGCCAGAAATACTTTAATCATATCACTTGGACTGTACCCACTCCAAAATACTAAGCATATATATAAATCCCTCTCTGAGAACAGTGGCCTCAAACCTACATTTCAAGTTCATGGAACCTTCAGTCTTGATCCCTTCCCCAACCTCAGCCCTTCTTAGCTTTGTGCATGCATACTTAGGCACTTCATCGTGTCTAACTCTTTGCGACCCCATGAACTGTAGCCTGCCAGGCTCTTTTGTCTATGGGGATTCTCCAGGCAAGAATACTGGAGTGGGTTGCCATTTCCTCCTCCGGGGATTCTTCCTGACCCAGGGATCAAACCCACATCTCCTGCATTGGCAGGCAGATTCCTTATAATTCAGCCACCTGGGAAGCCTAGCTTTAGAACCTCTCTAATATAACCTGAATTCCATTCACTGAACCGAATTTATTAGGTTTCTCCTTTATGCTAGACAGTATTCTAGACCAGATGTTGTCATTTTTGACTGTAGACTGGAATCATTCATAGACCTTTAAAAATACCATGTTTGGAAGCCACCGAAAGATTCCAATTTAACTGGTTCAAGGTCCATCAGGAATTTCTAAAGCTCTCCAGGTGATTCCAATCCACAGAAAAGCGCCTTTGATCCAAGTACAGGAGATACAGAGATGAACAAGACAAATAAGACAGAGCTCTAACAAATTCAAATTCTATCCCTCCTTCAATTATCAGCTGCCGCAACTCTCTTGCTACCTTATCTTTTCTACTATTCTTGCTCTTCCAGATCCTGGTCCTAGATAAAACCATCTAACACTGTCTCTTCTCAAGCACCCAGGTGTCCTGATGCAGCTGTGTGAAACATAACTGCTGATAAGCTTCATCACAGATTTTTGGCTCCATTCTCAGTCTGGCCCTCAACATTGGCAAATTTTTTACTTACCTTTTGGCAGTCTCATTTCTGATAGTGGATATTTCAAATCTTTATTTTCCTTGTAAAACCCCATATCAAGATCCTATCTCTTTCATTCTCAGCAGGTGATTCAACCTCTTTTTAAACAAAGAAAATAGTAGCCAGAGTAGTGAACTCCCTCAGCATCCCTCCTTCCCACCTTGCTGCTGCTGCTGCTAAGTCGCTTCAGTCGTGTCCAACTCTGTGCGACCCCATAGGCAGCAGCCCAGCAGGCTCCCCCTTCCCTGGGATTCTCCAGGCAAGAACACCAGAGTGGGTTTCCATTTCCTTCTCCAATGCATGCAACTGAAAAGTGAAAGTGAAGTCACTCAGTCGTGTCCGACTCTTGGTGACCCCATGGACTGCAGCCCACCAGGCTCCTCCAGCCATGGGATTTTCCAGGCAAGAGTTCTGGAGTGCGGTGCCATTGCCTTCTCCATCCCACCTTAATAGCGCATTCCTTTTCTCTTGTATCTAAAATTTCTCTCTACAGCCAGATCCTTCTCTGTTATCTGTGAATGTCCTCAGGCATCTGCCTATTAATCCTCCTTGAAATCAGTCTATTTGCTCTCTCTCCCTTCGTTCACTGACCTGTATGTCAGTGAAAGAAATTCTCTGTGCGCACAGCCTCCACCTCCACTTCTCCACTTCATCCTCCTGAACTGCTATTTGACTTGCAGTTCTATCAGTCTTCAATCACTTGGGGCTCCCCTTGTAGCTCAGTCGGTAAAGAATCTGCCTGCAGTGCAGGAAACCCGGGTTCTGATCCCTGAGTTGGAAAGATCCCCTGGAGAAGGAAATGGCAACCCACTCCAGTATCCTTGCCTGGAAAATCTCATGGACTGAGGATGGAGGAGCCTGGTGGGCTACAGTCCATTGGGTCACAAAGAGTCGGGCACGACTGAGTGACTAACGCTTAATACTTAATCTATCGCTCTATGGCAGTTCTTTCCAAACTTTTCCATGTCATGGCAAACAGAGAAAATTCCCATATTTGTTTGGTATCCTGAGCACATTTCAAGATCACTCTAGCTCCTCCTAGTGCTTACGGGGCTTGGTTTTCAGCTCACCTGCATTGTTCATGCCTCACTAACCTGCCTTGGCATACCAAACGGGAGACTCTGCAACACTGAAACTGCGTTGGCAAAGGACACCAGTGACCTCACTGACAAATGTCCACAGTGTCCGCTTCTCTGTCCTCATCTGCTCTACAGCACTTTATTGATCATGGAGATTCTATTTAAAATGACCAGGATAGTGTGGGATTGGAGCCCAGGAAGTAGGCTGGAGCTGAGAAGAGCAGACTGCTTTCCTTTCACTGCTTTCTTGATCAAAGCCCAGTTGTTCAGGAGAATCAACAGGCAATGCTTGGGACCACAACTAGAGCGTAGCCCCTGCTCGCCGCAACTAGAGAAAGCCTGCGAGCAGCAACAAAGACCCAGCACAGCCAAAAATTTAAAAATAAAATCATTAAAAAAAAAAAAAAGCAGGCAGTGCTTTGGAATCCAAGGTCAGATTATGTGCTGTGTGGCATGCAGATCTCAGTTCCGCATCCAGGGATTAAACCTATGCCCCCTGCAATGAAAATGTGGGCTCTTAACACTGGACCACCAGGAAAGCCCTTGGGGCCCCAGAGTCTTAACTGAGTAAGCAACTGGTAAATTGAGGCACTCAAGAATCATTTTGTGTATTACTGTACACCTAGGATGCTTTCACAAATCAATTCTAATTAATCAAGATCCTGAGCATGGACTATCTGCATCTTTCTGAGGAGAGGTCATTTAGGGAGCCCTAGCATTACTGAACCTCAGGGCGGTTTCTGTTGTGTGTATGGTTTAACTTGGGATTGTCCACGGCATCCATGCATAACTGCTTATCGTACCTTCATGTTGGCTCATCTTATACCAGCTGGCCCTTATATTAAGGTAAAGTTTGGCCTGGCCAAAGAGCATGTTCCCACCAAAAAAGCAGGGGTAAAATGTGAACAACTTGGCTACATTTAAGCTGCATGGTAGTTGGCGTGGTGGGAGGGCTTTGGGAGACCGACTGGTTAAGTTAGATTCTCAGGTCGTTTGTTTCTTCAGTTTGCCCAGTTATGCCTCTTTCCAACCAGGTGGAGGATGCTGGAGTTCATTGCCTTAGAAATAACTTATCATAAACCCACCTGCGCAGACTCCCAAAGCTTTGCAGGGATTCATGCTTGCTATTCTCTGTTTGCCTTCCCGGATACACTCTCACTCATCTCAGCTCTGTTGGGTGCCCCTGGACACTAAACCTTTCCCAACAGCATCATCTGGGCTTCATCACCCTTCAGCTTCGGGTTGGGGTCAGTCACGGGCAGGTCATCTGAGGAAGGGAGCAGAGAGAGGTCAGGATCGTTGCTCTCACTTTCCCCACTCTGAGTGGTTACCTTCCTCCCCTGAAGGTCTTGGCTCCCTCCAGGCAGCCCTTTCACAGAGCTGTCTTTTCTCTCTTGTTGAAAACATCTTTCCTTTTCTTCCAACTTCAGCCCTGGAGTTGGTAATGATTTCCCAGAGCCCCTCGGGGCTTCATCATGTCTTGCTCTGTCTTTGTACTGGCCTGACTATAGGAAGATCCCCTGGTGGCTCAGACGGTAAACAAAAAAATCCACCCGCAATGCAGGAGACCTGGGTTCAATCCCTGGATTGGGAAGATCCCCTGGAAAGGAGAACAGCCACCCACTCTAGTATTCTTGCCTGGAGAATTCCATGGATTGTATAGTCCATGGGGTCACCAAAAGTCGGACACGACTGAACGAATTTCACAGTTTTCTTTTCTTTCTCTGACTATACCATTTCTAACTAGTCCCTTCATTAAACTCTTTGTAGTTAAACATTTTGGGGTACATCATCTATTTTCCTGCCAAGATCCTGCCAACTACAGATTGGTGCTTGCCAAGGGTGTTTGCCATCTGCCTCTGCGGCAATTGAATCCTGCGCTGCTGCAGCTGCTCACCTTCGACACGCCCTGAAAAGGAGTTCAGGGTGGAGAGTGAGGCTCTCTGTGCCAGGGAAACTGGTGGAACAGGTCCTTAGATGGTTAGATATTTTCAGGAACTGATTTCATAATCCAGTCCTTGCATCTCCTCATATCTGGAAAAGCACTAAAGCATGGTGACATCAGCTCTTTGTGACCAGCAGAAAACCTTCTGTAAAGTGAGTGCTTGATTGCAGTGAACACCCCCCATCACTGAAGTCTTATATGTTGACCTTCCCCCACCGCCTCTTTGGAGCAGTCACTCAGAGCTCTCTGAGGTGCTGTCCCCTGGGCTGCAGTCCTCATTTTGCCCCAAATAAAACTTAACTCTCAACTCTCGAGCTAAGTCTCTTCAGTCGTGTCCGACTCTGTGAGCCTATGGACTGTAGCCCGCCAGGCTCCTCTGTCTGCGGGATTCTCTAGGCAAGAATACTGGAGTGGGTGGCCGTGCCTGCCTCCAGGGAATCTTCCTGACCCAGGGATGGAACCCACACCTGCGTCTCCTTCATTGGCAGGCGGTTCTTTACCGACAACGCCACCTGGCAAGTCCCACAATGCTCACGTTGTGTATCTGGTTTTTAGTTGACAACCCTAACTGTATGATGACATGTATAGCCATATGCCTACGGTTCAGCATTTCAGTGAATATATTGTTCTTTTATATTTTTTCTCTTGATTTTTCCTATTAATTTAGTTATCTATGACTTTAATTCCCTAGCACGTTTCAAAGGTATTTGAAATCTCCTAGAGATGGAGGGGCATTGGAAAGCCAGAAGCTGTTGGCAGTGGTAGACACGGTCCAATTAAAGTGGGTCCTAAATAGCATGGCAGCTTCCCAGGTAGCTTAGCAGTAAAGAATCCGCCTGCCAATGCAGGAGACGAGAGTTCAGTCCCTGGCTTGGGAAGATCCTGTGGAAAGGAAAATGGCAACCCACTCCGGTATTCTCGCCTGGGAAATCCCATGGACAGAGGAGCCTTGCAGACTACAGTCTGTCGGGTAATAAAGAGTCGGACACGACTGAGTGACTGAGCATGCCGGCAAACAGCATCGCATGTCACCCATGAGTTGAAAACCTTCGAAAACAAATGTGTAATAAGCATATTAAGATTTAAGTCACTTCCAGGTGAAATAGCACATTTTGATAAATTTAACTCTAATGTGTTTATCCTCTTTTCCCAACTGTATTGAGAACATTTTGAAACGAGCAATAGAGGCTATACTTTTATCCCTCTTATAAAACTCAGTCTTTTTTCTGTAGTAAATCCCGCAGTACTACATGGTCTACAGTTGGTTGAGCCTGCAGATACAAGGAACCTAGGACACAGAGGGCTGACTACTAACTGTAGTTGGATTTTCTAAATATTTATTCATTGATTTACTTGGCTGCACCTGTCTTCGTTGCATCACATGGGACCTTTGATTTTCATTGCCGCATGTGGGATCTTTGGCTGTGGCATTCAGGCTCTTAGTTGTGGCTTGGGGGATCTAGTTCCCTGATCTGGGATCAAGCCCAGGCCCCCTGCATGGGTAGCACTGAGTCTTAGGACCACCAGAGCAGTCACTGTACTTGGATTTTCAACTGTGGGGAGGGTTGACATCCCTAACCCTCTAATTGTCTCAACTGTGTAATGAAGGAAGCCAGACTAGAGGAAGAGAGAGTGAAAAGGACACGGTTAATTTATGAGACCTAGCTTAGCAAGTGCAAGGGCAGCAGAGAATGAAGCATACTAGCGTGTGTGGCTAGGGGTGATATAAGGACAAGAAATCAAATGGCAAACGATGTTTTAAAGTCACAAAAGAAAACAGAAAATGGTTTTTAGAAACTATTATAAGCATTTACTTTCTTCTGAATCTTAAACCATTTGATATTAAATACTGAGCACAGACTAAGGAGCCATCATGATTTAAGAGAATGTTTTAAAGAGATAATAAATGAGTTAATGATATGAAAGTACTCTGGATTCTTTTCAGCAGCAACATTAGTATAAAAGCAAGATGTTAAGTCATGTTAAATTTATAGACTGCACATATGATGTATACTCTGATGGCCACTATCTGAGAACACACCTAAGATTAGAAGGGTTCAAGAAACTGGGAGGCCAAAGATTTTTGCCTATTATTGCTCATCTTCTTCATCTCTTTCTCCCTGACAATATTAACTACTAGAAAGTTGTAAAGATGATGACTGATATAGTATATATTACATGTCTGAATACCTTCATACAGAAAGCACAAGATACAGTTATTACTGCCCCCCCCCCCACTTCCTTAAAGAAAAGGCTTGCATAAACAGGCAGACTTTGTACCTTTCTTGCTTCCCTGATAGCTCGGTTTTTAAAGGATCTGCCTGCAATTCAGGAGACCCTAGTTCAGTTCCTGGTTCTCCGCTGGAGAAAGAATAGGCTGCCCACTCCAGTATTCTTGGGCTTCCCTTGTGGCCCAGCTGGTAAAGAATCTACCTGCAATGCGGGAGACCTGGGTGCGATCCCTCAGTTGAGAAGATCCCCTGGAGAAGGGAAAGGCTACTCACTCCAGTATTCTGGCCTGGAGAATTCCATGGACTGTATAGGGGTATGGGGTCATGTATAAGAAGAGGTGGCAAGAATACACAGAAGAACTGTACAAAAAAGATCTTCACAACCTGGATAATCATGATGGTGTGATCACTCATCTAGAGCCAGACATCCTGGAATGTGAAGTCAAGTGGGCCTTAGAAAGCATCACTATGAACAAAGCTAGTGGAGGGGATGGCATTCCAGTNCAACAGACTGGTTCCAAATAGGAAAAGGAGTACGTCAAGGCTGTATATTGTCACCCTGCTTATTTAACTTCTATGCAGAGTACATCATGAGAAACGCTGGACTGGAAGAACCGGAAACTGGAATCAAGATTGCCGGAAGAAATATCAATAACCTCAGATATGCAGATGACACCACCCTTATGCAGAAAGTGAAGAGGAACTGAAAAGCCTCTTGATGAAAGTGAAAGTGGAGAGTGAAAAAGTTAGCTTAAAGCTCAACATTCAGAAAACGAAGATCATGGCATCCGGTCCCATCACTTCATGGGAAATAGATGGGGAAACAGTGGAAACAGTGTCAGACTTTATTTTGGGGGGCTGCAAAATCACTGCAGATGGTGACTGCAGCCATGAAATTAAAAGACACTTACTCCTTGGAAGAAAAGTTATGACCAACCTAGATAGCATATTCAAAAGCAGAGACATTACTTTGCCAACTAAGGTCTGTCTAGTCAAGGCTATGGTTTTTCCTGTGGTCATGTATGGATGTGAGAGATGGACTGTGAAGAAGGCTGAGCACTGAAGAATTGATGCTTTGTGAAGTGTGGTATTGAAGAAGACGCTCGAGAGTCCCTTGGACTACAAGGAGATCCAGCCAGTCCATTCTGAAGGAGATCAGCCCTGGGATTTCCTTGGAGGGAATGATGCTAAAGCTGAAACTCCAGTACTTTGGCCACCTGATGCGAACAGTTGACTCATTGGAAAAGACTCTGATGCTGGGAGGGATTGGAGGCAGGAGGAGAAAGGGGTGACAGAGGATGAGATGGCTGGATGGCATCACTGACTCGATGGACATGAATCTGGGTGAACTCTGGGAGTTGGTGATGGACAGGGAGGCCTGGCGTGCTACGATTCCTGGGGTCCCAAAGGGTCGGACACGCCTGAGCGACTGAACTGAACTGATAGGGGTATAGGTCTGTATGGGGTCGCAGAGAGTCAGACGTGACTGAGCGACTTTCACTCTCACTTCCATTAAACATTTTAGTTTGAGCTACCAGCTGAAAAGTCAGGGCTGTGTAGAGTTACCATGTCCTTCAGCAATATCATCCTCCTTCACATTTTAAATTGGGGGAAATGTGTGTTTTAATTTGCGATGCAAGTCCCATTCATTTTAATCATTTTCAGTGCCCTAATAAACTCTACGGAGGAAGATGTGTGTGTGTGTGTGTGCACATTCTAACTGGGATATAACCAGGGAAACAATTGGAGCTCCAACTAATGAAGAAGTGAGTGTGGCCCGGGAGGCTGGCCGGCCTACAGAGAGTCGCTTTCCTGGCATGGGCACCAGTCTGTGAAGTCCGGTCTTTAGTTTGGTAGGCTTGAAATTCAACTTTCCTAGAATAGCAAGGTGACTGGGTTTCTAGAGACAGACTGATAAGAATTATGTAGAGAATGCTCTAACCAGAATATCACTATTAAACTCATCAGTGAATTCCCTTTAGACCCATGACTGTCGCACAGGGAAGGAGGCTGGGAGTAGAGAGGTGGGGGATAGCCCCTCCTATTGAGAATGAGCCTCCGTGTCTCCAGGGAATCTGTTTAAGACCACTTAAACTTTCCCTGGGCTTCCCAGGTGGCACTGGCAGCAAAGAGCCCACCGCCCAGTGCAGGAGATTCTCAGAACTGTATCTGCCATTTCTCATGTGGTCCCAACACTTACCTCTTTATCATGGAATTGAGAGTCAAAACTCAAAAGCAAGGCAGTCTCAACATTAGCCAGTCAAGAATATACACAGACCCCAGAGGTTAGACCAGCCCTTCTGGTTAAAGCACTGTATTTCAACCAACCAGATTCCCCCAAATGATGGCTGTTTGGCACTGTTTTCTCTAGCCCAGTCAATTTACTGCTCCATGTACAGCCGTATACTCTCTTGATTGACTCGTGGGTTCTTATCTTGGTCGGCAGAGGCTGCCTGCTCCCGTCCCTGCACCCTTCACCCCTACCGGAACACTTTCTGTCTTCCCCCAAAAGAGTTGTTTAGCACTTTAAACCAATTTTCTCCTGCCTATTCCCCAAATATGGCCATGATTTGTCATTCATTAGCAGGCGCATGTGAGAGCAGGTGGTTAGGAGAAAGTTAGTGGTTTGGGGATCCTTAGGGAGGACAAATGGAGAAGCAGGGATCTTCACAGTAGTCTGGCCTCTGGATGAAACAGCTACCATAAAATGAAAACATTTGCACTAAGATTAATCTCTTCTCAACGCACCTCCTGAGCTTTATTATGCTAAATAAGTATGTCTCCATTCGAGCCTTGAGTTACATTACTGTTTACCCACTTTCTATTTACCCTGACTTTGGCAAAGAATCGGGCTAACAGCTCCCCAAAAAGGTAGGGTTAGGTTTAGGGAGAAAATTTCCCCCTTCCTACTGACATACCTATTCCATCTTCATACATTTATTTCCATAATGCTCTGTGATTTTGTTCCCCTGCTCTCCCAGACTCTTCCCATCACTCCCTAACCTTCTCTTATATCCTCTGAAATCCCTACTTTATGATCACAAACTCTCCTATATGTTCCATTGCATCTCTGAATATTTCCTATATTTTTTGCCTTAACTGAAACCAGAGGACACACTTTGTCTGCAGCCAGTCAAGGATGTCTGATGACCTTCTCTGTGTCCTTGAAATTGAAAGGTAAAGTGTTCATCGCTTTGATTTCTAGAGCTACTTCTGGACCAAGATTATACCAGGCTCTTGTGAAACTCCCCACTCCTTTGAGGCATTCAGATCCTCTGTACCACCCTCTTCCTCTCCTCATTCCAACCCATCATTGTTGGTTTGGCGCCTGATTTACCATCTTCTTCCCTACTTCTAGTCTGATCGTCATTCTGGGTAACTTTAGCATCCATGAGAATTACTCTTCCAATGCCCTGAACTCTGAAGTGACTTCATTCTCTTCTCCTCCTTCCCTACATCCTCACTCATCCACTCACAGCCATAGCCTACACCCACGCCCTGCCATCGCTGCCAACAGCTCAGATAAATGGCTCATCACCTGATCTCTGCACTTCCAAAGTCTTCCATCTATCATCCCTCGTTCACCCGTTCTGCAGTGTGTCCAAGATCTCTAGGCCATCGACCCATCGGCTCTTCTTTTGTCTCCCTGACCATCTTTTATTCCCTAGGCCATCGTTCCATTGACACTACCCTAGGCATTGCTCTCTCTCTCTCCTTTGCCTGCCTGTTCCATCACTACCCCTATTCTCTGTGCCCTGCCCAGAAAAAGTCACTCTTGGTATCACTACGGCCCCAACTTCAACTCAATCTTCAGTGCTGTCTGTCAGATTCACAGTTTTTCTAGTCAGTTCATGTTCTTGCTCTCCAGCATGGCCATTTCAAACTGTTCTTATCCTTTCTAAAACTTTCCACCTCTTCCACTTGTTATTCTCAGTTAATGATGTCACTTTGTGCTCAGCAGACTGGGTCCCCCAAAGATATCCATGCCCCAATCCCCAGAACTTGTGGATATGTTACATCGCATGGCAAAACTGTCCCCATTTCCTTTTATTCTTTTTCTTTTTCTTTTATTTATTCTCTTTCTTTTTTCTGTTGGGCTTCAGTGATTTCCACAATTCTGTTTTCCAGCTCACTGATACATTCCTCTGCATCATTTAATCTTCTCTTGATTCCCTCTAGTTTATGTTTCATTTCAGTTATTATCATCTTTATTTGTTGTTCTTCTTTATATTTTAATTAAGATGATGGGGCTACAATAGAAAAAGTATCCTGAATTATCCAGATGAGCCCAATTTAGTCATGTGAGTCCTTCAAAACGGAATTTTCTCCAACTGAGGCAAAGAGATGTGGCAGATAGAGACGTAAGCAAGAGTCCAATTATGGGAAGGACTGAACAAGCTGTGACTGGCTCTGGGACAGATGCCTCTGCCGCCGTAGACATCAGACCACCCCCCCCCCCCCCCCCCCCCCCCCCCATCGCTCCCAGCTGACAGCCTGCAGGGAAATAGAAACCTTGTTCTGCAACCGGAAAAGAACTAGATTCTGCTAGGGACCTGAAGGAGTTTGGAAGCCTGCCACCGCTGATAAGAGCCCAGAGAGCCACACCTTGATTTCATCCTCATGAAACTTGAAGCAGAGAAACCAACAGACCTATGGAACTGTGAGTTAACACAGTTGTGTTATTTCAGACTAGTAAGTTTGTGCTAATTTGTTACAGCAGCAACAGAAGATTAATACACCGCATACCTCACAGAAAAATGGAAACATCTGAAGGGGTGATTTCAACTTTCTACAAACGGTCTATAAGCAGAACTGTGTTACTCCCACACTCCTCTTTTTTTCCTTTCCCGCTTGTATTGGTCTAGCCGTTCTTCCTCATCCCTCGGGCCGTTCCTCCCATCTGTGTTCTGGACGCCTCTTGACTCCTCCTGAACACTGACTGTTTATCGTCCCCGTTGTATCCTTCTTCCCCCTCTTTACAGACTCCTTCCTATCAGCCTTCAGTCATGTTTTCCTTACCTCAGAAAGAAACTCTATAACTTACAGTCAGTCTTCACTTTTTCACCAACCCAAGTTGTATTTTATAAATTTATTCTGGTAATGCTTTCGCATCCCTTATAGATCAGCCCTCCAGGAAGCCAACTCCCTGACCCACTGCTGAACTCAGCTCTTTCTCACTCCCATTCAACCAGGATTCCCCTGCACCATAGCATAACCAACCCCTCTGGTTGCAGCTAACAAAGACCTCTATGTTACCAAATCCAATGGACTTTTACAGCTTTATTTTATCTGCTCTCTCAGGAGAATTTGATCTAGATGGCCATTCTACTTTCCTCAAAAAATCTTTCCATTGTTTACTTGGATACAGACCTGCAATGTCTGTTTCCTTTTCCAGGTTAGGGAAGTATTCAGCTATTATGTCTTCAGATATGTTCTCAGTCCTTTTCTCTCTCTCTCCTCCCTCTGGGACTCTTATAATGCAAATGTTACTAAGTTTGATGTTGTCCCATATGTGCTCAGCTGATTCAGTCATGTCTGACTCTTTGTAACCTCATGGTCCATAGCCCGCCAGGCCTCTCTGTCCATGGGATTTTCCCAGCAAGAATCCTGGAGTGGGTTGTCATGCCCTCCTCCAGGGGATCTTCCCAACCCAGGGATGAACCTGCCTCTCCTGTGTCTCCTGCATTGGCAGGTGGATTCTTTCACTTCTGAGTCACTGGGGAAGCCTGAGAAGTCTCTTAAAGTGTCTTCATTTCTTTTTATTCGATTTCCTTTTTCTCTTCAGCTTCAGTGATTTCCACAGCTCTGTTTTCCAGCTGGCTGATACATCCTCTGTATCATTTAATCCACTCTTGATTCCTTCTAATTTTTCATTTCAGTTATTATATTCTTTAATCTCTTGTTTTTCGTTACATTTTCTCTTTGTTAAAATCTCCTAATTTCTCATTCTGCTCAATCCATTACTTTGTACTCTGTCAGGCAGGTTGACTATGTCCATGTCACTTAATTCTTCTTTTGGGACTTTATCTTGTTTCTTCATTTGGAGCAACTGTCCTGTGTCAGCTCATTTTCCAAGTTGCTGGTATGTGGAGCTGGGTCCTAGGGCCTCTAGCTATAAGGCCCTGGATGCTCCAAAGCTGATTTCAGTCTGTTGATTCAGTCTGACCGGCTGGGTTGGATCCTGGGGCTGCTAGCTGAAAGGTCCAAGGTGTCCCAGAGCTGGGGGGCATGGCCAGGGCCTGGGAGTTTCTGGGCCTGGTGTCTGGATGCTGGTGTGTTGAGTGAGTCCTGACAAGGCAAACTGGAGGGATGCATTGGTCCTGGGGCCAGTGACTGCCTGCTTCTGTGTGGGGTTGGGACCAAGAGACCCCAGGACAGGTCACCCAGCAGTGTATGGGTCTCGACTATACCATGACTCTACTTGTCCTACTCACCTCATTATGGTTTCTTTTTTCACATCTTTAGTTGTACAAGATCTTTTCTGATCTTTCTCATCAATAGTTGAGCTCTAAATATGTGTAATTTGGTCATGCCCATGAGAGGAGGTGAACTCAGGGTCTTCCTACTCCATCATCTTCACCAAGGGTTCCTATGACTTTCTCATCTACATGCTGACTATTCTCAAATTCATATCTGCCATTCTTGGCTCTTTTCCGAGTTCCAGAATACTGTCATCAGCTGCCCACCTGACATCTCCAACCATACATGTCATATCTAGGTCATCATGTTTAAGTAAAATTCATCCTCCTCCTTTACAAACCTGTTCCCAATTTGGCATTCTTTGTCTTGGTAAAAGGTATTACCACCCATCCACCAAGTGCTCAGGGAAACAAAAAAAGCAGGCATCTCTGGCTCTATCCTTATATACAGTTGACTTGCAAGTTTTGTCCTCTATACTTCGCAGCTGCTCTGCTTTTTGCATTCCCATCACTCCTTTCCCAAAGCAGACCACTGCCGTTTCTCACCCGGACCGCTGCAAAGCTGCTCAGTACTGTGCCTACTCCCTCTCCATTTTCCTCCAGTCCAGAAACAGCATGAAGAGTAACGTTAATAGGATGTGGCAAATAGGACATTTCATTTACTTTTCTGAATACCCAAACCATTTCCGCTAATATAGAACATCTGTATAAATACATATAGTGTAGTGTTACTAAGTCTAAAAAAGTAGCCTAAGGTGTACAAAAATATTAGAATAAATTGCTCCTTAATCAAGAACTAGACTACCAGATTTCAGAGGGTCCAAGATCAGTGCACATGCATACATCCACAAGTGTGTATATATATATATATATATGCATACTTCCCAGACACTAAAACATTAATCTTGAGGAATGAGCATATGCTATAGTGCTACATTTTAAAAAAATCAGAATTAGAATCATTTCTATGGTGTTGTTGAAATTATCTTAAGCAATGGAAATCCAAGGGAAGCAGGCTGGACTTGAAAATGTTAATAGTGTTTTATTTTTTCTTCATTTTCCAATTGCTCCAAAATATGATACAATTACCTCATATTTTTAAAACGAAAGTTTAGAATACATGTTTTAAAAACCAAAGTAAGAGCATTGTTATATCAAGACAGGTATATCAATGTGGATGCAATTTATGGAATAGTGGCCAAAAGCTTGAACTTTGGGACCAGAAGACCCTGGTTTTATGCCCCAGTGATGCCACTTACTTGAATGTGATTTCTGGAAAATGACAATCTCTCTTTTCTTTGGTTACCTCATATGTAGAAGAGGGCACTATGAGTACCTATCTCAGATTGTTGCTTAAATTATTAAATGAGATATTATAGATAAAACAATTTGCATAGTCCCTGGCATATAACAAGTATTCAATAAATGGTATGTAATTGCTCTTTGGATGGGATTGGCACAGAGTAAGTATCTGAAACCCCAAATTCAGAGAGGGATTAGCCTTAATCTCTAGGTGTCCTGGGTGTTATTATCTCTCCAACTAGACAGTAAGCTTCCTTATGTCTTGGATTTGTATTACTGCCTGCTTGGTTGTAATACTTCTTGTGCTATGGTCTTTAGTTTCAAAAGTAGTATGGCTGATTGAAAAATAGCCCAGAAATGCTGGTTTCCTCCTCACACCCTTCCCTTCTTTACAACTGCCCTCGGTATCTGCAGAGCATTTGTTTCAGGACCCTGATGGGTACCAAAATCCATGGATGCTCAAATCCTTTATACTAAATGGCAAAGATGTAGCATGCAACCTATGCATACTCTCCCATATACTTTAAATCAGCTCTAGATTACTTATATTCAGTTCAGTTCAGTCACTCAGTCGTGTCTGACTCTTTGCGACCCCAGGAATCGCAGCACACTAGGCCTCCCTGTCCATCACCAACTCCCGGAGTCCACTCAGACTCACGTCCATCGAGTCATTGATGCCATCCAGCCATCTCATCATCGGTCGTCCCCTTCCTCTCCTGCCCCCAATCCCTCCCAGCATCAGGGTCTTTTCCAATGAGTCAACTCTTCGCATGAGGTGGCCAAAGTACTGGAGTTTCAGCTTTAGCATCATTCCTTCCAAAGAAATCCCAGGGCTGATCTCCTTCAGAAACGACTGGTTGGATCTCCTTGCAGTCCAAGGGACTCTCAAGAGTCTTCTCCAACATCACAGTTCAAAAGCATCAATTCTTCGACGCTCAGCTTTCTTCACAGTCCAACTCTCACATTCATACATGACCACATATAAAACCATAGCCTTGACTAGACGGACCTTAGTTGGCAAAGTAATGTCTCTGCTTTTCAATATACTATCTAGGTTGGTCATAACTTTCTTTCCAAGGAATAAGCGTCTTTTAATATCATGGCTGCAATCACCATCTCCAGTGATTTTGGAGCCCCCCAAAACAAAGTCTAACACTGTTTCCACTGTTTCCCCATCTATTTCCCATGAAGTGATGGGACTGGATGCCATGATCTTTGTTTTCTGAATGTTGAGCTTTAAGCCAACTTTTTCACTCTTCTCTTTCACTTTCATCAAGAGGCTTTTTAGTTCCTCTTCACTTTCTGCCATAAGGGTGGTGTCATCTGCATATCTGAGGTTATTGATATTTCTCCCGGCAATCTTGATTCCAGCTTGTGTTTCTTCCAGTCCAGCGTTTCTCATGAGGTACTCTGCATAATAGAATCTAATTCAGTGTAAATGTTCTCTAAATAATTGCTAGCCCTGAAAATTAAAATTTTGCGTTTGGGAATTTCCTAGAAATTCTTTCTGAATATTTTCAATCGGCAGTTGGTTGAGTTGGAGACTACAGATACAAAGAGCTGACTGTATCTCATTGCAAGAGGTAACATGTTCTTTGGCTCTGGATATTCTGAGGGTAAGGTATATTTGTTTGATTCATTAGAAATAGTGCATGTGTGTGTGTGAGAGAGAGAGGGTGTATTTCCTATCATTGTATTGTTCTTGTATTTTTCACTTAACAAGGACAGTTTTCTAAGTCAGACCCTACGAAACTATTTTTTTCCTGTTGCCTATACAGTATCTCATAACATGGGATTACTTCACTATTAGTTTGTTCACTAAAGCTTGTTCATTCACTTATTTCACTGATTGAATAATTATATGCCAGGCACTGGATCCTGGGAAAATTATAAACAGTACTGCTATAAACATCCTTATGTAATTAAAAAAATATATTTACTTAATTATTTGGCTGGGCTGGGCCTTAGTTGTGGCCTATGGGATCTAGCTTCCCGACCAGGGATTTAACTCCTGCATTGGGAGCATGGAGTCAGCCCCTGGACCACCGGGGAAGGCCCCACCCTTATGTAATTTTTTTTAAAGAAGACTTTCCCATTGCTGAATCATATATTTAGAAGCTGCACGTGGTGATTTTTAGATAAACAATGCAGGCAAAAAGTGAGAACTCAATAAATATTTGTTGCTTGAGTCAATGACTTAGGCACATTCAGAGTAGGAGTTATTATAAGAGCAAATAAGTACTACAGATATGTATGTTTTCCTAACTTAATCAGTATGTCTTATCACACCAAAGAAATATCTGTAAAACTTGATTTATAGTATGTACTGGTTTAGAAAAAAAATTGACAGGAACACAAATGAGAACATTCAGCACTATTGTTTTTGTAAGGTGATTAAATCAAGGACTTAGTAAACTTTGACTTATTATATGAACAAGAAGTTCCAGTTGGAAAAAAGTCGCTCTTCCTGTGAGATGGTCAATCAATGTTTTTCAAAACACAGAAATTAAGATGAATACATTACTTTCTCATATGCTTCTTAAATTTTTATTTATTTATTTTTGTCTTCCTTCATTCATTTATTGGGACTTCCTTGCTTTGCATGGCTTTCTCTAGTTGCAACAAGCCAGGCCTCCTCTTTCTTGCTGTGCGTCAGCTTCTCACTGCAGTTACTTCTCTTGTTGCAGAACACCTGCTCTAGGCTCCCAGGCTTCAGTCGTTGTATCACTCAGGCTCAGTAGCTGCGGTGTGAGGGCTCTAGGGCATGGGGTCTTAGCTGCTCTGAGGCATGTGGAATCTTCCCAGACCAGGGATCAAACCCATATCCCCTGCAATGGCAGGTGGATTCTTATTCACCGTGTCACCCTGGAAGTCCTCTCATACGTTGATAATGTTGTTGTTGTCCGGTTGCTAAGTCATATCCAACTCTTTGCAACCCCATGGACTGTAGCACTCCAGGCCTCCCTGGCCCTCACCATCTCCCAGAGTTCACCCAAGTTCATGTCTATTGATCGGTGATGCTATCCAACCATCTCATCCTCTGCCGCCCTCTTCTTTTGCATTCAATCTTTCCCAACATCAGGTCTTTTCCAATGAGTTGACTCTTCACATCAGGTGGCCAAAGTATTGGAGCTTCAGCTTCAGCATCGGTCCTTCCAATGAGTATTCAGGGCTGATTTCTCTGAGGATTGACTGGTTTTATCTCCTTGCAGTCCAAAGGACTCTCAAGAGTCTTCTCCATCACCACAGTTTGAAAGCATCAGTTCTTCAGTGTTCAGCCTTCTTTATGGTACAACTCTCACATCAGTACATGACTACTGGAAAGACCATAGCTTTGACTATACGGACCTTTATTGGCAAAGTGATGTCTGTTTCTTAATACTCTGTCTAGGTCTGTCATAGCCTTCCTTCCAAGAAGAAAGTGTCTTCTAATTTCATGGCTGCAGTCACCATCTGCGGTGACTTTGGAGCCCAAGAAGAGAAAATCTATCACTGCTTCCACTTTTTCCCTTTCTATTTGCCATGAAGTGATGGGACCAAATGCAATGATATTAGTTTTTTGAATGCTGAGTTTGAAGTCAGCTTTTTCACTCTCCTCCTTCACCGTAGATCAAGAGGCTCTTTAGTTCTTCACTTTCTGCCATTAGAGTGGTGTCTGCATATTGGAGGTTGTTGATATTTCTCCCAGCAATCCTGATTATAGCTTGTGATTCATCCAGCCTGGCAGTTTGCATGATGTACTCTGCATATAAGTTAAATAAACAGGGTGACAATATATATCATATAGCCTTGCATGAAATGTTCCTTTGATTTCTCTAATTTTTCTTGAAGAGCTCTCTAGTCTTTCCTATTCTATTGTTTTCCTTATTTCTTTGCATTGTTCACTGAAGAAGGCCTTCTTATCTCTTCTTGCTATTCTCTGGAACTCTGTATTCAGTTTGGTATATCTTTCCTTTTCTCCCTTGCTTTTTGTTTCTCTTTTCTCAGCTATTTGTAAAGCTTCCTCAGAAAAGCACTTTGCCTTCTTGCATTTCTTTTCCTTTGGGATGGGTTTGTTCACTAGCTTATGTACAATGTTACAAACCTCTGTACATAGTTCTTCAGGCACTCTGTCTACCGAAACTCGTCCCCTGAATATATTGGTAACCTCCACTGTCTCATAAGGGATTTGATTTAGGTCATACCTGGATGGCCTGGTCGTTTTCCCCAATTTCTTTAGTTTAAGCCTGAATTTTATGATAAGGAGCTGACGATCTGAGCCACAGTTGGCTCCAGGTCTTGTGTTTGCTGACTGTATAGAGCTTCTTCATCTTCGCCTGCAACGAATGTAATCAATCTGATTTTGGTAATGACCATTTAGTGATGTCCATGTGTAAAGTCCTCTCTTGTGTTATTGGAAAATGGTGTTTGCTATGATCAGTATGTTCTCTTAGCAAAACTCTATTAGCCTTTGCCCTGCTTCATTTTGTACTCCAAGGACAAACTTGACTGTTACTCCAGGTATCTCTCAACACCCTGCTTCTGCATTCCAATCTCCTGTGATGAAAAAGACATCTTTTTTGGGGGGGGGGGGGGGGGGGGNGGGGGGGGGGGGGGGGGAGCGGGGTATTAGTTCTAGAAGGTCTTGTAGGTCTTCATAGAACTGCTCAACTTCTGCTTCTCCAGCATCAATGGTTGGGGCATAGACTTGGATTACTGTGACGTTGAATGGTTTGCCTTGGAAACGAATTGAGATCATTCTGTCATCTTTGAGACTGCACCCAAGTACTACATTTCAGACTCTTTTGTTGACTATGAGGGCTATCCCATTTCTTCTATGGGATTCTTGCCCACAGTAGTAGATATAATGGTCATCTGAAATGAATTAGCCCATTTTGGTCCATATTAGTTCACTGATTCCTAAAATGTTGATGTTCACTCTTGCCATTTCCTGTGTGACCATGTCCAATTTACCTTGACTTAGCATTACAGATTCCTATGCAGTATTGTTGTTTATAGCATCGGATTTTACCTTCATCACCAGACACACCCACAGCTGAGCGTCATTTCCACTTTGGCCCAGCCACTTCATTCTTTCTGGAGCTATTAGTATTTGCCCTCCACTCTTCCCCAGTAGCACACCGGACACCTTCTGACCTGTGGGGCTCCTCTTCTGTGCCATATCTTTTTGTCTTTTTATGCTGTCCATGGGGTTCTTGTGGCAAGAATACTAGAGGGGTTTGCCATTCCCTTCTCCAGTGGACCACGTTTTGTCAGAACTTTCCACTCTGAGCCATCCGTCCTGGGTGGCCCTGCATGGCATGGCTCCTAGCTTCACTGAGTTGTGCAAGCACCTTCGCCGCAGCAAGGCAGTGGCCAGTGAAGCCTCCCGGGTTTGACAGTTGCGTCACTTGGTAGTTGTGGTGTGAGGGCTCTAGGGCATGCGGGCTTCAGTAGTTGTGGTATGCGGGCTTCGTTGCTCTGAGGCATGTGTAATCTTCCTGGACCAGGGCTCAAACCCATGTCCCTTGCATTGGCAGGTGCATTTTTATCATCTGTACCATCAGGGAAGTCCTCTCATATGTTGATAAAGAGTATAATGGAAAAACTTCATGGAACTCTGTCACAATTATATTATTACTTTTACTAGAGGATATTGACGGAGAAGGCAATGGCACCCCACTCCAGTACTCTTGCCTGGAAAATCCCATGGATGGAGGAGCCTGGTAGGCTGCGGTCCATGGGGTCGCTAAGAGTCGGACACGACTCAGCGACTTCACTTTCACTTTTCACTTTCATGCATTGGAGAAGGAAATGGCAACCCACCCCAGTGTTCTTGCCTGGAGAATCCCAGGGACGGGGGAGCCTGGTGGGCTGCCGTCTATGGGGCCACACAGAGTCAGACACGACTGAAGCGACTTAGCAGAGGATATTGAAGTGGTGTAATAAAATCACTTAATTATTTATTTCACAATATTTAAACTGAGACACAATGGTAATTACACATACAGAAGCACCCATTAACCAGTCTCCCATACATTCAGTGATCTTTGTATGACAGAGCTCCAGGATTTCCATCTGCAACAAGACACATCAGGTGGTAGGCCTTCTTTTGAGCTTTTTTACTTTACCCATGTACACAGACCCCAAAGCCCACAACATTAGTTTTTGAGATCTGTAGAAAATCTTATTTAAACATATTTCTATAATGTCTGAACATTTGGGTCATAAAATAGGGAATAGGTGGACTGCTACTCAAACTTTGCCTGTGGCTACACATTTCAACGGAGAAGGCAATGGCACCCCACTCCAGTACTCTTGCCTGGAAAATCCCATGGATGGAGGAGTCTGGTGGGCTGCAGTCCATGGGGTCCTTAGGAGTCGGACACGACTGAGAGACTTCACTTTCACTTTTCACTTTCAAGCATTGGAGAAGGAAATGGCAATCCACTCCAGTGTTCTTGCCTGGAGAATCCCAGGGAC
>SJYQ01021169.1:0-20036 GCA_006410935.1 Redunca redunca
CCACCCTCACCGTCAATTCCCACCCAACTCCTGCGTCTCCTGCATTGGCAGGCGGATTCTTCGCCTCTGTGCCACCTGGGAACCTCTTTCCTGTCTTCTCTTATACACCCTTGATTTCAGTGAGGGCTTCACGACTACCTCTGTAAAATTCCAAGGCCTCCCACATCTCTGCCCTCCTTCTCCACCATCTATTATCACCACATAGCATCCCATATATTTATTTACTTTGCCTATTACCCGTCTCCTCCTGCTAGAATGTGAGCTCCATAAAGGCAAAGCATTTTATCTGGCTTTGTGTGCTGCTGTATTAGTTCTCCTAATGCATAATGAATCACTCCAAAATTGAGTTGCTCAAAATAAGTCTTCATTTATTTTCTCATGATTTCAGTGGGCTTGGACTTTGTGAGAGGCTTGGCTTGATGGTTCTGGCCCAGGGTCTTTCACGAGATTCAGTTAGCTATTGGCTGAGGCTGCAGGCATCTGAGGGCTTGGCTGAGCCTGGAGGGTTTTCTTGTAAAGCGACTCGCATGGCTGCAAGATTAGTGCCGGCTATTGCCAGGTTGCCCCAAATCCCCTCCTGAACTTCTCTGCTGGACTACTTGAGTGTCCTCTGCTGTGGAATTGGGCTGGTCCCAGACTGAATGACCCAAGAAAGCAAGGGAGAAACTGCAATATCTTTTATGCCCTAGACTCAGAAGTTGTACACCTTTGCTTCCACTGAATTTTTACACTTACACCTGCTGGCCCTATTCGGTGGAGGAGACTACAAAAGGAGCTGAACTCTAGGTGAGGATCGTTGAAGACTATCTTGGAAGCTGGTTAGTGCAGCAGCTGTATCCCCTGTGCCTATAACAGTGCCTGGCACGTAAAGGGAGACCAACAGATATTTTTGAACAATGAATAAATTCCACAACCTAGCTTTCTTAAAATATATTTCTTTGCAGCCTTTTTTTCTAAACAGATAAACTATGTTGTTTCTTAAAAATTGGAATTTTTCTGTAGATAATGTATAATTTATAAATGTAAACATATATACTTACTAAGCATATTTTAAAATATGTATCTTTCTAAAGTTACATCTTGTTGAAGTTTGATATTATTTGGATCATCTTATCATTATCATTTCCATTGTTTCTAGATTTCTTCTGTTATGAATATGTTGTGATGAACACCCTTCTACATAAACCTTTGAGCAATCTAACATTTTCTTGGAGAGCATGACAAGGAATAAGATCTAAGATTATAAATACTTAAAACACTTGATTTAAGTTACCAAATTGTTTCCAGAAATAGAAACATATATTTTATGTTTCTACCAACAGTTAGAACTGGACATGGAACAACAGACTGGTTCCAAATAGGAAAAGGAGTACGTCAAGGCTGTATATTGTCACCCTGCTTATTTAACTTATATGTAGAGTACATCATGAGAAACACTGGGCTGGAAGAAGCACAAGCTGGAATCAAGATTGCCAGGAGAAATATCAATAACCTCAGATATGCAGATGACACCACCCTTATGGCAGAAAGTGAAGAGGAACTAAAAAGCCTCTTGATGAAAGTGAAAGAGGAGAGTAAAGCTCAACATTCAGAAAACTAAGATCATGGCATCTCGTCCCATCACTTCATGGGAAATAGATGGGGAAACAGTGTCAGACTTTATTTTTTGGGGTTCCAAAATCACTGCAGATGGTGACTGCAGCCATGAAATTAAAAGATGCTTACTCCTTGGAAGGAAAGTGATGATAGCATATTGGAAAGCAGAGACATTACTTTGCCAGCAAAGGTCTGTCTAGTCAAGGCTATGGTTTTTCCTGTGGTCATGTATGGATGTGAGAGTTGGACTGTGAAGAAGGCTGAGCCCCATAGAACTGATGCTTTTGAACTGTGGTGTTGGAGAAGACTCTTGAGACTCCCTTGGACTGCAAGGAGGTCCAACCAGTCCATTCTAAAGGATATCAACCCTGGGTGTTCTTTGGAAGGAATGATGCTAAAGCTGAAACTCCAGTACTTTGGCCACCTCATGCCAAGAGTTGCCTCATTGGAAAAGACTTTGATGTTGGGAGGGATTGGGGGCAGAAGGAAAAGGGGACAACAGAGGATGAGATGGCTGGATGGCATCACTGACTCAGTGGATCTGAGTTTGAGTGAACTCCAGGAGATGGTGTTGGACAGGGAGGCCTGGCATGCTGTAATTCATGGGGTCACAAAGAGTCGGACACAACTGAGCGGCTGAACTGAACTGAACCAACAGTGTGTGAACATGCCTGTTTCGCTGCATCCTTATGAATATGGAATGTTGACGCCTTTTAAGAAACTGAAGTTTTGGTTAGGAAGAAAGTGCATAAAGACCTTTATAGAATTCTATGTCTTTTGAACTTCATTATATGTTTAAAGTGCCGTTTTCTTTCTTTTATGTTTTTGTCATATCAACAGGTTGTTTAGGAGTCAAAATTGATAAAATTTAGAGGTGAGGGGAGAAAGAGACAAGTTGGAAATATGAGTAGCAGGTTTCTGCCTTGTGCAGCTGAGTGTGTGGTAGTGCCATTTAATGACAACGAGAAATTTGTGCAAAGGAGAATGGGGTGGAGGAGGGGGATAAGTCATTCCTTTCTGGACAGCTGAACTTGCAACAGTTGAGTACAGTCCAGGGTATCTAGACTGTGCTGCCCAGTATAGTAGCCACTGAGCCCATATGGCCATCAGTCACTCATAATAAGGCAGGGTGAACAGAGGCAGTCCATAAGAGTGAAATACAAAACAGGTTTAGAAGATTTCCTAAGAAAAAAGAATGTAGAAGATATAGTGTTTCACTTAATATCCAACCAGCAGACAGAAATCACACAATAACTTGAACAGGAAACGTTTACTGTAAAGAATTATTAACTCTAAAAGGGAATAAGATGTCAGAGAACACTCAGGAATGCCCTTTGGCTAAGGGAGAGTTTCCAAGGAAGGACAAGCTTGGCAGTTGGCCTCCTTTCCGAAGTTAGAACTCAGATCAATGGAGAAGCCTGGTTGCAGCCCATTGGACGGAAGAGAAGTTTCAAGGGTGGCGCAGGTCGGAGCTGGTCCATGGATGCCAGGCAAGCAGAAACACCCTTCCAGGGTACAGAGCAATACGTCTGGTGTGCAGGTTGCAAAAGGGACTCAGGGATGGGAAATCAGCTCTTGGCAGGGCGATATACAGCCTAGAGTGTACGGTAAAGGTCCTGGTCATGAGCACCGTGGTGGATGCTGTCCGTGGGGCAGACCGCCTGAGGCTGGTGAGCAGCTAGGCACAGTGAGTGGGGGCGTCTCTGTGCCAACAGGGTGGCATGGCAGCTGGGCCCTGTGGGGTCCACCCTGGGAGGGGCAGAGAGACAGTCACTGGGCTGGGGCTGAGGCTGTGAGCTTGCCGAGTGACTGCACATGCTTAGTGTGAGGCTGCGGCAAGGTGCCCCTGCGAGCGCACTCACACGTGTCCCTGCCAGGTGCCCAGGAGGAGCAAGAAGAAAACAAAAAAACACAGCACGCCAGAACCAGGAAGGCAGTCTCCCCCCTTACAGGGTCCTTCCACGGAGAAAACACCCTTGTGCTTGCCGCAAAGAGATTGTTAAAGCTCTGTTATCACAGAGCAGGTAGTTCAATGCTGAATTTCATAATGACATTTAATCTAATATTAATCACTAGGAGCTATCCCACGTTGAAGGTCAGGAAGGGTGGCGGTAAGGAGATACCCCTCACCAAGGTAAGGAGCAGTGGCTGTGCTTTGCTGGAGCAGCCGTGAAGAGATACCCCACGCCCAAGGTAAGAAACCCAAGTAAGATGGTAGGTGTTGCAAGAGGGCATCAGAGGGCAGACACACTGAAACCATACTCACAGAAAACTAGTCAATCTAATCACACTAGGACCGCAGCCTTGTCTAACTCAATGAAACCAAGCCATGCCTGCGGGGCAACCCAAGACGGGCGGGTCATGGTGGAGAGGTCTGACAGAATGTGGTCCACTGGAGAAAGGAATGGCAAGCCACTTCAGTATTCTTGCCTTGAGAACCCCATGAACAGTATGAAAAGGAAAAATGATAGGATACCGACAGAGGAACTCCCCAGGTCAGTAGGGGCCCAATATGCTACTGGAGGTCAGTGGAGAAATAACTCCAGAAAGAATGAAGGGGTGGAGCCAAAGCAAAAACAATACCCAGCTGTGGATGTGACTGGTGATAGAAGCAAGATCCAATGCTGTAAAGAGCGATATTGCATAGGAACCTGGAATGTCAGGTCCATGAATCAAGGCAAAATGGAAGTGGTCAAACAAGAGATGGCAAGGGTGACCGTCGTCATTCTGGGAATCAGTGAACTGAAATGGACTGGAATGGATGAATTTAACTCAGATGACCATTATATCTACTACTGTGGGCAGGAATCCCTCAGAAGAAATGGAGTAGCCATCATGGTCAACAAAAGAATCCGAAATGCAGTACTTGGATGTAATCTCAAAAATGACAGAATTCAGTATCACAGTTATCCAAGTCTATGCCCCAACCAGTAATGCTGAAGAAGCTGAAGGTGAACGGTTTTATGAAGACCTACAAAACCTTCTAGAACTCACACCCAAAAAAGATGTCCTTTTCATTATAGGGGACTGGAATGCAAAAGTAGGAAGTCAAGATATACTTGGAGTAACAGGCAAATTTGGCCTTGGGATGTGGAATGAAGCAGGGCAAAGACTAATAGAGTTTTGCCAAGAAAATGCACTGGTCATAGCAAACACCCTCTTCCAACAACACAAGAGAAGACTCTAGACATGGACATCACCAGATGGTCAACACCAAGATCAGATTGATACTATTCTTTGCAGCCAGAGATGGAGAAGCTCTATAACAGTCAACAAAAACAAGACCAGGAGCTGACTGTGGCTCAGATCATGAACTCCTTATTGCCAAATTCAGACTCAAATTGAAGAAAGTAGGGAAAACCGCTAGACCATTCAGGTATGACCTAAATCAAATCCTTTATGATTATACAGTGGGAGTGAGAAATAGATTTAAGGGCCTAGATCTGATAGAGAGAGTGCCTGATGAACTATGGACTGAGGTTCCTGACATTGTATAGGAGACAGGAATCAAGACCATCCCCTTGGAAAAGAAATGTAAAAAGGCAAAATGGCTGTCTGGGGAACCCTTACAAATAGCTGTGAAAAGAAGAGAAGTGAAAAGCCAAGGAGAAAAGGAAAGATATAAGCATCTGAAAGCAGAGTTCCAAAGAATAGCAAGAAGAGATAAGAAAGCCTTCTTCAGCGATCAGTGCAAAGAAACAGAGGAAAAGAACATAACGGGAAAGACTAGACACCTCTTCAAGAAAATTAGAGATACCAAGGGAATATTTCATGCAAAGATGGGCTCAATAAAGGACAGAAATGGTCTGGACCTAACAGAAGCAGAAGATATTAAGAAGAGGTGGCAAGAATACACCGAAGAACTGTACAAAAAAGATCTTCACGACCCAGATAATCATGATGATACAATCACTCATCTAGAGCCAGACATCTTGGAATGTGAAGTCAAGTGGGCCTTAGAAAGCATCACTACGAACAAAGCTAGTGGAGGTGATGGAATTCCAGTTGAGCTATTTCAAATCCTGAAAGATGATGCTGTGAAAGTGCTGCACTCAATATGCCAGCAAATTTGGAAAACTCAGCAGTGGCCACAGGACTGGAAAAGGTCAGTTTTCATTCCAATCCCAAAGAAAGGCAATGCCAAAGAATGCTCAAACTACCGCACAATTGCACTCATCTCACATGCTAGTAAAGTAATGCTCAAAATTCTCCAAGCCAGGCTTCAGCAATACGTGAACCGTGAACTTCCTGATGTTCAAGCTGGTTTTAGAAAAGGCAGAGGAACCAGAGATCAAATTGCCAACATCCGCTGGATCATGGAAAAAGCAAGAGAGTTCCAGAAAAACATCTATTTCTGCTTTATTGACTATGCCAAAGCCTTTGACTGTGTGGATCACAATAAACTGTGGAAAATTCTGAAAGAGATGGGAATACCAGACCACCTGACCTGCCTCTTGAGAAATCTGTATGCAGGTCAGGAAGCAACAGTTAGAACTGGACATGGAACAACAGACTGGTTCCAAATAGGAAAAGGAGTACGTCAAGGCTGTATATTGTCACCCTGCTTATTTAACTTCTATGCAGAGTACATCATGAGAAACGCTGGACTGGAAGAAGCACAAGCTGGAATCAAGATTGCCGGGAGAAATATCAATAACCTCAGATATGCAGATGACACCACCCTTATGGCAGAAAGTGAAGAGGAGCTAAAAAACCTCTTGATGAAAGTGAAAGAGGAGAGTGAAAAAGTTGGCTTAAAGCTCAACATTCACAAAATGAAGATCATGGCATCCGGTCCCATCACTTCATGGGAATAGATGGGGAAACAGTGGAAACAGTATCAGACTATTTTGGTGTGCTCCAAAATCACTGCAGATGGTGACTGCAGCCATGAAATTAAAAGACGCTTACTCCTTAGAAGAAAAGTTATGACCAACCTAGATAGCACATTCAAAAGCAGAGACATTACTTTGCCGACTAAGGTCCATCTAGTCAAGGCTATGGTTTTTCCAGTGGTCATGTATGGATGTGAGAGTTGGACTGTGAAGAAGGCTGAGTGCTGAAGAATTGATGCTTTGAACTGTGGTGTTGGAGAAGACTCTGGAGAGTCCTTGGACTGCAACGAGATCCAACCAGTCTATTCTGAAGGAGATCAACCCTGGGATTTCTTTGGAAGGAATGATGCTAAAGCTGAAGCTCCAGTACTTTGGCCACCTCATGCGAAGAGTTGACCCACTGGAAAAGGCTCTGATGCTGGGAGGGATCAGGGGCAGGAGGAAAAGGGGACGACCCAGGATGAGATGGCTGGATGGCATCACGGACTCGATGGACGTGAGTTTGAGTGAACTCCGGGAGTTGGTGATGGACAGGGAGCCCTGGTGTGCTGCGATTCATGGGGTCGCAAAGAGTCGGACACGACTGAGCAACTGAACTGACTGAACTGAATCACTCTAATAATAAACTGATAATCGGCACACTCATTAATTTTTTATATTAATTCATGTTGAAACAATAAGGTTTTGGATATATCGGGTTAAATAAGACACGTCACTTAAACAAACGTCACTTTGTTGCCCCTTTTCTAAAAAAAGTAAACAGTTGAGAATGTAAAATGTGGATAATGCTGCAAGAGCGTTATCCGTCCTCAGTGGATATCCAGCAAAAGTGGATATCTGATCTCTGGAGATTATATCCTGGAAATTGATAGAAGGACCTAGAGCAACATGAAAAAGAGGAGAGATCCTGGAGGAGGCCCAGTCCCCCCAAATTTAAAGGGTTGTGTGATCGTTAGTTTCTTCTGTCAACCTGACTGGGTCACAGGGTGCCAGGATGTTTGGTCAAGCACTACCCTGGGTGTTTCTGTGCGGATGTTTTTGCATGAAATTGGCATTGAAATCAGTGGATGGAGTGAAGCAAATTGTCCTGTGCAATGTGTGTGGCTGTTCCCCTTCGACTGAAGGCCTGAATGAAACAAAAAGACTGAGCCTTTCCCAAGTAAGGCAGACTTCCTCCTGCCTGACCACCTGTGAACCAGGACAGAAGCTTTTCTCCTCCCTCGGACTGGGACTGAAACACTGGCTCTTCCTGGGTCACCGCCAGCCAGTCTTCAGACTGCGTCTGCACCCTTGACTCTTCAGGGTCCCCGGCTTGCTGGCTCATCCTGCAGATCGGGGGACTTGTCAGCCTCCATAATCGTGTGAACCAATTCCTTATAATAAACGTCTTTACAACACAGACACACCCACACTGTGTGCGCCTGTATCTCTGGATAAAACTTACTAATATAGTTGAATAGAGAGAGAAAAGGGCTTCCCAGGTGGTGCCACAGTAAAGAATCTGCCTGCCAATGCAGGAGATGCAAGAGACGCAGGTTCGATCACTGGATCAGAAAGATCCCCCGGAGAAGGAAATGTCAACCCACTCCAGTGTTCTTGACTGGAAAATTCCAAGGACGGAGGAGCCTGGTGGGAGTCAGACACGACTGAGTGACTGAATACACATGGAGAGAAAACCCAAGAAACACCAGAGGCGATGGGTGGGTAGCCAATGGGAGCTGTAGGTATGTGCTGGGAGAAACTTCCCCCTAAGAGAGAAAATTCTAGAACATATTCTTAGTATGCTGATGGCAATGATGATGGCGTGGGGTTGGTAATGTCGGTTATAAAGGATATAATCGTGTGTGGAGTGGAAGGTTTTATTAGGTGTGCAAGGGTAGTGCATCAGACCTTCAGTAGTGGAATGGTGGGATCCAGGTGAGGCTGTATCAAGCCTTGCTTGGTACTGAGATGGAGATATGGGTACTGTTCTTGACAGAATAGACTGCCCTTTCCTAGAGGACAAAACAGGATAAATAAGCTTTAGAAGAGCTGATGACAGAATGTCTGTTAGCACCCAGATTTATCCCTGTCATTATGTTTCAGAATGTTGGCAGGAATAGAGTGACATTGACTTACTCATTCCAAGTCAAGGAATAACTAAATTCTTTGGCACTTGAATTATTTTGGCATCCATTATCTGGACTTTTCAACACCGTTCTGATGTTTATGCAACTTCCTTTTCTTTTAAGTAATCTTGGCTCTCCTTTGTCGCTCTTTATCTGCTTTTATACTACATTCAAATAAGACACAAAATACTATAAAATAGGGTATGGATATACATTTCTACTGCTTTACAAAGCAATGTGAGATTAAACAGAAGACCAAAAATGTAGAAGGCAGGGTTTTAGCAATGTGCTCTTCTCTGATCCTAAGGGACAAACTGTTTAGCTTCTGAAAGTTGTAATCTGGGAAGTGACTTAAGAGCTGACTCTTGATAGACACCTTTCCAGTTCTGATCTGAGAGTTCTCGTCCAGGTGTGAAATCTCAGTCCCTTGAACAAGACCTTTAGCCGCTTTGGGCCTCAGTGTAATCTCCTGGAGAGCCTGCCTTATGCAATTCTAACCTCAGGATAACCTTAGGAATAGAAAATTAAAGACAGCGAAACCGGCTTACCGTATCAGCTCCATAAAATCAACACTTTCTGCAAGACATCAAACAAAGCAAATGATAAGACAGTCTCGGTTAATCAGTCTCAGCGGTGCAAATCACAGGACTTGGTGAGAGCACCTTGGACTTGGGACTCTGCAGACTGAGGCAGTATTCCTGCCTGTGAGGCTTGCCTCTCTAGGTAAGTGAGGAATAGGGAACCTTGCTCGTGTCACTTTCCTCATAGGTAACTCCTAGCTCAGCTGGTAAAGAATCTGCCTGAAATGCAGGAGACTTGGGTTCAATCCCTAGGTCGGGAAGACCCCCTGGAGGAGGGCATGGCAACCTACTCCAATATTCTTGTCTGGAGAATCCCTTGGACAGAGGAGCCTGGTGGGCTACAGTCCACGGGGTCACAAGAGTCGGACACCACTGAGCGACTAAACCACAGCCAAAGTCAGATGAAAATAGCCACTTCAGTTGACATTTAGACTTTCTAAAAAGAATCCCTGGAGAAAAATATGTATTTCAGAGAAAGAGTCTGTGTATGTCCCCTAACAAAGGAATTTTAATTCGTACTTTGATATTTCTTTAATATGCTGCTATGTTTAATCAAATATTTGCATGGCTAGGGTGGTAACTTACGTAAGAGGGCCTCACATACGAACAGTATCTGATTCAATGAGGAGAGGTGATTTAAGCATGCTTTTCTGCAAAGGAAGCTTGTATTGGATTAACTCATTCGAGGGTGAAGTGGAGGGCATGACCCCGTCCTTGGCCAGGATTTCTGGGTTCTCTGGCTAGTGCAAACCTCACTTTACTTGATGACTGTGATCTCAGACAGAGGCTTCTTGCTAATGAAAGTCCACACAGAGTTATACAATTACTTAGCAAGCTAACAGGTTCATTGCTTTGAGGAAGTAGAAGGTTTTTGTCCCCACAGATTCTTTTGGAAAGCCAAAACCCAGAGGGAAATGGCAAGGATGGCGTCATTAGCATCCAGACATCCCTCCACTAATGTCCCAGTTACTGACCGAGACTCAGCGGCCAGCATCAGTGATTCAGCCTCAGAGCCTGAGCATTCATTTCCTAAAGTGCTCCACCATCACACCTACGAAGATTAACGTCATTTCAGTATCACCCAGCATCTGTGCTTATATTTCTCCACTCGTCCCCAAAGCATCTGTGACAGCTTTCCCCGAGTCTACAATGTAACTGAGGTCACACATTGTGGGTTGTTTTTTTAAGCATTTACACATTGTGTTTTGGTGATGTGTACCTTTCGTCTCTTAATCCTAGATAGTGTGAATAGCTTATTCACCAATAATGAAATCTTCCACCCAGAAGTTTTAGCACCCACTACTGATCCTTGCCAGAAATAGGCATAACATTGGCCTTGCAAAAATGGTTGCTTAAAATTCTATCATTTCACCTGTATGAGTTGCTATTCTCTCGTAAGGAAGTTCATGCTCTCTCAGTGTCTCTCTCGTTCTGTATCACTATGGACCCCTGGGCATTTGAGGGAGAGGTTTAATGTATTGGTATCAGTTTTCTTTCCGATGGCCAAAGTGTCCCGAATTTGGCAGTGGGACTCCTGCAAGCTAGATCACATGGCGGGGGTGCAGGGGTGGGGTGGGGGGAGGCGTATGTGTTTTACATGACCCTAGTAGTTTTTTTATGGGTCCATTTTATAATGATTTATTTTGGGGTGGCCATTTTAGGTTCACAGCAAAATTGAGAGGAAGGTGCAGAGAGTTTCCAAACACCCTTTACCCCTACACGTGCATAACCTCAACCATTTTCAACAGTCTCCCACCAGAGGATATCTTTGATCAGCCTACCTTGACACATCGTAATCACTTAAGGACCACTGCTTACATTAGGGTTCATTCTTGGTGTTTTACGTTCTGTAGATTTGAACAAACTTATAATAACATGTCCATCATGGTAGCACCACACACTATTTCGTTGGTGGTGATACTGTATGAACATTGCACTGTTTCAGGTGATTTCACTGCCCTGAAAATCGTCTGTGCTCTGCCTGTTCATCTTGGCGCCCCTTTGGCAACCTTTGACCTTTTTACTGTCTCCATAGCTTTTTTATTTTCAGAACATCATATAGTTAGAATCATACAGTATGTAGACATTNTACCCCTACACGCGCATAACCTCAACCATTTTCAACAGTCTCCCACCAGAGGATATCTTTGATCAGCCTACCTTGACACGTCGTAATCACTTAAGGACCACTGCTTACATTAGGGTTCATTCTTGGTGTTTTACGTTCTGTAGATTTGAACAAATTTATAATAACATGTCCATCATGGTAGCATCACACACTATTTTGTTGGTGGTGATACTGTATGAACATTGCACTGTTTCAGGTGATTTCACTGCCCTGAAAATCGTCTGTGCTCTGCCTGTTCATCTTGGCGCCCCTTTGGCAACCTTTGACCTTTTTACTGTCTCCATAGCTTTTTTATTTTCAGAACATCATATAGTTAGAATCATACAGTATGTAGACATTTCAGATTGGCCTCTTTCACTTAGCAATATGCAATTCAGGTACCTCTATGTCTTTTTATGATGACAGCTTATTTCTTCTTACTCCTAAGTAATGTTATCTACTCACCTACTAAAGGACATCTTGGATGCTTCCAAGTTTTGGTAATTATAAATCAAGCTGCTATAAACATCCATATGTAGACTTCTGTGAAGACACACGTTTCCACTCATTTGGGTAAATCCTAAACAAGTAGTGTAATAGCTGGATTGTACAGTAAGAGCATGCTGAGTTTTGTAAGAAACTGCCAAACTGTCTCCTGAAATGGCTGTTCCGCTTTGCGTCCCCGCTAACAATGGATGAGAGTTCATTTTGCTCTGCATTGGTGCCAGCGTTTGGTCTTGTCAGTGTTCCGGGTTTTCACCAATTCTAATAGGTGGTATCTTGTTTTAATCTGCATTTCCCTGATGATGTATTGATGTGAAGCCTCTTTGATGTGCCTGTTTGCCATCCATATAGGGCTTCCCAGGTGGCGCTAGTGGTAAAGAACCCACCTGCCAATGCAGGAGATGTAAGAGATGTGGGGTCGATCCCTGGTCAGCAAGATCCCCTGGAGGAGGGCCTGGCAAACCTCTCCAGTCTTCTTGCCTGGAGAATCCTGTGGACAGAGGAGCCTACAGGGCTAGAGTCCACAGGCTTGTAAAGAGTCAGACGTGAGAGGTGACTTAGCCTGTATGCCATCTGTATACCTTCTTTGGTGAGTGCCTGTTAAGCTCTTTAGCACATTTTAAAAATCAAGTGATTTTTTTTTTTCCAGTTAAGTTTTAAGAGTATTGTGTCTATCTGGGACAACAGCCCTTTGAAAGCCTTTTCTCCAGTTCTGTGGCTTGTCTCAGTGTCTTGACTCAGTTTTTGAATACTTTCTAGGTTGCTGGCATAAAAAATACATTCTAGGCTCACCTTGATGTTTCCTTGTTCTGTTTCTGAAAGTAGCCATTTCTCCAAGGGACTCTGAGTCCTTGTAAAGAGCAGTCTGGGTACTGAAGAGTCTGAAGCTAATATACTGAGTTGGCCAAAAGTTTCCTTCCTTTTTTTTTTTAAGTCAAAATGAAAGACACATTTTTCATTTTCACCAAGAACTTTATTGAACAGTGTATTCATCATTTTGTTCCACGACCTTCTGACCATTTTTCAGGCAACCTCATAATTCCATCTTCCCAAAACTTATCTTTTTGAGCAAATAGTTGTTCCGGGTGCCTTCTGCAGTCTTCCAGGGAAATGACATTTTTTCATTAAAAGAATGTTTCAGAGACTGAAATAAATAGACATCTGAAAGTACAGTGTCTGGTGGGTATGGCAGATGAATCAGAACTTCCCAGCCAAGCTGGTCATCAAAGAAACATGGGGTCTTGTATTATCCTGATGGAGGATTTGCTTTCTCTGTTAACTAATTCCAGACACTTTTCATCGAGAGCAGCTTTCAGTTGGTCTAACTGGGAGCAGTACTTGTTGGAATCAATCATTTGGTTTTCCAGAAGGAGCTTATAATTGAAGACTCCCTTCCAGTCCCACTATATACACAATATCATCTTTGGATGAAGACTGGCTTTTGGTGTGATTGGTGGTGGTTCATTTAGATTGCTCCAAAATGTTTTCCTTTTCACATTATTGTACAGCATCCACTTTTCATCACCCATCACAATTTGTTTTAAAAATGGAATGTTTTCTTTCTTTTGTCATATAATTTTATTTATTTTTAAAATTAATTTATTTTAATTGGAGGTTGATTACTTTACAATATTGTGGTGGTTTCTGCCATACATTGACGTGAATCCACCACGGGTGTACCATGTGTTCCCCTTCCTGAACCCCCCTCCCACCTCCCTCCCCATCCCATCCCTCTGGGTCATCCCAGTGCACCAGCCCCGAGCACCCTGCTTCATGCATAGAACCTGGACTGGTCATCTGTTTCATAGACGGTGATATACATGTTTCAATGCCATTCTCTCAAATCATCCCACCCTCACCTTCTCCCACAGAGTCCAAAAGTCTGTTCTTTACATCTGTGTCTCTTTTGCCGTCTTGTATATAGGGTCATCATTATAATCTTTCTAAATTCCATATATATGCATTAATATACTGTATTGGTGTTTTTCTTTCTCACTTACTTCACTCTGTATAACAGGTTCCAGTTTCACCCACCTCATTAGAACTGACTCAAATACGCTCTTTTTTATAGCTGAGTAATACTCCATTGTGTATATGTACCACAGCTTTCTTATCCATTTGTCTCCTGATGGACATCTAGGTTGCTTCCATGTCCTGGCTATTATAAACAGTGCTGTGATGAACACTGGGGTACACGTGTCTCTTTCAGTTCTGGTTTCCTTGGTGTGTATGCCCAGCAGTGGGATTGCTGGGTCTAAGGAATCTCCACACTGTTCTCCATAGTGGCTGTACTAGTTTGCATTCCCACCAACAGTGTAAGAGGGTTCCCTTTTCTTCACACCCTCTCCAGCATTTATTGCTTGTAGATGTTTTGATGACAGCCATTCTGACTGGTGTGAGATGATACCTTATTGTGGTTTTGATTTGCATTTCTCTGATGTGAAGAGCTGACTCATTTGAAAAGACCCTGAAGCTGGGAAAGATTGAGGGCAGGAGGAGAAGGGGACGGCAGAGGATGAGATGGCTGGATGGCATCACGGACTCAAGGGACATGAGTTTGGGTGAACTCTGGGAGTTGGTGATGGACAGAGAGGCCTGGCATGCTGTCATTCACAAACAGTCAGACACGACTGAGGGACTGAACTGAGATGAAGTGATAATGAGTGATGTTGAGCATCTTTTCATGTGTTTGTTAGCCATCTGTATGTCTTCTTTGGAGAAATGTCTGTTCAGTTCTTCAGCCCATTTTTTGATTGGGTCATTTATTTTTCTGGAATTGAGCTGCATGTTAGGGTTATTTGACTGTGTGGATCACAATAAACTGTGGAAAATTCTGAAAGAGATGGGAATACCAGACCACCTGACCTGCCTCTTGAGAAACCTGTATGCAGGCCAGGAAGCAACAGTTAGAATTGGACATGGAACAACAGACTGGTTCCAAATAGGAAAAGGAGTATGTCAAGGCTGTATATTGTCATCCTGCTTATTTAACTTATATGCAGAGTTCATCATGAGAAACGCTGGACTGGAAGAAACACAAGCTGGAATCAAGATTGCCAGGAGAAATATCAATAACCTCAGATATGCAGATGATACCACCCTTATGGCAGAAAGTGAAGAGGAGCTAAAAAGCCTCTTGATGAAAGTGAAAGAGGAGAGCAAAAAAGTTGGCTTAAAGCTCAACATTCAGAAAACGAAGATCATGTCATCTGGTCCCATCACTTCATGGGAAATAGATGGAGAAACAGTGGAAACAGTGTCAGACTTTATTTTTGGGGGGCTCCAAAACCACTGCAGATGGTGATTGCAGCCATGAAATTAAAAGACGCTTACTCCTTGGAAGAAAAGGTATGACTAACCTAGATAGTATATTCAAAAGCAGAGACATTACTTTGCCGACTAAAGTCCATCTAGTCAAGGCTTTGGTTTTTCCTGTGGTCATGTATGGATGTGAGAGTTGGACTGTGAAGAAGGCTGAGAGCCGAAGGATTGATGCGTCTGAACTGTGGTGTTGGAGAAGGCTCTTGAGAGTCCCTTGGACTGCAAGGAGATCCAACCAGTCCATTCTGAAGGAGATCAGCCCTGGGATTTCTTTGGAAGGAATGATGCTGAAGCTGAAACTCCAGTACTTTGGCCACCTGATGCGAAGAGCTGACTCATTGGAAACGACTCTGATGCTGGGAGGGATTGGGAGCAGGAGGAGAAGGGGACGACCGAGGACAAGATGGCTGGATGGCATCACGGACTCGATGGACGTGAGTCTGAGTGGACTCCGGGAGATGGTGATGGACAGGGAGGCCTGGCTGCTGCGATTCATGGGGTCACAAAGAGTCGGACACGGCTGAGCGACTGAACTGAACTGAGCTGCATGTGCTGCTGGTATATTCTGGAGATTAATTCTTTGTCAGTTGCTTCATTTGCTATAATTTTCTCCCATTCTGAAGGCTGCCTGTTCACCTTGCGTATAGTTTCCTTCGTTGTGCAAAAGCTTTTAAGTTTAATTAGGTCCCATTTGTTTATTTTTGCTTTTGTTTCCATTACTCTAGGAGGTGAGTCATAGAAGACCCTGCTGTGATTTATGTCAGAGAGTGTTTTGTGTATGTCTTCCTCTAGGAGTTTTATAGTTTCCGGTCTTACATTTAGATCTTTAATCCATAAAAATGGAATGTTTTCTTTATGTTTACACAGAGAAATAGGAGTCAAGAAGGCTTTTTCCGCTTAATTTATGTGGAATGCAAACATCACAGAGATAAATATAACCAAGCTGGTGCAAATGATATTCAACACTTGATTTGGATATTTTGAGTATGTTGGCTATCTCCTGCATAGTATAACGTTGATTGTTCTCAACTAATGTCTGATTTTGATCGCTATCAACTTCAACAGGTCTAGCTGACCCGCCAGTGAGAACTCTCTAGCAGGAAATTTCACAAACCACTTTTTGACATGTTTGATCAGTCACAGCACCTTCTCCATACACAGCAGAAATCTTTCTTAAAATTTTTGGTTGCATTTTTATCTTTCTTGAAATAATGAAGCATAATATGCTGAAAATGTTACTTTTTTCTTCCATCTTCAATATTAACGGCTACACAAACATTCACCAATTTTGATAATTTTTTAAATGTTATGTTGACACAGTACAACTTACAAAATTGTTTCAAATGAAGTTAAAGACAACTAATGGTACTATATGAAGTGCTGTAGATGAAGTTGAAGGCAATCAAGTACTACTACAGCCATCTTACGCAAAAAAGTGCATGAACCTTTAGGCCAACCCAATAATTTTGGAACCTATCTTTTTTAAAAAGAGGAATGCAAAGTTGCAAATATAAAATCAAGCATTGAGCCTTACAAGAAGTCCACAAACGATGAGCTATAAAGTTTGCTTTCTTAGCTTCCCTGGCATTGGGGTATTATTGCTTTCAGCATCAGTGAACAGAATATTCAAATCCAGTACCACAGTGTTCATCTTAGCTTTTGCATTTCATATTTGTATTAGCCAGAATGAAAGTCAGTGTGTAAAACAATATATTTACTCATTGGTCTTAACATAAGAAGTATACACAAAAATGATTTCTCAGTCACAACACTAACAGTATTATCAAAGTTAAATCTGGAAGTAAAGTTCAAGACTGTTTTGTTGTTCTTCTTAATGTGTAATATATTCTACTAAGGATATACAACCAGAGTGCTCTATTCAAAACATACTTTTTTTTTTTCTGTGTCATTACATTATCACATTAATATACAGTTAAGTTCATTAGTTTCTGCCAAAATTCAATTTTAGGCTTTGTTTTTTATGTTTAATTTTTCTGAAAATATAAAACACTTATGACTAAAAAGTTAAAAAGATGTACTGAGAAATCTCACTCTCATCGCTATACCTACACTCCATCCTCAGCCATCGCTATAGGGAACCGTTTTTGGTAATTTGTGGTTTATGCTTATTTTTTTTTTTTTAAAGAAAATCTGCAAATATGTATGTGTGGGTGCATGCTCAGTCTGTCAGTCCTATAGGACTCTTTGCAGCCCATGGAATGTAGCTCACTAGGTTCCTCTGTCCCTGGAATTTCCCAGGCAAGAATACTGAAGCAAGTTGCCATTTCCTTCTCCAGGAGATCTTCCTGACCCAGGGACTGAACCCACGTCTCCTGAGTCTCCTCCACTGGCAGGTGGATTCTATAACACTGAGCCACCTGGAAGCCCATGATTATTTTAGTATCATTTACTAAAGAAGGAAAATACAATAGTTTTATATATGTCTGTGTTAAAGTGAAAGTCACTCAGTCATGTCCACCTCTTTGCAACCCCATGGACTATACAGCCCATGGAATTCTCCAGGCCAGAATACTGGAGTGGGTAGCCTTTCCCTTCTTCAGGGGATCTTCCAAACCCAGGTATCGAATCCTGGCCTCCTGCATTGCAGGCAGATTTTTTACTAGCTGAGCCACCAGGGAAGCCCAAGAATACTGGAGTGGGTAGCCTATCCCTTCTCCAGGGGATCTTCCCAAACCATGGAAGCCCTGATAGCTCAGTTGGTAAAGTAATTAATGCTAAAAACTTTAGAAGATCAGCCATCTGTCATCCAGGAGATGGTTGTGAGAATACTATTCCCTAAGCTACAGATGAAATGGTTGGATAGTATCACCAACTCGATGGACATGAGTCTGAGTGAACTCTGGGAGTTGGTGGTGGACAGGGAGGCTTGGTGTGCTGCAATTCATGGGGTTGCAAAGAGTCAGACACGACTGAGTGACTGAACTGAGCTGAACTGAAGCTACAGATAACCAAAGTATGAGCTTATGAGTGTGATAAGCCCCTTATTTTCCCATTTGATAGTGATCCAGAATGAAAGGGAAGGCTTGAAGATGCATAAACCACTGATATTTTTTAATGACAAAAGGCAGGCCAGCTGTCATTTCCACATAACGTGTCCTCACCCAGAAGTTCTGCTGATAGTACTTTCCTGCTCTTGACAGGGCTTTTAGACCGGTCCATGAACAGCGGTGTCACCCCATACAAATCTAAGGTGGACAGCATGGCAAGACACGGCCAGTCCCACGCAAGACCACGACCTACGAATGCTCGACAGAAAGATCAACGTGCTCCGTGACATACTCTTTCCCATCGCTTCCTTTCAGTATGACTCCCAACCTAAACCAGATAGTCTGAAACTCTTACTTTTCTTTTTTAAAAAAAATAAGAAAATGTAGCATGCTACATACATTCTTTTGCACCTTTGCTTTTTTTTTTTCCTCTTCTTTTTTTCCCCCTACTGGATCTGTCCCAGGACTCATCCTGTCTCTGTTCATGGAGATCTTTTTCATTCTTTTCAACTCTTGGCAGTAGCTGATTGTGCAGATGCTCTACAGATTATCTAACCAGTTTCTGTAAACGGTAATCTGATTCCAATAGTTAGCTTGCTGTTTTGGAAAACTGGATAGAGTACACAATAAATTCAAGCCAGAGGACACTGTGAACCTAAGCAGTGAAATGAACAATTTGGGAAGGATTCAAAGCCCACTATTGGAACTTCTTTAACAATTTTGGTCCATTCATTCATTTATTCATTTGTCCAAGGATTATCCTTGAGCATTACTGGTTGGGGCATAGACTTGAATAACTGTGATATTGAATGGTTTGCCTTGCAGACAAACAGAGATCATTCTGTCGTTTTTGAGATTGCATCCAGGTACTGCATTTCGGACTCTTCTGTTGACCATGATGGCTACTCCATTTCTTCTGAGGGATTCCTGCCCGCTGTAGTAGATATGATGGTCATCTGAGTTAAATTCACCCATTCCAGTCCATTTTAGTTCGCTGATTCCTAGAATGTCGACGTTCACCCTTGCCATCTCTTATTTGACCACTTCCAATTTGCCTTGATTCATGGACCTGACATTCCAGGTTCCTATGCAATATTGCTCTTTACAGCATCGGATCTTGCTTCTATCACCGGTCACATCCACAACTGGGTATGGTTTTTGCTTTGGCTCCACCCCTTCATTCTTTCTGGAGTTATTTCTCCACTGACCTCCAGTAGCATATTGGGCACCTACTGACCTGGGGAGATATTCCTCTTTTGGTATCCTATTATTTTGCCTTTTCCTGCTGTTCATGGGGTTCCCAAGGCAAGAATACTGAAGTGGCTTGCCATTCCCTTCTCCAGTGGACCACATTCTGTCAAAAAAGATGTCCTTTTCATTATAGAGGACTGGAATGCAAAAGTAGGAAGTCAAGAAACACCTGGAGTAACAGGCAAATTTGGCCTTGGAATGCAAAATGAAGCAGGGCAAAGACTAAACAGAAATGGTATGGACCTAACAGTAGCAGAAGATATTAAGAAGAGGTGGCAAGAATACACAGAAGAACTGTACAAAAAAGATCTTCACGACCCAGACAATCATGATGATGTGATCCCTAATCTAGAGCCAGACATCTTGGAATATGAGGTCAAGTGGGCCTTAGAAAGCATCACTACCAACAAAGCTAGTGGAGGTGATGGAATTCCAGTTGAGCTGTTTCAAATCCTGAAAGATGATACTGTGAAAGTGCTGCACTCAATATGCCAGCAAATGTGGAAAACTCAGCAGTGGCCACATGACTGGAAAAGGTCAGTTTTCATTCCAATTCCAAAGAAAGGCAATGCAAAAGAATGCTCAGACTACCGCACAATTGCACTCATCTCACACGCTAGTAAAGTAATGCTCAAAATTCTCCAAGCCAGGCTTCAGCAATACGTGAACCGTGAACTCCCTGATGTTCAAGCTGGTTTTAGAAAAGGCAGAGGAACCAGAGATCA
>SJYQ01021169.1:22269-48542 GCA_006410935.1 Redunca redunca
AGACGCGGACAGCACGCGTGGGGGCTGAGTGCCGTGTAGACGCGGGCAGCGCGGGGGGTGGTGCTGAGTGCCGTGCAGACGCGGACAGCACGCGTGGGGGCTGAGCGCCGTGTAGACGCGGGCACCGCGCGTGGGGGCTGAGCGCCGTGTAGACGCGGGCACCGCGCGTGGGGGCTGAGCGCCGTGTAGACGCGGGCACCGCGCGTGGGGGCTGAGCGCTGTGTAGACGCGGACAGCGTTGGGGACCGCGGGGGGCTGAGCGCCGTGTAGACGCGGACAGCGCCGCGGTGACCCCGGTCCACACCCCGGCCCCCCACCTTCAGACGCGTCTGCTCCCCGGCGTTCGACCAGCCGAGAGCTGCCCCCAGCAGTAACCAGCGACCCGTCAGAGGCTCGCAGATCAGTTCCTCGATCTGACGGCAGCCTTCCATGAGCTGAGGGCCAGCTTGCTTTTGTAGTCCCTTAAGCTCGTTATTCACTTAGGGGAGGCAAATCGTGGACAATATGTGACAATATACTTAAGAAATTTTAATGACTTGAATCGCAACACTGAGATTTAAGTTGTCCTGGCCACCAATGCCCCGCAAGTTTCTTAATAGCTGTTACTATTAAATGTTCCTCCAGCAGCCTGCAGTTGGTTGCCTGGAACTGCTGATTTTAGCAAGATTTTAGGTTCTTTTTGAGAAGTGAAGTTATATTTTAACCTACTTCTCCACGCTTTTTCTTTCTCCTTCCACACTCATTCTTGCAGAGACTGGCGGTTAGCAACGGATCATTGATATTTTAAGGCGTTGGTCAAAACATGTTTATTGATGGGAGCAACAGTAATAATATTTATACTTTTCTTCTTGTATAGTCTAAGTTATCAAAAGTAAACTATTTTTTATTTTTACATTAAACTGATTATTTCAAATAGCCATTATGTGCAAAGTGACACCAAGAAAGTCTTACTCTCTATATTAGATCTGTAAATAATAATAGTAACAATATTTTCCTTGGATCAACATGCATATTATTGAGCAGTAGTGTACACTTAGTTTTATAGAAAGCTTAATTTCACAAAGAAACAGAAGAGTTTCATTTCTAATTGTAGCATTTTTGAGACTATGATAAACTTGCCAGTTGAAAAATGGCAGCAAGTGAAAGGGTTTTAATAATGAAAAGTATTATTTAGGTGGATTTTTCTTTGAGACTACAGTTATAATCTTACATTTTGCTAATCTTCAATTTATGTTTGGGAAAATTGAAATTTCTTTTAATTTCCCTCTGCTGGAATAATTTTTGTTGTTATTTAATACTTGTGTGGCCGCATGCTCAGTCCTGTCCAATTCTTTGCAACTCCAGGGACTGTGGCCCACCAGGCTCCTCTGTCCATGGGATTCTCCAGGCAACAATACTGGAGTGGGGTGCCATTTCCTACTTCAGGGGATCTTCCCTATTTAATAGTTTGTAGGTACTAACAGCGCCCTGACTGTGATTAGGAAGGAAAAGGGTACTTTCAATCAATGAATATTGATTAGTCTTTAGTAATTTAGATTAGAAAATATTTGTTCCAGTGAAGTGCATCTGAAGTTTTAAAAAATCCATCTTAGAAATATGTGAGGGAGATTAAGAGGTACAAACTTCTAGTTACAAAATAAATGACTCATGAGGATAAAATGTACAGAGTGGGGAATGTGGTAGGACATTATGTCATGCTTTTGTGTGCTGAGAGATGGTAGTTAGACTTACGGCAGTCCTTCTGAAGTGTATAAAAACATCGAATCACTGTGTTGCGCACTAGGTACTAACATCATGTTGTAGATAAATTATGCTTCAGAAACAAACAAGCATACAGAGAAAGAGGCCAGATTTACGGTTGTTACCAGAGTGAGTGGTGGGGGGAACTGGATGAAGGTGGTCACTCCAGGTATAAAATAACTGACTGCTGAGGATTTAGCACACATTGCTATATGTTTTGTAGAAAAGTTAAGAGAGTGAGTCTTAGTTCTCATCACAATGAAGAAATATTTTGTCTGTTCTTTAATTCTGTATCGATATGAGGTGATTGATGTTCACTAAACTCGTGGTAATCATGTCATGGGCTACGTATTGTAAGTCAAACTTACACTCTACACCTTAAACTTACATAGTGCTGCATGTCAATTACATCTCAATAAAACTGGAGGAAAAAATTAAAAATTGAAAGCATAAAAGAAAGATCCTTCTTAGAAAAGCCACTAACAAGGAATTATTTTATATTTTTGCTAAGAATTGTAGGGCTGTTCCCTGCTTTTGACTTCCCAGTGGCTCAGACAGTAAAGAATCCACCTGCAATGTAGGAGACCCAGGTTCGATCTCTGGGTCAGGAAGATCCTCTGGAGAAGGAAATGAAACTCCAGGATTCTTGCCTGGGAGATCCCACAGACAAAGATGCCTGTCGGGCCACAGTCCATGGATTTGCAAAGAGTTGGATACTACTGACTAACACTCCCTGATTTTAGATTCAATAGCTTTCTGAGGACCACGCCTTTAAGTAGGTCAACTTGGGCAAAATCCTATTAATGTGTTGTTTCCTGACTGGGCAAGTTCTGTTGCTTGTTTTCAGTTTAGACTGGCAAGAGCAGTGAATGAGGCGATTAAAGGAAACAAACTGGGAATAGTAGCAATGATAAAATGGAACATCAACAGGGGAGGCATTCTAAGATGCCACCACCTTCACAGACGACTTAGCACTTCTCCCACGAACCTTGACAATGTTCCTAGTTTGGTTTAGGAAATGGGACAGTCATTGTAAACTACATATCTCCACGGGAACCTCCACGGGTCTTCGAAAGCTCCTGAATCAGTGAGAGAACTACCATGGATCTCTACACCTGCGTTTAGATGAGTGTTAAAGTTGCATGTTATGGAGAATTTATAAAAAAGGAAGGGGCGTTTTTAAGAGGCAGGGAAATGAACATACCATTGTGTTTAATAGATAATATTGACTGATGGAAAGTGATATTATTTTTATTTTATTTTGGTTTGCCTCTTTTTAAAAAAGTAGTTCTGATTATAAAGATCTGGAAATAGAAGCATAAAGGGATTAAGAGTAGAAAGAAACTTTGCTAATTAGAAAAATAGTTAACAACATACTATGACACGCATGTATATTTGAAGTCGGATTCTCAATAGGTTAATGCATACTTGTGGGCAGTGAAATAGACATTTTTTTTTTCACATTGGAAAAGGACTGGCTTGTATACAAAAAGAGTGCTAGAAAGGTGAATGACAGTACTTAGTAAATAAGGAGATAGTACCTTTCCTCGGAGAAAGCGATGGCACCCCACTCCAGTACTCTTGCCTGGAAAATCCCATGGGCGGAGGAGCCTGTTAGGCTGTAGTCCATGGGGTCACTAAGAGTCGGACACGACTGAAGTGACTTAGCAGCAGCAGCAGCAACTTCCTGTAATAAGATGTAACCAAAGAATTTTGGTTTTCAAGTTGCTTCCAAGTCCAAAGTGTATGATTCATAAGAGAACAATGTCTAAGTTATGTGTGTGGTATGTATTCATGTTCTGACTTTTTGTACCTGATGCATGTATAAAGTGAAGAATTTATACTATCTCCTTTGCAAAGAAGATGGATAAGAAGGAACATTGATTTAGAGACTGAAGCTATTGATAACTCTGATATATTTGTACTTCTTGAAATTTCATTCTAAATCTTATCTTTAAAAAAAATATTTCTTGTTGCCAGTAGCAAACGCATAATTCATTGTCATGCTGTGTCAATTTAGTAAGTACTTGAGTTTTAGAAAAATCAAGTAAGTTGCTTAGTAAGCAGGGAAAAGCTTAGTCAGCAGCCTTCTCTACTGGCCTGGTAGAGGTTGTGCAAATTGCAGGCAGAGAAGAGAAGGTGAGAAGACCCTCTAACCTGTAAAGTCTGGAGGCTAGCTTGGAGCTTATTTGAAGTTGATTTTGCTTCAAAATCATCTTGCTTGTATATTTTTGAGATTAGTTGTTTGTCAGTTGCTTCATTTGCTATTATTTTCTCCCAATCAGAAGGCTGTCTTTTCACCTTGCTTATATTTTCCTTTGTTGTGCAGAAGCTTTTAATTTTGATTAGATCCCATTTGTTTGATTTACAATAAACAGGTACTAGTTTAAAAAAAAAAAAAGATTATTCAGTTCAAAAAAAAAAAAAAAAAAAATCATCTTGCTGTTGATTTTGAGAGGCAGAGCTTGAATGAATCTCCCAGAGACATGATGAAGCTGGAGAAGGGAATTGCCAGTTTATTGGTTCACCTCAATTTACCAAACATGCTTAATATGGGAATTTAATGCAATTGTTACTATAAATGCAGGACTGGGATGACAGTTGTTCCTTGGGTGGGAACTCAAATGTAGTATTGGCAAAACAACCGTGGAAGGACCTTCTGGAATATAGAAAGAGAAATAAATTGTTATTTGACTCGATTGCAGAAAACCAACCATATTACATTTCCTGATATGGTGGAGTCATTTTACATGGATTATGCTATGTGAAAAATTTATATATTTCTTTAGTTTGTCTGTTGCACATTATTTACAGGAAATTAAATTGAGGCCTGGGTGATACCCAGGGATACGGTGAATGAAGAAAAGAGGGAAGAACATTTGAAAGAACGACACCCTTTCTTCACTAGACCGCCTCCTCCGCGACGTTAGTCCCTTTAGCTCATGAGCCTGACCTGTGCCACGGCCACAGTTCGTTCTTGGAGCTGAGACTGAGTCTCGTTGTTCTCAGTGGTGAGCTGTGCTGTTGTTTTTAGTTTGGTAGAAGGCATTTGCAAAGTACGTTATGAAACTTACATATTCCTTTGTCAACAAGGGTGAGTTTAACTCTGAAGATGAATTCAGGCAAACCAAGAGGTTTGCATACTTACAATAATATCATTTGTTCTTGTAAAACGAAGCAAAACAGTTAGATGGTAAAGTCCTGAAGGTAAAGGTCATTTTTTACTCATCTGTGTGTTTTCATCAAAGTCAAGTACAGCACATGGGACTCAACAAGCCTTTGGTTGAACGAAATAACTTACTGTTTCTTTTGTGCTTGGTCCTGTGTATTGAAGGTCCTGTTCATTGGAATGAATTTTTCCCTATTGCTGATGGGGATCAACAATCTCCCATTGAGATTAAAACCAAAGAAGTGAGATATGATTCTTCCCTCCGACCTCTTGGTATCAAGTACGACGCCAGCTCAGCTAAAATCATCAGTAACAGTGGCCACTCCTTCAATGTTGACTTTGATGACACGGACGACAAATCAGGTTGGCTCTACCTTTTTTTTTTTGGTTGGGGGTGAGGAGCTTGAATGATTGGATGGTGCATTCTTCTTCTCTTTTAAAAAATTTCTATATTTTTAATTGAAGGATAATTGCTTTACAGGATTGTGTTGGTTTTTGCCAAACATCAGCATGAATCAGTGGATGGCTCGTGCTTATCTTCCACATTTGAAACACTTGTGTGTTCCTTGTTAGTACTCTGCTACAACTTGTAATAAAGTTGTGTTTGACTAGTTCACAGGATAAGGTCTTTCACACTGTGAATAAATAATGGGCCAACCAGAAAAAAAAAACAAAAAAAACTAGTATATTTGTTAACTGAATGAAGTAGAAAAGAGCGTTTCCTGAAAATGAACATTGAATCCTCCTTCAAGTATACTTCTTGCCCAAAGAATAGATGATACCAAGTTTAAAAGTAGATGAAAGAGAAAATTAGAGAGAATCATATTTTGGAATACCTTTAAAGGTATCTGACAGTTTTTTTTTTTAGTCTGACATTAGGATGATGCTGTATTTATTAATGAAAAATAGTTAGATTATAAAAATCCTTATTTAGAAGTCTTCATGCATTCGTTATTTTGGCCTTGCCGCTTGACTTGAGGAATCTTAGTTCCCCAACTAGGGATCACACCCAGGCCCTCTGCAGTGGAAACATGGAGTCCTAACCACTGGACTACTTGGGAATCCCCCATTTATTCATTAAGCTTAGATTTAGATAAGTAATAATGTCTTCTTGTGTTTATATAATGTTATGTTGTTAGCAAAAATGATATGCCCATTCCGTTTCTTCCTCATCTTTCTAAACTTCATAAAAGTGATTCATTTTCATCAGAACATTTTAGTAACTGCATAAGGGAGGGGAGAAGCAACCTCACTTTTTACATGTGTTAAACTGCATTTCAAGCCCTCAGCTTTCTGAACCTGTATTAGTAGACATGATTGATGTGGCAGGTACACTGTAGTGGTCCAGGGTTTCTAAGTACAAAGTTTATACCCTATAGTAGCTCGATACTGTTTATGATATTGCAAGCAAAGAACTGAGGCTATCCATTCCAACTTTTAGAATAAGAACTGATTAGCTTGTACTTCATCATAAAAAACCTTCCTCTAATTTGCCCAGTGATGATCTGGGCCTTCTCACTCCCTTTCTTTCCCTCTCTCTTTCTCTCATGTTAATCAGTGGAATCAGTTTGTCTGTTTCCACCTTTGACGCTGGTCTGTGATGGGTAGTGTGTGCCTTCACCCATAAGTGAGGGTCTCATTCCTGTCTAGATCACAATGAAATTACCAGGGTTAATTGGCAATCACCATAGGGGCCTTTGTAGTCCTCTGATCCAGAAGCTGCATAAATAGAGGTCATGATCCTCATTCTTTTTTTCTCACAGTAAATGAAGGGGATGTTTCATGGTGATTTGAGGGGTTACATTATTTAAAAGGTGGAGACCACCATAGCCAATACAAACGATAAAAAACACAGATACTTCTGTAGCAGGTCACTTAAATTTGAATAAAGCAGTTTCCATTTTGTAAAGCAGCAGTTCTTCCCCAAGCTAACTCTGAATCCCACCAGTCACAGAATCACAGGCAGGAAGCTTTCTGCACGGTCCTTTGGCTGGGCTGCTGCACAACCAGTGGCTAACCTGGGGGAGCTGCCTTTCAGGATTTTAATGGTCCTGTAAAAGGCAGACAGGCGGATATGAAATTCGCCCAGGAAGAAATTTCATAGGAAGAACTCCTATCAGCCATAGTAAGGGAAATAGTAATCTGATGAGGAAAGACAAGAGTGCTCTCACCCGAGCTTCTGGTTTTTCTGAAACCAGACAGGATGCCATCTCTCGGGGCCTCTCACCTGACTGGCTCCTCTGCGCGGTCCGTAGCATCCCAGACTCCTTCCTGCAGAACTTCCCACACTGCATGTGACTGCCAGCTCTTTCTTTCCACTCAGCTAAAATAGCAACAGCTGTGTCTTCCTCATCTACCTAGCATGGCGCCTAGCACACAGACAGTAATCAATAAAGGTATGTTTCAGTTAAAAGCATATTTTGGGGGGAATAATTTTTTTGGAGGATATGGAAAATACCATGATATGGCATTATGGCATATGTAGGCAAGGGTGCTGTGCTTAGTTGCTCAGTTGTGTCCAACTCTTTGTGACCCCGTGGACTGTGGCCTGCCAACTCTCCCGTCCATGGGATTCTCCAGGCAAGAAAACTGGAGTGGGTTGCCTTTTTCTTCTCCAGGGGAACTTCCCAAACTAGGGATTGAACCCAGGTCTTCCTCACTGCAGGCGGATTCTTTACTGTCTGAGCCACCAGAGAAGCCCTATGTAGCAAAATGTCAATAAAACTATAAACCACCAACAATCAATTAATATTTACATTTGATACGTAAATAGCTTAAACACTGGTGGGTTATTCATTGTTCACAGTGAATATTTTATACGCTGTGGTACTAATTTTGAAATTGTAAAAAGTGAAATAGCTCCTGGAATATAGTAAATAACAGCCCTGTCTTGGCAAAGGGGCTCACGTAACTCAATGAAACTATGAGCCATGCCGTGCAGGGCCACCCAAGACGGATGGTTCGTAGTGAAGAGTTCTGACAAGACGTGGTCCACTGGAGGAGGGAAGGGCAACTCATTCTGGTTTTCTTGCCACGAGAACCTCATGGACAGTATAAAAAGGCAAAAAGATAGGACACCGAAGACGAGCTGCCCAGGTTGGAAAGTGTTCAGTATGCTACTGGGAAGAGAGGAGGGCAATTACTAACAGCTCCAGAAGGAATGAGGCGGCTGGGCCAAGGGGAAATGACGCTCACTCATGGATGTGTCTGGGGGTAAAAGTCAAGTCTGATGCTGTAAAGAACAATACTGCACTGGAATCTGGAATGTTAGATCTGTGAATCAAGGTAAACTGGAAGTGGCCAGGCAGGAGGTGGCAAGAGTGAACATCGACATGTTAGGAATCAGTGAATTAAAATGAACAGGAAATGGAAAATTTAATTCAGATGACCGTTATATCTACTACTGTGGGCAAGAATCCCTTAGAAGAAATGGAGTAGCCATCATAGTCAACAGATGAATCTGAGAAGCAGTACTTGGGTGAAGTCTCAAAAACAACAGAATGATCTCGGTTAACTTCAAGGCAAACCATTTAGAATCACAGTATCCAAGTCTATGCCCCAGCCACTGATGCTGAAGAAACTGAAGTTGACCGGTTTTATGAAGACTTACAAGACCTTCTAGATCTAACACCCCAAAAGATGTCCTTTTCATCATAGGGGAATGGAATGCAAAAGTAGGAAGTCAAGAGATACCCAGCATAACAGGCAAGTTTGGCCTTGAAGCAGGGACTAAGAGTTTTGTCAAGGGAACATGCTGGTCATAGCAAATGCCCTTTTCCAACAACACAAGAGATGACTCTGCACATCACCAGATGGTCAATACTGAAATCAGATTGATTATGTTCTTTGCAGCTGAAGATGGAGACGCTCTATGTAGTCAGTTTAAAAAAAGAGAGAGAGACTTTGAGCTGACCACGGCACAGGTCATGAGCTTATTGCCAAATAGAGACTTAAGTTGGAGAAAGACCTAGGGAAAATGACCAGGTCATTCAGGTATGACCTAAATCAAATCCCTTATGATTATACAATGGGGGTGATGGATCGATTCAAGGGATTAGATCTGGCAGACAGACTGCCTGAAGAACTATGGACAGAGGTTTGTGACATTGTACAGGAGGCAGTGACCAGAACCATCCCCAAGGAAGACAAATACAAGAAGGCAAAGAGGTTGTCTGAGAAGGCTTTACAAATAGCTGAGGAAAGAAGAGAATCAAAAAGCAAGGGAGAAAGGAAAAGACCTACCCAACTGAAGGCAGAGTTCCAGAGAATAGGAAAGAGAAATAAGAAGGCCTTCTTAAATGAACAATGCAAAGAAATAGGGGGAAACAACAGAATGGGAAAGATTAGCGATCTCTTAAAAAAATTGGAACTCTCAAGGGAACATTTTATGCAAAGATGGGCGCAATAAAGAATAGAAATGGTAAGAACCTAACAGAAACAGAAGAGATTAAAAAGAGGTGGCAAGAATAAACAGAAGAACTGTACAAAAAAGATCCTAATGACCCGGACAACCACGATGGCGTGCTCACTCACCCAGAGCAGGACATGCTGGAGTGTGAGGTCAAGTGGGCCTTAGGAGGCATCACTATGAACAAAGCTGGTGGAGGTGATGGAATTCCAACTGTGCTATTTCAAATCCTGAAGATGATGCTGTTAGAGTGTGGCACTCAATATGTCAGCAAATTTGGGAAACTCAGCAGTGGCCACAGGACTGGAAAAGGTCAGTTTTCATTCCAGTCCCCAAGAATAGCAATGCCAAAGACTGTTCAAAGTACCATACAGTTGCACCCACTTCACATATTAGCAAAGTTATGCTCAAAATCTTTCAAGTTAGGCTTCAGCAGTATGTGAACTTTGAACTTCCAGATGTACAAGCTGGATTTAGAAAAGGCAGAGGAACCAGAGATCAAATTGTCTGCATTCACTGGACCATCGATAAAGCAAGGGAGTTCCAGTAAAACAGCTACTTTTGCTTCATTAACTACGCTAAAGACTTTGACTGTGTGGATCACAACAAACTGTGGAAAATTCTTAAAGAGATGGCAACACCAGACCATCTTACTTACCTCCTAAGAACCCTGTGTGTGGCTCAAGAAGCAGCAGTTAGAACCAGACATGGAACAACAGGCTGGCTCCAAGTTGGGAAAGGAGTGTGTCAAGGCTGTATATTGTTGCTCTGCTTATTTAACTTATATGCAAAGTACTGCAGTGCTGTGCTAAGTCGCTTCAGTCATGTCCAACTTTCTGCTATGGACTGTAGCCTGTGAAGCTCCTCCATCCATGAGATTCTCCAGGCAAAAATACTGGAGTGGGTTGCCATGCCTTCCTCCTGGGGATCTTCCTGAAACAGGGATCGAACCCACATCTCCTGCATTGGCAGGTGGATTCTTTGTCACTAGCACCACCTGGGAAGCCCTATATGTAAAGTACATCATGCAAAATGCCAGGCTGGATGAATCACAAGCTGGTGTTACGACTGACGATTGATGGGAGAAATATCAACAACCTCAGATATGCAGATGACACCACTCTTAGCAGAAAGGGAAGAGGAACTAAAGAGCCTCCTGATGAGGGTGAAGGAGGAGAGTGAAAAAGGAGGCTTGAAACCCAAAAGAAAACTAAGATCATGGCATCCAGTCCCATCAGCTCATGGAAAATAGAAGGGGAAAAAGTGGCAGCAGTGACAGATTTTGTTTTCTTGGGCTCCAAAATCACTGCAGTAGGTGACTGCAACCATGAAATTAAGAGACAGCTGTTCCCTGGTGGCTCAGACGGTAAGGTGTCTGTCTACAATGCGGGAGACCTGGGTTTGATCCCTGGGTGGGGAAGATCCCCTGGAGAAGGAAATGGCAGTCCACTCCAGTATTCATGCCTGGGAAATCCCATGGACGGAGGAGCCTGGTGGGCTGCAGTCCATGGGGTCACAAAGAGTTGGACACTGAGCGACTTCACTTCACTTTCACTTTGTTCCCTGGAAGGAAAGCTATGACCAGCATAGACAGTGTATTAAAAAACAGAGACATCACTTTGCTGACAAAAGTCCATCTGGTCAAAGCTATGGTTTTTCCTGTGGTCATGTATGGATGTGAGAGTTGGACTGTGAGGAAAGCTGAGTGCTGAAGAAGCGATGCTTTTGAACTGTGGTGTTGGAGAAGACTCGTGAGAGCCCCTTGGACTGCAAGGAGATCCAGTCAGCCCATTCTGAAGGAAATCAGTCCTGGGTGTTCATTGGAAGGACTGATGCTGAAGCTGAAGCTCCAGTACTTTGGCCACCTCATGCCAAAAGTTGACTCATTGGAAAAGATTCTGATGCTGGGAGGGATTGGGGGCAGGAGGAGAAGGGGACGACCCAGGATGAGATGGCTGGATGGCATCACGGACTCGATGGACGTGAGTCTGAGTGAACTCCGGGAGCTGGTGATGGACAGGGAGGCCTGGCGTGCTGCGGTTCATGGGGTCACAGAGAGTGGGACACGACTGAGCGGCTGAACAACAAAGGAATGCCAGTCACTTGATGGATTCAGTGGTTGTAGTTTAATTTTTTAGCTCTAAAAATTGTCAGTTTCTCAGTTATAATCCTGTTATCTAGTTCTAGGTAACTGCCCGAAGTTAACCAAGTGTACAGGATCTCAAATTACACATTAAAAAAGAAGCAGGAGCTGTTACGGGGCGTGTGAGCACGCCTTAGTCATGCTCCCACCCCCTTCCCAGCCAAGATCCCGAGATGGCGCTGCCCACGGGCCCTTACCCCAGGCACGGCTGCTGGCCCGCTGTAAGCGCTTAAGGGTTGCTGTACGCATGAGTGAGCGGAGAGAAAGTTGACGTGCGTGTGCTCAGAGGGGAGGAAGCCAGACTAGTGAAGACTTCCTGGATCCAGGAAGAATTCAAGCCCCAGCAGCTGGGACCGTGCCTGTCTCCTCTCTCTCTCTCTCTTGCTATAATCCCGGCGGATTTGTGCTCTCTGTGTCCTCTTTTCCTAGACTCCAACCAAAGCATAGGCGTGCTGTTCATTCACTCTTACTTCAGAGAGCTGTTCGCCCCACCATGATCAGGCCACCGCGTTCATCAGATTCACCGAGTCCTAAGACTGCTCTTTAGCGGTGCCCAGGCTGCCTCAGTAGCATCCGTGCAAACTGAAGGTTGTGAAGGAGTGCTTCTCTTGCTTACCTTATGACACCCACTCACCCAGGCACTGTCACCCACACTGGTTATCCAGGAGAACGAGGCTGGTGCTGCCTCAGGGCGTTTGTGTCCTAGCGAGATAGACGGTAAATGCGTGAACAGACAAGTGTTTCGATTTTTAAATTAATTTTTTAAAAAATTTTATTTTGCCAGCCTTGCTTATCATTTTGGGCAACTGACTACCATGTGCTAACAATTTTAAAAATTTAAGTTCAACTGAGTAACGCGTACGTTTCTGGTTGGTCTTTGCAGCATAGAGCAAATGACTGATATCTATGTACTAAGTTATTACAGTTTCCCAAACTTTAAAATTAACCCTGCTTTCTTAATTGGTGTAGACCTCTTATATGAGTTTTACTTGAAATAGTTTTTTAAAATCTTATTGGAGGCATATATACACATATGAGGCTTCCCTGGCAGTTCAGATGGTAAAGAATCTGTACTGTGGGAGACCTGGGTTTGATCCCTGGGTCTGGAAGATGCCCTGGAGATCATATAGGTATATGATTTGGGTGAAATGGTTGCTAATTTTCAAATTTAAGATGGCAACAATATATATTTATTAATCTAGGTTGAAAAGTAAGATGAATAATTTGACTTTTGCAAACACTAAATCATCCTCATTAAAAACAATTTTTGTCACCATGATTCATTTTATAGCATTGTTTAGCTGTTTTCTTATAGACCATCTCAACACTTGTGATGAGCCTTGGTATTTGGACTCATTTTTCTCCACTCTGTGTTTCTTCGGTAGAGCACTGCTCCTCAAGAATGGTCTTCGTGATTAGACATTTGCTGCTCATAGTCCCAGGTTGGACATTTTAATCGAAACAAAGTCCAGATACATAAAGAGTAAGGCAGTCTCCATTGCTTAACTAAGCAGAGTTGTGCTAACCTGGCTTTTAAACCCTGGATTCAGAGCAAGCTTTCAAGAGATCACCCAGTGTTCTTGGACATTCCCTAATAACGTGTGTGTGATTTTTATATCACTGTCTTTTCTTCTTCCAAAGTTAATTCTTCATTGATCCCTCAGACTCTCTAATCTGTTTTTTATATGTGAAGGAATGACTTCATGGTTCAGCTCAGATCTTCTTATGCAACAGCAAGGGAAAAAGAGACAATCGGAGTGTTGGTTTCTTTCTGTTTGAAATGCCACTACATCCATGCTGTATGGAGTCACTTAGGGAAATGTGCCTTTTAAACTAATTTATCCGTGAATCATCCTTGAAACTGTCTACATACAAATAAAATATTTTGTTCATTCCTTCATCAAATATTTACTCCTCTGTGATGGTTACCCCACTAGGTGGGGGTGCGGCAGGGACCCCAGCAGACAGTCTGTCTTCCTGTCCAGTGGGAGGAGAAACTACAATTTTCTCTTTGTGTCAGGGTAACAGAAGAGTGGGCTCTAGAGTTTGGTATAAGTGGTTCTCTCTTCCCTTCTGTTTTTCAGAGGGCTCGAAACACAACGCTCTTTATCTGTCTTAAAGGAATCTGGACATAAATGAATCTAGAGGAAGTCCCAACCATTCAGTCTCACAAAAGATTTTATTACATATGCCCCTGATTTGTTTTTCCTTAGGCAGTTTTGGGGATCATAGAAGTTAAAGAACATTCAGTCCAATCTCCTAATTAAAAATAGTCAAACAATTACAGACATAGACAAGAGCTGAAGCCCAGAGACGCTTAAGTGAGTTTTGAAAGATGGCACAGTTTAGTTGCTGAGCTGAGACTATTCCTTGATCTTAATCACCAGCTCTTAATCACTGGTGTTCAACTTCAGCTGAGTCAAACCAAGCAAGGGAGAAATGAGATCAGTTGTACTGGTCAATACGGATGGAGTCTGGATCATTCTTTCACCTATAGAATAGCTGGGAGAGGAGTGTGCCTTAGGCAAATGTATTACCTTTTCTTTCTTTTTTTAATGTTGATATGTATTTATTCTAACTGGAGGATAATCACAATATTATGATGTTTTTTTGCCATACATCAGAATATTTTGCCATGAATCGGCTGTAGGTATATACATGTCCCTTTGCTCCTGGTTGTGCCAGAGCACCAACTTTGGGTGCCCTGCTTCATGCCCTGAACTCACACTGGTTATCTGTTTTACATACGGTAATGTATGTTTCAATGCTCTACTCTCAAATCATCCCACCCTCTCCTCCCACTGAGTCCAAAAGTCTGTTCTTTACCTCTGTGTCTTTTTTTTGCTGCCCTGCATGTAGGATCGTCGATACCATCTTTCTAGAGTCCATATATATGTGTTGCTGCTGCTGCTGCTGCTAAGTCGCTTCAGTCGTGTCCGACTCTGTGCGATCCCATAGACGGCAGCCCACCGGGCTTTGCCGCCCCTGGGATTCTCCAGGCAAGAACACTGGAGTGGGTTGCCATTTCCTTCTCCAGTGCATGAAAGTGAAAAGTGAAAGTGAAGTCGCTTAGTCGTGTCCGATTCCTAGCAACCCCATAGACTGCAGCCTACCAGGCTCCTCCATCCACGGGATTTTCCCGGCAAGAGTACTGGAGTGGGGTGCCATTGCCTTCTCCAATGCATGTGTTAATATACAGTATTTGTCTTTCTCTTTCTGACTTACTTCACTCTGTATAATTGTTTTGTCTTCTATTTCTTGTTTGTAGAAAACTTTATGATGTTGCTTAACATCTTTTGCTGCTTATATGAGGTGGCTCATTCTTGATGAGTTTTGAGATACATATGTATATATGTTTCTTCTGAAGAGGAGGGTCATTTAAATTAAACTACTGTTTAAGGCTGCACCTCACCGATCCACAGTCAAGACTGTTGGTGTTGATGAGAGATTAGTCATGCTTTTGCTGTAATCAGCCTACCCTGCTTTCTTATCCTCGAATATCCTTTGAAGATTTGCCCAGTAAAGATTAATTGGGAGGAGACAGTGTAGGACTGTTTTCTACTAAGAAGCTTATACTTAAGATATGATTCTGTTGGCATGGTTTTAGAGATCATATGTGTTGAGGCAAAGGACTAAAATATACTCTGCCAAAGTGACAAAGATGTGATGGATTAACGTAAAAGAGTTAATTTTGTTTTGTATTTCATGTTCCTCTGAGAGGATGGGATTCAAGTGTAGAAGGTGTGCTTACTTTGCCAGTTTCTGTAGTGATCATAACCGCAGTGGAAGAGCAGTCACAGCTGACGTGTCTGGCTTCCTGCCTCTCTGCCAGACAGTGATGTGCTTTCCCTCCCGTTTTTGTTCTGCTTTCTCTGCATCATTAGGCGGAGATATACTCTTCTTGAAGCTATAGACATAAAAGCTGAGGTTGCAAAACTATTGGTGTGTGCAGGACGACCCAGTAAATAGAGTGTGAGCCCAGGTCTTCTAACACTGGGGCCTGTTCTCGGACTGAAATGCTGGGCTGGTCTCCCGAGTTCAAGGTGGGCCTCTTTGCAGTTCACATTCTTATTTAGAGAGGCTGACCATCTCCATTTCACAGAGCAATTCTTTACCTCTATGAACTCCCAGTTTTTCTACTTTCTAACCAGCCTGTTTCCCAGACATCCGATTTCCCAGATATTCTGTAAAAATCTATTGTGGATTCTCTAACCTTTTAAAACACTTGGTTTTACTCCTTGCATACCTAAAAGTTGTATTCTTGTCAGCAAACTGAATGACACATAAAAGAAATCCTTTGGAGGACACGGAGATGTTGAATGATCCAGGGCGATGCTGTGGCTTGTGGACAGGATATTTACATGTTTTTGTTTTTATTTTTTCCTTGCTAACAATTTAAACTGTATTGATGTGTAGTTCTTCGTGGGGGCCCCCTCACTGGAAGCTACAGGTTACGGCAGTTTCATCTTCACTGGGGGTCCGCTGATGATCACGGCTCTGAACACGTGGTGGACGGCGTGAGATACGCTGCAGAGGTGAGTCAGCAGCCATGTATTCGTGGCTGAGTTTTTCCCATCTGTTTTAATTTGATTTTTATTTCCTATTGGAATATAGTTAATTTGCAAAGTCATGTTACTTTCAGGCATACAGCAAAGTGATTCAGTTACGCATGTGCATATATCTGTTCTTTTCCAGATTCTTTTCTATGTAGGTTGTTGCACAGCATTGAGTAGAGTTCCTTGTGCTATACAGTAGGTCCTTATCATTTAAAAATTTTATTGGAGTATGGGAGTACAGTTGGTTTAGGATGCTGTTAGTTTCAGGCGGTTCAGTTATACATATTCAGTTTGTCTATGTGATGGGATTTAAGGGACGCATGAGACAACTCTCTTTACACCAGATTCGTTTATCTCAGTGGCTGAAATTGCTTTATTGTGTCAGTATGAGAGTTTATCAGCATGAGAGCCACAAATTCGCCCCTTCTGAGCCTTAAAGCTTAGGGTTGTTGTGCCCATTTTAGAAATGAATAAACTGTAGACAGATTAAGTGGAAGGACGGGAAAGAAGCATTTGTTTCAGGCCCAACTGTGTACACACGTGTAAAGTCCATATCATAGAGCTAATTGTAAATGGCAAAATTCCTCTAGGGACAAAAAGTAAAGTCACAAACTCTCCTGAACTCTACCTTACCTCTACAACCCCAAGTATTAACATGTAGTCGCTGTTAATTCTTCAAGTCCTTGGTAAAGTGGAACAGGATGAAGTGTTCATTGACTTGTTTTTTTCCACTGGGGAGTTACTTCTTTTCCTTATACCTGATATTCATTAATTATATTCTGCTTTTTCTAATCCTCTGGTTAAAGGATAAAGCATAATATTCTTCAAGTTTTAATATAGTTAAATATTGCTAACACCGAGTTTTACCATGAGATGCAAGTGAATCATTGTAGGATTCAACCAAAGCTACTTAAGTGAAAATATATAATGTGTCCTGTGAGTTGTCTCAGCAAGACAGAGCAATGTTACCAGGCAGGTTCAATTTTTCTTCATTTTTCTCTTAGTTACTGAGTTGTGGAGTTGAGATGTGCTTCCATAGCCCTGCTGATGAGAGAGACTCAGATTCAGCTTTCTTTCCAGTTTTCTTTTCCACTGGCATGTACCGCTGCTCTCTGAAGCCATCAATCAAAGCGTCCTTTTTACCCACTAAAGCACTTTTGTTTGAGGCCAAGTGCTTAGGGTATCTGACCTGCCCTGTCCCTGGGCCGGAGGAAAAAGATCTACGTCTAAAATGGACCCCCCCCCAAAAAAAAGCCAGGAATGTGGAGAGTGGGACTCCTGAATCTGTATGGCATCTCAGTTTATATCACCTACTGAATAGTTTTCGTGTTTGCTTCCTAGAGTTTTGTGTTCTGCTTTGTGGGGATTGAGAGCTGGCTTTGGGTCACTGTCTTGTACTTTTCCTAAGTCACTTAGGCAAGCCAGTCCCGTTGCTTTATGGTTACGCCTTCTAGCCTCCTACACTTGAGAGCACACTGAGAGAGGCCGACTGTGCGCTGGCAAGTGGCCTCCTGAAAGGGCCCTCAGGTCCTGCAGCCCACTAGTGGCGCGGAATCCTGGCTTGCAGAGCAACAGCCATCTTCTTGGGTTTTCCTTCTTGACGAGGCTGAAGCTTTGACTGGAATTTGATGCTGTTCTTAGTGTGTATTTCAGGCTGTTTATTTCATCTGCTCACGCATGTGCTCATTCATTCATTCTTTTGAGATCCTAGCGTGTCCCCAGTCGGGGCCCACTTACCCATGCTCATCACGAAGGGGGTACTAGGAATGAGGAGGGGTGGTCAGGGAGCACTTCCTCCTGGGAGAGGTTTCTAACCGCAGGCCTGAAGGAGGAGCAGGAGTGAGCCAGGCAACGGGGAGAGGGAGCTGCAGAGAATCGTGCGCGAGCACTCGGGGCGGGGAGCAGTATCACCTATTATCACACATTTGAGGAACAGAATGGCCGGTGTGGATGGAGCATGAGGAACAAAGCGGGGGTTGTCAGGGGTGAAGTCGGGGAGGCCGGAGGGGCCTGATTGTTCGCAGGTGAATCGTGTACGTATCACCAACACTTTCAGTGCAGTGGGAAGCCGATGGCTGTCTTTGAATCAAGAAGTGATCATCTTGTGCTTTAAAAATATCAGTTTAAGCTACAGTTTGCAAACGGATTGGGTTGAAGCAGGGGTGGGTCCAGGGAGTCAGTGAGGAGGCTTTGGGGCAGTTCCAGGGAATAGAAGAGGGTGCCCTTGGAGCCTTGGTGGGCGGAAGTGCTGCTTCCTTGGGGTTTGGTGATTGATCCGGGGTGAGGGGGAGGCAGGGGAGGACTCAGTGTTTCTGGCGAGAAACAGGAAGGCTACTGGAGGGAGGGGCCGTCTGGGTCAGACCTCGGGGTCGGGGGTGTTTGGCGTCGACAGTAAACAAGTAGATGAATCGTGTATGGTAAGGTCTGTAACAGGAACACCACCATATGGTCTGGCGGAGTGACTGGGAGCTTACGGAGGGCCTCTTTGGGATGACGTGGTCATCTTTGAGACTGAATGGCCGGAAGAAGCCACTTGGAGGAGATCCAGGGAGATCCTTCTAGTGACTGGGAACAGCCGGTACGAAGGCTCTCAGGCAAACGATGAGGTTGGCATGTTCAAGAAGAGAGACCTTGGCTGCCAGGATTGGAGCGAATGAGAGAAGTTTTAAGTCGTGTCCCGGAGAGGCCACAGGGACCATGCCGCATCGGGCTTTGGGGGCTTGGCAGACAGGTTGCCGCTTACCTCTGTGTAGCAGGACCAATCCGTGGAGGGTTTCGAGTAGGGCAATGGCATATTCTGGTTTATATTTTATAAAATATAGCTAGCTGTTCTGTGGCAAAGAGGTTGGGCAAATGTGGAGGAAGCAGGGAGACAGACTAGAAGGCTGTGAACTGTTCACATGCGCCGTGATGGGGACTCGTGTCCTGGGGGAGTGGAGGTGAAGAGAGTTAAACAGGTGCCGGATACGTTTGGGAGGTAAAATCCCTGTGACCTGTCCAGGAGAAGGGCGTCAGGACTGAAGGAAAGAAAAAGAACTCAAGCCGAAAGACTCAAGCCACGGTCTTCTGGCTTGAGCAGCTGTGAGGATGGTTGTGCTTTTGTTGAGATGGGAACGTGCAGGGAGGAGCAGGCCGAGACAGGAATGAACTGCTGGGATGTGTTAACTTGGAGATGCCTCGGGCTTACCTTCCCAGGTGGCTCAGTGGTAAAGAATCCACCTGACAGTATAGGAGACTTAAGAGACGGGTTTGATCCCTGGGTGGGGAAGTTCCCTTGGAGAAGGAAATAGCAAGCCACTCCAGTATTCTTGCCTGGAGAATCCCAGGGATAGAGGAGACTGGCAGGCTATAGTTCATGGGGTCACAAAGAGTTGGACGTGATTTAGCAGCTAAACATCAACAACATAGATATTCCAGGCTCGCGTTCATGTAGGGTACTGGATACAGACCTGAGTCTAAAGAAGAGGTCAGAGCTGCTGACGGAGGCATTTGGGAGTTACTTGCATTTGGTTTCAGTTCAAAAGTATCCCTTTGTGCTTGGCTATAGAAGTGATTCCAAAGAGTTTCCTTAGTTTTTCCAGCTACTTTTGTACCTAACTTCAGAATTATCATCAAGTTGTATCCTCTTAAAAAATAAAAATATGAAGAAAAAAATGAAAGGGAAAACCATTTAAAGCTGTGAGTGAAAATTGCTCAGTCGGGTCTGACTCTTTGTGATCCCATGGACTATAGAGTCCATGGAATTCTCCAGGGCAGAATACTGGAGTGGGTAGCCTTTCCCTTCTCCAGGGGATCTTCCCGACCCCGGGATCGAACCCGGGCGGACTCTTGGCCTGCTGAGTCACAAGGGAAGCCCTTTAAGGCTGTAACCTGTAAAAAAAGTTTAATTTGGAGCCTAATCTAATGATTTGTGACATTACAGAGATTAAAATAATCTAAATCATGGAAGACTTTATCTCGAGTTGCATATCTATCAATTAAAAAAAGTAGGCTAATAGTCCATTGCATATTTAGAACTTTATCTGATTATAATTTATACCAAATATATGATAAGCAGATTAACTATGTAGTTGATAGTAAAATTATGATTTCAACATTAATGGGGACTTTCAGCATAAGGAGCTCATTTTATGTATCAGCAGTATGCAATTTGAAAACACTAAAGTTGAATAATGCTCTCATTTAGAAACTGCTTTTCAATAGAGGAGAGTTTATTTCCATTTATACATTGGCTGCGATGAGTTTTTGTCATTTAGTTCAAATCACTGTGGCTGTCACTGTTCAGAAATGTGCGTTTCATATTTGTTTGACGTTTAGTTCATATATGAATGCTAATAAAAGTTGTGTCAGTTCCCCTTAGGTGACACTTCCAGTTAAGCAAGGTGTGTGGGAGTGAGAAGGACTCGTTTAAAAGAACAAAAGATTTTTCTTGCTTTAGTTTCCCATAGTATTTCAAATACTTGTTGCTTTTTAACCAGCGGAAAGATGATAGATGGATTTACATCTCCTTCACGGCACGTTCCTTTTCTAGTCCTTTGGGGTTGTGAACCTCAAGAGGGCATTTCACATCTGTCTGTCTCTTTGCTCTCATCTCTTACCAAGTGAACTGCTGTGTTGCCTTGAAGCCGTTTCAAACAGCTTCAGCGTACCTGCCTGCCCCTCCCTCCCTGTGGAACAGTGTTGCTCTCCTGTGAGCCAGGTGAATTTTGTTTCATCATCCAATGCTTTCAGGTGCTTTGCGCTTCCCCTGACTACCTCAAATCAGCATGAAGCATGGCACCGCAAGAATCCACCCTGTGTTGTCTGTCTGGGTATTCCAGTCTTCCTTGATTGTTTCTGGGTGGTGCACTATTTTAAAGTTTTTATAGTTCACAGTTTAGGAGAATTCTTATTTATCTTACAATCCTCCCATATTAGTTGCCTGGAAGATGGGAAGTTATGTTAAAGGAATGGCTAAAACCATTCCATTGATGGTGCTAAATCCTCTCTGTAACAGCTAGAAGGGTGATCTGTGCAAGGAACCCTTCACGGGCGTTTCCCCCCTGAGCGCCAGAAGGGCTCCTTTGACTGAGGTCTTACCTGAAGCCCCTTCAGGGAGGATCCTTGCTGAGCAGGGCCGAGCTGTGACCTAGGCCGAGTCAGGTGGGTGCCTCGCGGCCCTCTGGTTTCTGCCTCAGTTTGTCCTTCCCTTAGCCAGGAATGAAGATCCTCCAGGAAGGGTTTTCCGCCTTGCTGTCACTCTACAACCCTTCACACTTGTTTGTGAGTTGGGGATTCCGCATTGCATCCCACGGTGGGACATGGAGCACACCTCTGGAGTCTGCAGTCCGCCGCTACTGCGGTAGAGCTGGAAGGGGGTGAAGCCTGTCTTCTAGAGTGCCAGGCCCTCCACCTGCTGTCTCCCTGATTTTCCTTTTCCCCTCAGCGGCAGCAGCTGCCTCTCATTTTCCTCCTGCGATGCCTCTGTTTGGAATACCCTGAGGCCTCTTTTTCCTGTTAAAACTTACTCTCAGCAAAGAATTTGAACATTCATAGAAAGTAGAATATATGTAACTATTGCTAAAAACAATTATTCTTAAGGCGAATTTGCGTTTTCAAGGCATAAATAGTCTTAAACTTTTAAGACTTAAAAGTTTTCAAGGACAATTGAGCACTGCCCTTAGCAGCAGGATTGTGCCCGATTACCTTCTGTTGGGGGGTTGACTTTTCCACCCATCCGTGAGCCTGAGCTTGTGTGCTGGACTCAGCACCAGCGGGGGTCTGACAGAAGGCTGCACAATTGCAGTTCCATCTATGGACGTGGGTGTTTTGAACTGTGGTGCTGGAGAAGACTCTTGAGGGTCCCTTGGACTGCAAGGAGATCCAACCAGTCCATCCTAAAGGAGATCCGTCCTGGGTGTTCTTTGGAGGGACTGATGCTGAAGCTGAAACTCCAATATTTTTGCCACCTAATGTGAAGAACTGACTTACTGGAAAAGATCCTGATGCTGGGAAAGATTGAGGGCAGGAGGAGAAGGTGGCGACAGAGGATGAGATGGTTGGATGGCCTCATCAACTTGATGGACATGGGTTTGGGTGAACTCCAGGAGTTGGTGATGGACAGGGAGGCCTGGCGTGCTGCGGTTCATGGGGTCACAAAGAGTCAGACACGACTGAGTGCCTGAACTGAACTGTGGACATGGGGGAGCTCCAAGTCTCTTGGGAGCAATGGTTGGAGATTTTTTGGGCTAGAGAGGCTTGGCAGGATGCTCTAGAACCTTCTATAATGTAGACCTCAGCACAGGACACCACAGACCAGCTAAGTGACAGGATCCTTCCCTCGTGTAGTTTTCAGACCAAAGTAAATAGGAGGATTCTGTCCGAGGTTCTTATGCATAGGACAGGAAGATATATATAAATGTTTTGTTTGCATTTATGTTTTTAAAGGTGTTTAAAAAATAATGTTTGAATTATGTCCTGTTCCTCCCTTTCAGCTCCACGTTGTTCACTGGAATTCAGACAAATACCCCAGCTTTGTTGATGCAGCTCATGAGCCAGATGGACTAGCTGTCTTGGGAATATTTTTACAGGTGAAAAAAATCCATTGGTTTCATTTTGAATAACTAGTCAGTCGTGTTGGATAAAGAGTTTTGTTGTGGAGGAGATAGTCTGCCACTTTTCACTCAATAATAGTACACTTGTTCTAGGCTTACTGTTTTCCTTTTGAAGTGAATATTCACATTTTATGCGTTAGTTTATGGTCCGTCTAAGGGCCCAGAACTGCCCTAGGAGGCTTGTCTTATGATTCATCTTATTGTCCACGGATCAGTTTTATGCAATAGCAAATGTAGCTGCGATAACAATAATATCAGAAGTCTTACCTAATAGCAGCAGTGTTACACTGATACCTTGAGACGAAAATCTTTTGATAGGCGCTTCCTGATTGCTCAGTGTTTGGAGATACAGGTCAGGGTAAAGTTCAAGTTCCTGACTCTTGGAGCACTAGTCTGACCACTGGTTTATGGTTTATTATCCCAAACGCACTGATCAGTTTTAAAGACTTGTTGTGTTTTCCTTTGTCTGGTATTCCTATGAGGCAGACAAGTGTCAGTGTCCCGATACCTGTGCAGAGGGCTGGGCGGCTCAAGCCCCGCTGCGCCAGATTCTTTAGGGCGTGCCCTCTCGTGATGCCAGCAGCTCTGCGGGTGCTGTAACTCGTTGCACGGGGCTGGGGGAAGCCGGGGGCGGAGCGGAGACCTGCGTGCACAGCGGCAGCTCCCTCTCGGTCCCCAGGTCTGGTGGTGGCTGTGAAGGCCAAGTGGGGAAAGGCATTATACTTGAACCCTGAATGCCTTAACACCTGCAGATAACTCAGGACACCCCAAACAAGGGCAAACAAGTACATAAATATTTTCTGAAGGCTTCTCCTCATGATGACATAGTCTGTTGATTCAGAACCTCAAGTCATTTTAAGTGGAAAGTTTTCCTCTAATGTTTGATGTCACCAAGAATCAGGGTCTGAAAGTCACATCTAGTTAAACAGTGCAGGTGTTATGGAGGAGTTTCCTAAGCAAGGTTTCTCTCGAGAGAACCTGTACCCTAAACGTTCATAAAGCTGGAAGAAGGTGAAGCCATTACTTCCAGCTTTGGAATCAAAGGTGTAGTTCAGCCAAGGAGCCCTGTAATATTATCTTGTTGTTTAGATTTTTCTGGTGTGATACGGCTGGCAGGTGAAAGAGAGCCTCATTATAGAACAATCACTGCTTGTTCTGAGCTGACTTAGCGTTTAAAAAAAATAAAAAATAGTGACTAAAATGAGTCAGACAGTTACCATTTCTTTTGCAATTTCATGTTTTCAGATTGGTGAACATAATCCCCAACTGCAAAAGATTACTGACATTTTGGATTCCATTAAAGAAAAGGTAAAATTAATTACTGTTTACCAGTGACTAATATGTTCCCTGTTTTCTCCTGAATTCTCTTATTTCTGTTAGACTTTGACGTAGCATATGCTGCTGGCTTGGAAGCGGGTTTGAAACATCCCTGACCAATAGAGCGGAAGTAACATTGCCACTCATCTCTTGAAAATTATGAAGGGATCTTAAATTATCTAAAACAATAATGTGAAGTATTAACATTTACATTAAATTTTATGTAAATTACCTAAAATTTCTAAAATTATCTAAAACAAATAATGTCAGGCCACTTACATTAAAAATAGATCCAGTGCTGCTGAAATAAGTCTAGGTGAGGCGCTACTTCATCTTCAATTTTTAGAGTAAGGCAGACAGTTTTTTTAAAGAGCTAATAGCAGATACTAAGTCGTTCCATGAATTACAGAATTCCAGCGAAATAGCATTTCATGGATATTTATTTTTTTGAGGTCTGTGTAAAGCTTTCCCATTGTCATTTATGAGAATTCTCTTTTCTTCCTCAGGGTAAACAAACTCGGTTCACAAATTTCGACCCGGTATGTCTGCTTCCTCCATGCCGGGATTATTGGACATATCCCGGCTCTCTTACGGTCCCACCTCTTCTGGAGAGCGTCACTTGGATCATTTTAAAGCAGCCCATAAACATCAGCTCTCAACAGGTACATCGCTTCCTCCACGCTGACCCTGATTCTCTAGAGGAGACTGGGCTGAATCTTGTGTGTGTGTTTCAAACCCTGCCCTGCGTTTCTGCTGTTATGAAGCCTGTGTTTTCCCTTCATTAGTCAGATGAGCGGTTGAACCCGGTGAGGTTTCTCTTCCTTTCTTATTTGACCTTCTATGATTAGGTTATTTCTTTCCCAGCTCCTAGAAATGTGATGGGCAGACAGGCATGGATGGACGTGACATGCCCCCTTAAGGGCTCTGCTCCTTCTTCTCTTGTGTGGTCCGAGGTATTAAAGGTCTGCGATACGAAAGGGAAAACCAGGAGCAAGTCTTCCTTCAAAGGGCGACATTCTCCTTTTTGACCTCGGTGCCTGGACCTTTTCCTCCTGCAGATCTCACGTTCAGAAAGGGAACAGGGAGAACGGCCGTGGGCCCGGCACTCTGTACTTGCTAGATTGAGGAAATCTGTCTAATCTTTTGGCTTTTGTTGACAAAGCTATTGTGAAGCTGGCTGCGGGGTTTTAAGCATTTGCCTAGAAGCTGTGGGTGGCCGCCTGTGCTCTTCCTGGGAACACGATTCCTCTCTGTTCTTCTGATCAGGCTCTGGGTCGGCGGGCCCAGCAGTCTGCAGGTTCACTGGGTCTTTGATGCCTAGAGACTCCAGATAGGGCCGGGACCCCCGTGGTGGTGTAGTCACTCAGTCGTGTCCCGCTCTTCGCGACCCCACGGACTATAGCCTGCGGGGCTCCTCTGTCCGTGGGGTTCTCCAGGCAAGGATACTGACGTGGACTGCCGTGCCCTCCTCCAGGGGATCTTCCCGACCCAAGGGTCAAATCTGCATCTTCCGGGGAAGCCCACCATGGGACTGACCAGCCTGCCAGGTGGATGCTGTTTGCCTAATGGATTCGGTTTTGCTTTTGTTATTATTTTCTTTTTCAAATGATATGCTGCGAAATCTTGGCAAGAACACAGCCTGGTAATTTCTAATTAGCTACTAGCTAATGATGTACTCCTGTTGTGGGCTGGCCCACACACCTAACCGTTTCATCTTTCCCCTAAGCAAAGACTAGAGTTGGTTCACCTTTACGAAGGTCGCGTCAGGTAACGTTTCCCCTTGTGGTGTTGAATCATCCAACTTCTGCTGACCTTGTGTTTAGGATGAAAGCCAGAACATAATCTGGCTCATACTTATTGAAACATTTTATAAAAATCTGGGTAGATAGCCAGAGCTTGACTGACGTGGAAATTCCTGTGGCTTTTTTCCGTCATAAATAACGTGAGTTGCATCATGAGAAAAATGACCTCTCATGGACTCAGCGGCTTTGTTAAGGCAGTTCATTTTTCTCCTCTCCATGCACTAAGTGGTTTGCTTTACTTTTCTTTATTAAATTTGAACAGGTTAATAGTAAGAGTTAATAAGGTAGTAATAGTAAGGGAATCATGTTTTTTTCTCATATTTTAAGAATTAATTTATCCATTAAAACCAGTTGGAAAATATATTTTTTTAATCCACCTGTGATTTGGAAGAGAATATATCAAAATATTATTTAGGCACATACAATGCATACATTTAACCTAATCAAAAATAACACCCTGCAAATGTATGAATGACTGCCTACATGTGAATTCACTATTGTATCTCACTTTAATCATTAACATTAATTATTAATGTAGTTTTTAT
>SJYQ01021169.1:48553-60929 GCA_006410935.1 Redunca redunca
CAGTTTATAAAATGATGGCTGTATTTAGAACTTTAGTGTGAGCAATAATTCATTTTGAGGTTCCATTTATTAATATTAATTATTAATGTGGTTTTTATGCTGTTGCTGCTGCTACTGCTAAGTCACTTCAGTCATGTCCGACTCTGTGTGACCCCAGAGTTTATAAAATAATAGCTACATTTTAGAGCTTTAGTGTGAGCGATAACTTATTCTGAGGCATTCACTTAAATCTTCTATAGCAGGAACGCTGTCAGACATTTTCAGTCAGATTGAAATGATTATTTGAGTAGTAATCACAGTTATTATGATGACTATAATAGCTTAGTAATCCAAATTATTATGGTGATTTTAAGATTTAAAGAATGAAGTAAAAGATATTTTAAAAGTTCAGTCCCATTTTAACCATGAAAAAAGCATCAGGCAGTGCCCAGTTCTCAAAATATCTGATCAATAATCGTCAAAACTGACAAGGTTGTGAAAAACATAAAAAAATGTCATAATCATGAAATACTCATGCAGACAAGACAACAAGTATGAATTTATTTCCTGATAGGATCCTGGAACAGAAAATGATATTAGGTAAAAACAGAAGAAATTGAAATAAAGGGTGGACTTCAGTTCAAAATATTATTATTGGTTCACTAATTGTTAAAAATGTACCATACTAATGCAGAATGTTAATAACAGGGGGCACTTCTTTGTGCATTCTTTAAGAGTGAAAGAAAAAAAAACAGAGGAAACTGAATTGTGGGATATACAAGAATTATTCTATCTTTGCAATAATTCAGTATATCTAAAACTGTTCTAAAATAAAAAAAGCAGATTTTAAAATATTCCATCACATGAGAGGGTTGATAAAATTATTTAGTTGCTTAGCTCTTTTGTATAAAGTAAAATGAAGGTCCTTTTTGTGTACACCACTGACTTGAGAGTTACTTTACAAAAGATAATTTTTAATATTAAGTTTAGCAGTCCTTATTTTAGAAGAATCTGGAAAATATTGTTTTTATTTCATTTCCAATTCCACTATATAATGTCACTAGTTGTGAAGATTAAATCCTCTTTTTAGTAAGTTGGTGCTGATTTTTTCAAGGTTTTTTTCCTGCTTCTATTTCTTGCCAAGTCACTGTTTGACCTAAAGGGCAAATCAGATGGTTTCCATTTCCTTTTTCTTGATTCAAGTCCATTTTTCTCCCTAGAGTCATTTACTGAAATGCTTGATTTAACTGCCAGGCCAGTAAAAAGATACACTGTTTTTGATACTTCTGATAACAGATCTGTCATCCTTTGGAAGGCTGACTTCTCTTGCCAAGTCTCTGTGGTTTATCCCAGATTATCTAAATTGGCTTCCTCATCTGCTGAAATTTGATGTGCAGAATTTAGTTCTGAGCTCCTTTTTTTGAAAAACAAAACAAACAAAAAAAAAAACAAAAAAATCTTTGTTGTTTATTATAATATTTGCATACAGTAAGATTCATACATTTTAGTATGCAGGTGATGATTTTGATTATTGCAACAACTACTACTGCCATCAAAGTATGGAATAGATCCCTTGGCTGAAAAAGTTTGCTTGTGCTCCTTTATATTCCACCTTCTTCCTCACCCATGGCCCAGGCAACCGCTGAGATGTCACAAGATTTTTGTCTTTTGTACAATTTTACTAAAATGGAATCATATAGTACACAGAGGTAAAGAATCCACGTGCCAATGCAGGAGATGCGGATTCCATCCCTATGTCAGGAAGATCCTCTGGAGAAGGAAAGGACAACCCACTCCACTATGCTTGCCTGCACCATCTCATGGACAGCAGAGACTGGTGGGCTGCAGTCCGTCCGTAGGGTCACAAGAAGAGGCGTGACTGAGAGACTGAGCGCACACACACACAGTACAGGGACTTTTACGCTGGACTTCATTTCACCAATGGCAGCCCACTCCAGTACTCTTGCCTGGAGAATCCCATGGACGGAGGAGCCTGGCGGGCCACAGTCCACGGGGTCGCAAAGAGTTGGGCACGACTGAGCGACTTCACTGATTTCACATAATATTTTTAAGTTATATTGATTTCCTCTTTGTTACTGAGTAATATTTATGGGCCTTCCAGGTGGTGGTCATGGTAAAGAACCTGCCAAAGCAGGTTAGATAATAAGAGATGCGGATCTGCTCCCTGGGTTGGGAAGATCCCCTGGAGGAGGGCTTGGCAACCCACTCCAATATTCTTGCCTGGAGAATCCCATGGACAGAGGAGTCTGATGGGCTGCAGTCCATGAGGTCTCAAAGAGTCAGATACGACTGAAGCAACTTAGCACGCATGCATGAAATATTTATGGTATGGATATGGCATTCTTTTTTAATCTGTTCACTAACTGATTAGCCATTGGGTTGCTTCCAGTTTGGGACCATTATAAATAGCAACTACCCATATTTACCTGTTAGGAATAATTGGCATATACACTTCCATGTGGACCCATATTTTCACTTCCTGTGGCGATACCTAGCACTGGGTTACTGGGTCACATCTACTTTCATAACGGACGGCCGTGTTGCTTCCTAAAGTGACTCTTCCATCTTCCGTTTGCACCAGCAATGCAAAACATTTCTAGTTTTTCTACATCCTTGTTAACACTCGGTTTTGTAAGTAACTTTAACTTTTAGCCATTCTAGTGGGTATGTATGGTGTGTGTGATTTTTAATTTGCATTTATCTGACGACTAATGATGTTGAGCACTTTTTTATATAATTACTGATTATGCTTATATCTTCTTTTGTGAAGTATTTGTTCAGATAATTTGTCCACTTTAAAATTAGACTGTTTGTCTTCTCATTGTGGAGTTGCAAGGGTTTTTTTTTAATATAATCTGGATAAAAGCCCTGTTTTCAACATTTGCTTTACAAAACTTGTCTTTTTTGCCCCCACCATGTCTTTTGAAGAGCCAAAATTAAATAAAACTTCTTAATCTTGATGAAGATCATTTTATCAAAATACTGTTTACAGTGTGTGCTTTGGTGTCCTGTTTAAGAAATCTTTGCCTAGCCATATGCCACAAAATATTTTTCCCACTTTAAGTAATAGTTTTAGCTCTTATCTTTAAGTCTTGTATTATTTATGAATCAATTTTGTGTATGCTGTGCTCCATTCTATTTCCTTTCCTTTCCTTCTGATATTCTTTTTCACATTGAAGTGTAGTTTGCTTACAATATTGTATCAGTTTCAGGTGTACAGTGTAAGTATCTGATGTTTCTGTCTGTACTCTGTGAAGTTGCTGTGAAGTGCCGGCCACACTCCCTGCGCTGCTCCTTATATCCCTGTGGCTTCTTTATTCTCTGCTACCTGATGATTTGTGCATCTGATCACCTTCACCAGTATCGCCTCTCCCCCACCCTTCTACCTTCCGTAACCACTAGTTTTTTCTCTGTATCTGTAAATTTGTTTCTGTTTTCTGATAGTCATTCATTTATTTTGTAGATACAAATATGAGTGTAAACATACAATATTTGTCTTTCTCTGACTTATTTTTTGATACTCTCCAGGTCTGTTCCTGTTGCTGTAAATGGCATTTTCATTTTTAATGACCAAGTAATATACTATTGTATATGTGTGTGTGTGTGTATATATATACACACACACACACATATACACCATATGTATATATGTACCATATATAATACACCCCACACTTTTATCCATTCATCTCTTGATGGACTTATAGATTGCTTCCATATCTGATATTCTAATTATGCATACATTTGACCTGTTCAAAACAGATCCCAAGGCTCTATTAGTTTCAAATATTTTTTAAATTTCTGCTTTTCACAATGGGTGGCCGGGCTGGGTGAAGCACAAGCTGGAATCAAGATTGCCGGGAGAAATATCAATAACCTCAGATATGCAGATGACACCACCCTTATAGGCAGAAAGTGAAGAGGAGCTAAAGAGCCTCTGATGAAAGTGAAAGAGGAGAGTGAAAAAGTTGGCTTAAAGCTCAACATTCAGAAAACGAAGATCATGGCGTCTGGTCCCATCACTTCATGTCAGATAGATGGGGAAACAATGGAAACAGTGAGAGACTTTATTTATTTGGGCTCCAAAATCACTGCAAATGGTGACTGCAGCCATGAAACTAAAAGACACTTACTCCTTGGAAGAAAAGTTATGACCAACCTAGATAGCATATTAAAAAGCAGAGACATTACTTTGCCAACAAAGGTCTGTCTAGTCAAAGCTATGGTTTTTCCAGTGGTCATGTATGGCTGTGAGAGCTGGACTGTAAAGAAAGCTGAGTACAGAAGAATTGATGCTTTTGAACTGTGGTGTTGGAGAAGACTCTTGAGAGTCCCTTGGACTTCAAGGAGATCCAACCAGTCCATCCTAAAGGAAGTCAGTCCTGAATATTCATTGGAAGGACTGATGCTGAAGCTGAAACTCCAATACTTTGGCCACCTGATGTGAACAGCTGACTCACTAGAAGGGACCCTGATGCTGGGAAAGATTGAAGGCAGGAGGAGAAGGGGAGGACAGAGGATGAGGTGGCTGGATGGCATCACCGACTCGATGGACGTGAGTCTGAGTGAACTCCGGGAGTTGGTGATGGACAGGGAGGCCTGGTGTGCTGCAGTCCATGGGGTCTCAAAGAGTTGGACACGACTGAGCGACTGAACTGAACTTATATGGATAGTGTCTATTGATCTATATTCAAGCTTATTTGTTCTTTCCTCTGTCATGTCAATTTGACTGTTAATTCTAGCCACTGAATTTCTTGCTTTAGAAATTATAGTTTTTAGTTCTAAAATTTCTATTTGATTTTCTTCTTATTTCTATTTCTTTTCTGAGAATTCCCATTACTCTACTGGGATTTCTCACACACTAAGAAATGTGCTTTGTTTAACTTCATGTAGCTCACAGGTAGTGAAAATATTCACTCTAAAATCCTTGTGAGTTCCACATTTGGTTCATCTTGAGTCTGACTTCATTGGATTTTTCTTTCTTTGATCATGTTTACATTTTCTTGGTTCTTTGTATATTGAGTAACTTTGTATTGCAACCTAGATGTTATAAACATTAAGTTGTGGAGATTTGGGATCTGTTGTTTTTCTCTGATGACTATTGTTTCCTTTGGATTAGCAGATACATTTCTTGGCTTGACTTGATTTGGAAATTTTCTCTCTCTTGCAGTAGTTCCAGTCTCAGTAAAGCCATGTATGGTTCTTGGTATAGAGTTTGGGGATCCTTTCTCTGGCTCTTTCCTTGCAAGGCAGGCATGCCTCCAGTGCAGACGGCACCTGTCCAGGTGAAAAACTGTGGAGACAGGAACTCACCTCTCTGGATGAACATGAACCTCTCATCTGAATCCTTGTACTTCCCTTCACTCTTCAGTACCTGAAGCTGGCTGTTCTTTTGTATTGTGTCTGGGTTTTAGAGTTATCTTCTATTGGAAGGTTGTCTGCAGGGTTTTTAGTCTGATATATCTGGAATCAAAACTCTAATGTCCTTTTTAATAGTAAAATTTTGTATTTTGTAATGAATGATAATTAACAGTCTAGGAAAATTTTCCTAACTTCTGCCTCATTAGACTATGTGGGAAATGGGGAAAAGAATTCATGCACTTCAACATTGCTTGACCTAACATATAAAACTCTATCTACTTAGCTTTGCAATTAAAGTCTTAAATCATAGAAGACATTACAAGTCATTTCTGGAATTGTTTAATAAAGGCCAATTCTTACAAGGCATGATGCAAGAGATACAGACAAGTGTTTAAAAGATCCTTGTTCTCCAGCAGTTTAGAATCTAAATCAGAGGATACAATAAAAGCATAAAAACTGTAACACAATGGCTTTGCTTGGTACCTTGAGAGGATTATAAGGTATAGGGAAGTTCAGATGGGGAGAGACTGGTTCTCAGTGGAGAAATCAGGAAAAGACTTCATGAAAGAGCTGGCATTTGGGTTGGTTTCAAAAGTGGGAGCTGTTTGGGGGTAAAAAGAAAGGGGAGATTTCAAGAAGGAGTAGCATAAATAAGGGCCAGAAGGCGCAAAAACCGTGTGGGTAACTTTGCACCTGTGGTTCTCAAAGTTTAGTGTAGGCAAGAATCACCTGACAGGGCTCCCCTGGTGGCTCAGTGGAGAGTCCGCCCCCCAGTGCAGGAGACACGGGGTCAGCCCGGATCCTGGAAGATCCCACAGATCCTGGAAGATCCCACATGCCTCGGAGCAGCTAAGTCCGCTCACCGCAACTGCGGAGCCTGCGTTCCAGGGCCTGCGAGCTGCAACTGGGAGCCCGCGCCCCAGTGCCGGCCCTGCCACGCGGGAGGCTGCGCAATGAGAGGCCCGTAAGTGAAGAGCGGCCCCGCTGGCCACCGCGATAGAGAAAGGCTCACAGCAACGAAGACCCAGCACAGCCAAAAACAGACACCTAAATAAAGTTATTTATATATGTAAAGAATCACCTGAGAAAGCTATGTGGGTCCTTGAGCCTCATTAGAAAACCGATTTAGCAGTCTAAGATGAGGTCCTGGAATCTGAAGTTTTAAGAAAACCCCAAAGCCTTTTCATTCAGATTCTCTGAGTCCCCCTCCCCACCCCCTTCACAAGACTGCCTGGGACCTGTGCGTGCGACAACAGGAGACGATTTAGAGAGATGATTTGGAACCGAGTGGCCAAGAGGCTTAGCAGCTGTGCCCACAAGTTTGTTTTGGGGCCTGAATAAAGTTCCAAATGTCATGCATGTTAGAGATATATTTTGAAATGTTTATACCTGAAATGATAGTTGAAATTGGCTTCAAAATACTACAATTTGGGCAGGATTCAGAGATGGAGAGAGAGAATGGGTGAGAGTGTGGATGAAACAGAATTGGCCATGTGTTGACTGCTGAAGCTGGCGATGGTTTATCATGTTGCCCTGTCTACCTTTGTGCCTGTCCGAAAGTTTCCATAATAAAAAGTAAATAAGAAAAGATCAGAAGAAAATGGTGAAAAAAAACAAAACAAGAAAAACACTTAGAGATGCAGAGAAGTGCTGTGGTTAGTGCATGTCTTATTTACCAGACGGTTCATTTGTAAGTTCCTCACCTTTAGAATAGGGATAATAGTATATTATTGATAGGGTTGTTCAGGGGATTAAATGCAATATGTAATTTTATAAGAGAGCTTATTTTTATTATTACTCAACTTTGGCAGGCAATGGAGAGCTATTAAAAACGTTTGAGCCCGAGAGTGACTAATCAAAACTGTTTCCAAAACATTAGAAAAGCTATTTCTGCTTACTGGGGTTTCTAGAGAAGAAATATAAGCTTTCAGTGTTAGAGCCCAAGAAAACAGTAAGACAGGTTATACCTTCCTCAGCCTTCTGACTGAGCTGCAGAGGTTCTTGCAGGAGCTGTGAAGAGGCTGTGTCAGCCTTAGGAACAGAGGGACCGGTTTTCTGCTGGAATCAAGCCAGAGGCCTGGGGAGGGCAGGGGGCCAGTAGCAGCCAGTCAGGGGGCTGCATTTTGCAGCCAGTGCGGCGGTGGAGGACCCCGCAGCCAAGACAAACCAATGTAAGCAGGGCCTGGGAGATGCAGGGTCCACCGAGCTGGACTAATTGACTGGGAGGGTGAGCCAGAGCCAGAAAGGGAAGGAGCTTGATGAGAATCAGGACGGGCTCAGAGACTTTCAGCAAAATGGGCAAACTGGTCAGAGAAAGATCTAGAGTTAAGTTCCAGTTTTAAACTGACGAGGCTAAAACGCTGCAGAGGTAGGGAGCCACTGCCAGTTTACAGAGGCATTGAAGAGGGCTCAGGGTGCATATTGGGCTTCCCTGGTGGCTCAGCAATAAAGAATCCTCCTACAATACAGGAGATGAGGGTTTGATCCCGGGGTTGGGAAAATCCCCTGGCAACCCACTCCAGTATTCTTGCCTGGGAAATCCCATGGACAGAGGAGCCTGGTGGGCTACTGTCTGTGGGGTTGCAAAGATTTGGACACAACTTAGCAACTCAGCAACAACAACTTGACTTTCAGTTCAGTTCAGTTCAGTCTCTCAGTCATGTCTGACTCTTTGTGACCCCATGAACCGCAGCACGCCAGGCCTCCCTGTCCATCACCGACTCCTGGAGTCCACCCAACTCATATCCATTGAGTTGGTGATGCTGCCAACCAGCTCATCCTCTGTGGTCCCCTTCTCCTCCCGCCTTCAATGTTTCGAAGCATCAGGGTCTTTTCAAATGAGTCAGGTCTTCACATCAGGTGGCCAAAATATTGGAGCTTCAGCTTCAGCATCAGTCCTTCCAATGAACACCCAGGACTGACTTCCTTTAGGATGGACCGGTTGGATCTCCTTGCAGTGGGGACTCTCAAGAGTCTTCTCCAACACCACAGTTCAAAAGCATCAATTCTTTGGCGCTTAGCTTTCTTTATGGTCCAACTCTCACATCCATACGTGACTACTGGAAAAACCATAGCCTCTGCTTTTTAATATGCTGTCTAGGTTGGTCATAACTTTCCTTCCAAGGAGTAAGTGTCTTTTAATTTCATGGCTGCAGTCACCATCTGCAGTGATTTTGGAGCCCCCCCAAAATAAAGTCTGTCACTGTTTCCCCATCTATTTGCCATGAAATGATGGGACCTGATGCCATGATCTTAGTTTTCTGGATGTTGAGCTTTAAGCCAACTTTTTCGCTCTCCTCTTTCACTTTCATCAAGAGGCTTTTTAGGTCCTCTTCACTTTCTGCCATAAGGGTGGTGTCATCTGCATATCTGAGGTTATTACTTCTCCCAGCAATCTTGATTCCAACTTGACTTCACCAGACAATTATTTATGTCTCATCTTGCTTTTGCCATAGTGATGTGGACTAATGAAACATGAGTAATAGCAAGTTGTAAATATTTATCTTATACTCTTCATATCTCTACTCTTTGAAAAGACACCTCAAAATATCACTGTGGAGACACATGACTGCTTGTGTGATACTTGAACTTATCTCCGTAGAGCATGGTTATAAACGGTTGCCCATGTATTATGAAGGACAGCTATCACCTCTGTCTCCTCTCCTGGCTAGCACTGTAAGAGAACTGTTCTGGGCTTTAGATAAATGGTAATGATGGAAACCTAAGTGATGTGTGCTGGTCTGAATTTCTGTGACTCTTTGATTAGATGACTATCAAAGCTTAGAGAATAAAGGCTGTTTTCAACAGTTTAATAATTTGTGCGCACGCAAACAGCAAAACACCAAAAACTTACTCATGTGGCAGTATGTTTTTAGTGAATATTTTTGAGACAGCAGAATATTCAGATACTTTACCCAGCTTTTATTTTATGACTATAAACCTGTTCTTAATCTTAGTAATGTTAAATCACCAAGAAATTGCTGAATAACTCATAAACATGCTTATAACATAAACTTTTCAACAATTAAAAAAAAAAGTAGACTAATATCTATTGACATGCAAAGGGTATATATTAAGTGAAAAAATAAGGTTTCAGATGAGTAAATATATTGAGCTTATTTTGCACTGAAACTGTAGAATGCATGCACCAGTGCATAGCGTTTACACACAGAGAAACTTCTGGAAGGATATACTCCATAATGTGAACAGGGGTTAAATTTTGTGATGTGATTACTAGTAATAGCTATTTTCTTCTTGACACTTGTGTACTATATGAAGTTTATAAAGTAAGTAAGCATTTTGTTGTGTGTGTGATAAGAAAAAGTAAACCTTTGTGCTGAGAAATATGCCTATATCACTTAAATTGTATTGAAATATTGTCAGCAGTTGGAGGACTCTAGGCTTTTCCCCAAGTTAGTTGCTTATAAGGCACAATTATGGTGAGGGATAAATCACTGTTTAAGGAAAAACGTCCACAAAAGATGAACATTCTATAGGATGAATAGCACGTGGTTCCCATTATATTGGAGTGCTTTAAGTGTTGCGTGTAATTCTAGGAACTGATGGCTTCTGCTGAGGTAATCTAATCCAGGGCTTCCCTTTATAGGGGAGGAACTGCAGACCAAAAACAATAAGTGAATTTCCGAGGTCACACAGCTCGCTAGTAGCAGATGAGGAGTGGGACCCTGCCTGGAAAGCCCTTCCCACTCTCATTCTGCCACTGGAGGTCACATTTTCTGATTTCTACATATGTTCTCTTTAAACCACATCCTACATGTTTTTTCTCCCTTATTTGATCTTCAAACGAAGAATGCTGCTACACTTATTTTTGAAGCCATAGGTATTTGCATAGTGGTAAGACTAGCAGAAGAGTTGCTTTATGAAATATGAACCATAACTTAGAAAATTTTCATTGAAATGCATTTAATTCCTAGTAGAAGAAAGCTTATAAGCTTCTTAACTTCCCAGGCAGGGCAGTTCATTAACACTGGTGTGGCTTTCTCTGCTAATAATTCTCTTTTCTTCAACAGCTGGCCACATTCCGCACCCTCCTGTGCAGCAGGGAGGGTGAAACGGCGGCTTTTCTGTTGAGCAATCACCGTCCACCACAGCCTTTGAAGGGCCGAAAAGTGAGAGCCTCTTTCCGTTAAAAGTTGTCGCCAAGAGACCACCCCAGACATGCCTGTGGAGAGAAAACAAAATAAACACAAAACTCCCGACTAACTGTTCTTTCCTAGAATTGTAATTCATGGGGTGACGTTTATGGGGTGATATAGCCGTTTTGCCATCAGCTTGTGCCCAAAGAAACTCAGATCTTTTGAATCAAACTGACTTAAGTCACCTGTCTCAGATTTGCACTCTTAAGTTTATAAGCAGCAGAGATTGTTTGATGTGTATTAAAGCCCGTGGAATACATCTATTTCAACCTGTGTGACCACATGACGGGCATCGTAAACCTCAGAATATGTTAGGAATTGTCCCTTGCCATAGAGACTGATCAGTCACATCTCTCAGTGGTGTTGGCGATATACCTAAATTCATTCGCAGAATAGGATTGTGGTACCTTTTTCTAAACAAGTGGTTCTGCTGGATATCTTGATATCATTCTAATTCATAAAAGTAGATACTGTCTCCTTTTCAAGTGAATTTTCATTTGGATTATGTTGCTGGTTTTCATTGCAGAGTACGTCTAATAAACCAAACAGAATGAGAGCTATGGAGAGATGGGATATAGTGAATTAAAGCATCTATTTCACAGCTCAAGAAGAGCCCATCTAATTTTGGAGAGGACTTCCCCGGGATATAAGTAGCTATTTAAACTTTAATGACACCACCTATCTCATTCGCTTGGTGATGCTAATAATAACCTGGCTAATAATTGATCAGACACAGTGATTGTCCGTATATGGCATAAACGATGTTTAGGATGTGGTCTGAAACTAATGAGGTGCCACGCACGCCCATGGGCTCGAGGGACAGACTGCCTAATTTGGCCTTGCGTTTTGACAGCAGAGCAGAGAGCAGTCCTGTGAAGATCACTGCTTTATCAACTAATGGGGAAAATTACTTGAGTCTCAAATATTTGCCCAGTCCACAGTCCCATCAACCCATTTCCATAGCAACATCTATCTCCCCTGACATAAGTGTCCCTCCATCTCTTAAGCAGTTTTGTAAGCTAGCTCTTGACATTCACTTTAATGAATGTCATTACAGTGAGGTCCTTCTGCTCTTTCTGGTACAAAGGGAGTGATACCCAGCATTAACTTAATAATGAAATTTAAGGCGAACACGTGCTCCACTCTGCCATCTTCTGAAAGAAGTTAACTGAGCTTCCCTAACTGTGATGATTTGTTTCAGACACCTGTCCTCCTCTGGATGTAGACTTTCATAATTGAAAAACCCAGGAGAAAATTGTGTAATAATGACGTATGTATTTGCATTAAGATGAGTTCCTAAGACAAAAGCTCCTTTGATTTTCTTTTTCACTTTACGTTACCTAGCTTGAGGCCTTGTAGGAGATTGACATATAATAAATACGTAATTAATTGAATATTTTAAAAAATGTTATTTTGTATCTTCAGTAATTATCTTGCTGCTTGCAATCAAATGCACTGTTAAATTCAGGTAACAAGTAAAGTACAATTTATCTCTTGAAAATTATTTTTTTCTTAAAGGAATACTTATTAAATCTACCTGTGTAACCAGAAGTTCTAATGGCTTTAGAAAGACCGGTGTTGAATGAATTTCTTTAGTTTGGAAAGACATGTTGTGAATGAGTCAAAGAAGTCTGTTTTCTCAGAGAAAGTAACTGGCATGCAAGACAGGGATTCTAATTACTGTGTATGAGCATTACCACTTTGTAATTCACGGTTTCTGCCACAGTGTTCCATCAGTTCTGTGCTACAAATTGGACTTTAGTAGCCTAAAAAAGTCTGCACAGCACGGATTTCCTTGAAGATTGTCTGCTAATTTATTTATCTCTCAGAGGCAAAAGGTCTAAGTGTTATCCAAAATT
>SJYQ01021169.1:68355-98352 GCA_006410935.1 Redunca redunca
GTGAAAGAGGAGAGTGAAAAAATCAGCTTAAAGCTCAACATTCAGAAAACAAAGATCATGGCATCTGGTCCCATCACTTCATGGGAAATAGATGGGGAAACAGTGGAAACAGTGTCAGACTTTATTTTTGGGGGCTCCAAAATCACTGCAGATGGTGATTGCAGCCATGAAATTAAAAGATGCTTACTCCTTGGAAGAAAAGTTATGACCAACCTAGATAACACATTGAAAAGCAGAGACATTACTTTGCCAACAAAGGTCCGTCTAGTCAAGGCTATAGTTTTTTCTAGTGGTCATGTATGGATGTGAGAGTTGGACTGTGAAGAAGGCTGAGCCCCGAAGAACTGATGCTTTTGAACTGTGGTGTTGGAGAAGACTCTTGAGAGTCCCTTGGACTGCAAGGAGATCCAACCAGTCCATTCTAAAGGAGATCAGTTCTGGGTGTTCATTGGAAGGACTAATACTAAAGCTGAAACTCCAGTACTTTGGCCACCTCATGCGAAGAGTTGACTCATTGGAAAAGACTCTGATGGTGGGAAGGATTGGGGGCAGGAGGAGAAGGGGACGACCGAGGATGAGATGGCTGGATGGCATCACCGACTTGATGGACATGAGTTTGAGTAAACTCCAGAGTTGGTGATAGACAGGGAGGCCTGGCGTGCTGCAATTCATGGGGTTGGAAAGGGTCGGACATGACTGAGCGACTGAACTGAACTGAGCTGATACAATAAACGTCTTTGGGATCCAGGAGACTGCTGCAGCCCTGACCCCAAGTGGTCTCTCAAATAGCATTTACCTCACTGCGCTTTTTCTCTTGTCACAGCAACTCTGTTATGGGGTGTGGGGTTTTCTAGCCGCCACTCAATCCTGACATAGAGCAGGGAAACAACAATTCCTAAAGCTCCTTTTATTTGCTGTGTGGCCCATATATTTTCTGTGTTTTTCCTTTAGAAATGGGAGTCTGGACAAACACAAGCTTGAAGTGCCCCTTTCTCAAACAATGGAAGGTTCTGTCGTGCTTCGGAGCTGCCCAGAAGCACGCCTTTTGGCTGAGTATACTCACTTATCACTGGAGTTTGAGATTTGAGCCCCGATTATTCTTTCACATAATAGAAAAAGAAAATCCAAATCTGGCTTTGCAACCAATATTAAAGAAAGGAAGAAGCAGAGAGCTCTACTTACTGTCTTCATTATGAGGATACAGTACATTTCTATCCAAGCAAAAAAATCTCTCACGTTTAATGAAGATGATTCCTTTTAAAAAATTAGGAAGATTGACAAGGTTATGAGGCATATTCTTTAAAAAATATTTTTAATAAAAGAATAATTTCATATACATTTCCAAACTGCTAATGTTCAATAACAGTTCCTTCTTGAATTAGTACCCATAACTGATTATGTGTAGATGTGTTAATTAATCACCAGGTCAGATAGTATGCTACAAATGACTTTGTAAAACTTAATTACCTTCTATTTTTCTGTAATAATTTCTGATATGTGGGCTTAGATGTGAATGTTCTGCAATGAAGTCATAAATCAAAGCCCAAAATTGTCTGTGCTCCTTCTGCCCAACCTTCCTTTAATCTCCTGTAGTCTTGGGAAAGAATCAGAGAAACACTATGTGCCTAATTATGAAATTAATTATTTACTAATTAATAACTAAAAACTAGACATGGATATACACGCACACATACATGTATATACATACAGAGGCACACACATATACATCTATATACATACATACATACCCCCCCCACACACACAGTCCTGAAAGTGAAAGTGTTGGTTGCTCAGTCAGGTCCGACTCCATGTGACCCCATGGACTGTTGACTGCTGGGCTCCTCTGTCCTTGGAATTCTCCAGGCAAGAACACTGGAGTAAGTTTGCCATTCCATGCTCCAGGGGATCTTCCCTACCCAGGGATTGAACCTGGGTCTCCTGAGTTGCAGGCAGATTCTTTACTTCCTGAGTCACCAGGGAAGCCCTACACGGACCCCTACACACATGCACACACACGCGTGTGTAGGCATCTCTTCACTTTTTTGAGACACACCTCCTGGTTTCCTCTGTACTTTCCAGCTGTATCTTTCTCATCTGGTCTTCTCACTACTTCACTCCCTCTGTGGGTGAGTTGTTTTCTTGTTCCATGACTTTAAGCAACATTTAAATATACTGATGATACACTTATGTATATTCCAGCCCCAACCTTTCCTCTGCACTTCTAATTCATATATCAGCTGCCTGTAGGACAGCTTCAGGGGGTTTCTGATGGACACCCACAATTGACACGTCCAGACAGACCCCTACTCTTCCCTGCACCTTGCGCTTTCCCAGGAGCTTTGTCCCTGGGAAGAGCACCCCCAGCTGCTCCAAACGCACAGTCATCTCTCAACCCTCTTCTTTCAAACCACGTCAGTCTCTCAGCAAGCCCTGTGGACTCTTAAATAACAGCTCCTAACTGGTTTCCCTCTGGTTTCACTCAGAACAAAAGCCCGAGTCCTCACGGCACAGTGTGCTGGCTGCCTCTCTCTCCACTGTCCCCGGCCTCTACCTCCTGCTCCCGCTGCCCGCACACCCCTGTGCTTCCTCCAACAGGCCTTTCAAGTCCTTACATCTCACCGTCTCTTCACCTTCAAGGCCTTTCTCTGGATCTTCTCATGGATCGCTCCTTCATTCATCCACAGGCCACCCCCTCAGAGAGGGTTTCCCTGACCACACTGAGGAAGCACCCGTCAGTCTCTTTCTCCTTACCCTGCCTGACTATTTTCTCATAGCACTTAATATAACATAATATTGTTCAATTCTAATGTCGTCTTCTCCTACAAGAAGGTTGACCTTCTTAGGAAGAGGGGTTTTACTTTGTTAACTAGTGTTTTGAGCACTGAAAGAGTCGTTGGTACGTGATATTTAGTTGATGAAAAATGAATATTTTTTCACCCAAGTTTAAAATAAACATTGTCGAAGGGTACCAACTTGCAACTCGAAAAAGAAAATTCTGAAGATCTGGTGCACAGCACCGTGATTATAGACAATGCATTTCAAAGTTGCTGAGAGACTAGACCTTAAATGCTCTCACCATATAAAAGAAGTGATAATTATGTGGCATGAGAGAGGTGTTAGCTAATGCAATATATAAGTATATCAAATCAACACATTGTACATCTTAAAATTATACAGTGTTGTATGTTAATTATATCTCAATAAAAACAAGTAAAAATAACACCATGATTCACAATATAATCTTTAATTTTCTGGAGCAGTTTTGTGCTTCTGTAGAAGACTGAGTGTAGACTTACAATTATATGTCAGCTTTGGAGTCAGTATTCCTGAATTCCTTTGTGCAGTATTCCTTAAAAAACCTTTCTCAAGATTTAGCAATCTTTAAGGTGTGAGTTAGTACAGTAATGCATATACATATATGTGCACACACTATTTGCAATAGTGCTTTAGTACTTTGAATGGTTTTTGCAAGTTTTCATGCAACGTATAAGCGTATAAATCTTACTGTCAAGTCGTTGATTCCCTCCAAGATCCACCACCATGGCTGAATGGATGACGTATTTCCAACTCAGGTGGTCACTTTGCCCTGGACACCAGACCTTCCAGAACAATGTGGCTAGTGTGAGAGACACACTGAGAGATGACCTTCCAGAACAACGCTGCCTGTGTGAGAGATACACAGAGAGACAATCTCCCAGAACAACACTGCTCATTTGAGAGACACGCTGAGAGATGATCTTCTAGAACAATGCTACTTGTGTGAGACACACTGAGAAACACCCTTCCAGAACAGCGCTGCTCATTTGAGAGTCACGCTGAGAGACAACCTTCCAAAACAACGCTGCCTGTGTGAGACACCAAGAGACAACCTTCTGTAATAACATTGCTCATGTGAGAAACTCACTGAGAGACGACCTTCCAGAAAAGCGCTGCTAGTGTGAGAGACACACAGAGAGACGACCTTCCAGAACAACGCTGCCCATGTGAGAGACACACAGAGAGACAACCTTCCAGAACAACGCTGCCTATGTGAGACACACAGAGAGACGACCTTCCAGAACAACGCTGCCCATGTGAGAGACACACAGAGAGACAACCTTCCAGAACAACGCTGCCCATGTGAGAGACACACAGAGAGACAACCTTCCAGAACAACGCTGCCCATGTGAGAGACACACAGAGAGACAACCTTCCAGAACAACGCTGCCCATGTGAGAGACACACAGAGAGACAACCTTCCAGAACAACGCTGCCCATGTGAGAGACACACAGAGAGACAACCTTCCAGAACAACGCTGCCCATGTGAGAGACACACAGAGAGACAACCTTCCAGAACAACGCTGCCCATGTGAGAGACACACAGAGAGACAACCTTCCAGAACAACGCTGCCCATGTGAGAGACACACAGAGAGACAACCTTCCAGAACAACGCTGCCCATGTGAGAGACACACAGAGAGACAACCTTCCAGAACAACGCTGCCCATGTGAGAGACACACAGAGAGACAACCTTCCAGAACAACGCTGCCCATGTGAGAGACACACAGAGAGACAACCTTCCAGAACAACGCTGCCCATGTGAGAGACACACAGAGAGACAACCTTCCAGAACAACGCTGCCCATGTGAGAGACACACAGAGAGACAACCTTCCAGAACAACGCTGCCCATGTGAGAGACACACAGAGAGACAACCTTCCAGAACAACGCTGCCCATGTGAGAGACACACAGAGAGACGACCTTCCAGAACAACGCTGCCCATGTGAGAGACACACAGAGAGACAACCTTCCAGAACAACGCTGCCCATGTGAGAGACACACAGAGAGACGACCTTCCAGAACAACGCTGCCCATGTGAGAGACACACAGAGAGACAACCTTCCAGAACAACGCTGCCCATGTGAGAGACACACAGAGAGACGACCTTCCAGAACAACGCTGCCCATGTGAGACACACAGAGAGATGACCTTCCAGAACAACGCTGCCCACGTGAGAGACACACAGAGAGACAACCTTCCAGAACAACGCTGCCCATGTGAGAGATACACAGAGAGACGACCTTCCGGAATAATGCTGCCCATGTGAGAGACACACAGAGAGACGATCTTCCGGAATAACACTGCTCATGTGACAGACACACAGAGAGACGACCTTCCAGAACAACGCTGCCCATGTGAGAGACACTGAGAGACAACCTTCCAGAACAATGCTGCCCATGTGAGACACACAGAGAGATGACCTTCCGGAATAACGCTGCCCATGTGAGACACACAGAGAGACGACCTTCTGGAATAACACTGCTCATGTGACAGACACACAGAGAGACGACCTTCCAGAACAACGCTGCCCATGTGAGATACACAGAGAGACAACCTTCCAGAACAACGCTGCCCATGTGAGACACACAGAGAGACGACCTTCCAGAACAATGCTGCCCATGTGAGAGACACAGAGAGACAACCTTCCAGAACCACGCTGCCCATGTGAGAGATACACAGAGAGACAACCTTCCAGAACAACGCTGCCCATGTGAGACACACAGAGAGACGACCTTCCAGAACAACGCTGCTCATGTGAGAGATACACAGAGAGACGACCTTCCGGAATAACACTGCTCATGTGACAGACACACAGAGAGACGACCTTCCAGTACAATGCTGCCAGTGTGAGAGACATGCTGAGAGACAACCTTCCAGAACAACACTGCCTGTGTGAGACACTGAGAGATGACCTTCCAGAACAACGCTGCCCATGTGAGAGACACATTGAGAGATGACCTTCCAGGATAACACTGCTTAAGTGAGAGACATGCTGAGAGAAAGGAGAGAAAGGACACAGGAGAGGATGTGGAGCAAGGGAAACATGTTCTTGCAGTAAACCGTCCATATCTGAAAGGGAGAACATTTGGTGAAAGAGTATTTTATCAGGAATTAAAAAAAAAAAACCCTGTAGAGGAAAAATTTGTGTGAGCAGAATCTCTCCAAAGGGTGAAAAAGGAGGAAGGCACCAGACCTGTTCCTTGTTTATCCCCCAGATGGTGCTGTTGGAGAAGGAGAGCGGAGCGGGCCCTCTGGGAGTGGAGAGGCTGCAGGGAGACTGCCCATCCTGGGCCTCCTTCCCATCCCATCCCACCCATCCTGGCCCATCCTTCCACCTCCGGGTGCAGGATTCCAGTCCCGGCCACAGGCGCCCCCTCCTTTAGCTTTTAGTATGAGGCCGAGTGCCTCCTTTGTCCTCGTGTTTAAGTCAGCTCACACTCGGTATCCCGAATCCCTTCTCTTCTGTTCTTACCCTCAGGTACATCTCCAGGCTACCGTGCCCTCGGGGTGCAGCCCTGCCACCTGCTCTGCGTGTCTCTTAATCCTCTGAGACACGTACAGATTCCACTGAGCTGCCTCTCTGCCCCTGCCAAGGGAGAGAAAGCTGAGGAAGCACCTGTTAACGGTAAACACTGGATGTCCCTGGCCTCTGCAGTCCACTTTTACTAGCCCAAAACCAGGGAAGCGGCCTCAGTGTGCATGACACTTTCCTGCAGCCAGGCCTGCTTTAATGCTGAGCTGCCGCTCTTCACTTCTGTAAATATGTCATCCTTTATTCCTGTTTGTTTCTTTGTTTTTTTAAACGAATGGCATAAAGCCTCATCTGTGAGTGCTGTTCTCTTTCTGTGCAAAAGGGGTGGGCTAGGTCAGGGGTCTGTCAGCAGCGTCCAGGATGCATCAGCAGATATCAGAGGTTTAGTCATTAAAAGCGTTCTCGTCAGATGCCCACTTAGGAAGGCATTTGTGTCGCTTTTACCATGTTGTCTTTCTCTTTGGCAGCACCTCAGACAGATCAGTCAGTAAAGAATCGCAATGCAGGAGACACCCATTGGATTCCTGGGCCGGGAAGATCCCCTGGAGAAGGAAACGGCTCCCCACTCCATGATCTGGCCTGGAGAATTCCAAGGACTGTATAGTTCACGGGGTCACAAAGAGTCAGACATCACTGAGCGACTCTCACTTTCACCTCACAGTCTTGTTGAGGTTCTTGGCTTTAGGCAAGTTAGGAGTTAGGAGACCAGCTGGTATTCTTTCTTTAGTCCTCATTCTCTTCCGTATCAAAGTGTCATCCCTGCCTTCAAGGCTCAGAGATCATTCAAGGCAGTCTACCGCCTTGCTCAGCCTGGCTTTCCTTCGCAGATCCCCATATATCCATCCACAGCACACACACCTCCCCTCCTCCCAGGCGTTCTTATAATTCAGTTCAGTTCAGTTCAGTGGCTCAGTTGTGTCCAACTCTTTGCAACCCCATGGACTGCAGCACGCCAGGCCTCCCTGTCCGTCACCAACTCCCAGAGTTCACCCAAACCCATATCCATTGAGTCGGTGATGCTGTCCAATGATCTCATCCTCTGTCGTCCCCTTCTCCTCCTGCCCCCAATCCTTCCCACCATCAGGGTCTTTTCAAATGAGTCAGCTCTTCCCATCAGGTGGCCAAAGTATTGCAGTTTCAGCTTCAGCATCAGTCCTTCCAATGAACACCAAGGACTGATCTCCTTTAGAATGGACTGGTTGGATCTCTTTGCAGTCCAAGGGACTCTCAAGAGTCTTCTCCAACACCACAGTTCAAAAGCATCAGTTCTTCAGTGCTCAGCTTTCTTTATGGTCCAACTCTCACATCCATACATGACCACTGGGAAAACCATAGCCTTGACTAGATGGACCTTTGTTGACAAAGTAGTAATGTCTCTGCTTTTCAATATGCTGTCTATCTTGATCCTAATTTTCCTCAAGAATCTTCTCCAACACCACAGTTCAAAAGCATCAATTCTTACAATTAGGAGAATTAAAAAACAACAACAAAAAAATTCACAAAAAATGTCTACCAAAAGGGAACATAAGTAGGATTTTTCTAGTCGTAAAATTCTAGAGATATCAGATCACTACTTTCTCATATAAGAGAAAAGTGATTTAAAAAAAAAAAAGAAATCTTTTACCAAAAAGATAAATGCTTTTGAAAAGCCTGCAGGGTTTCTGGCCCTACCTTCCCACACTGTATCCCCTGGGGCTAATCTGAGCTTCTGGCTTTGAGGTTAAGACTGTGGCTGCCCAAGGGCATGGCTTCTCATCAGAAGGGAGGGGGAAGTTTAATGGCTTGTGAGCACCAGCAAGTGTCTCAACTTCTTCAGGTCTCATTTTGCTAACCCACAAAAAAGGAAGAAAAAGGGATTTGACCCAATGAGTTGGTTATGCAAGGTAGACAAGAAGAGGCACTTAACGGAGTCATCACAGGGAGACTCAAGAGACTCAAGACACTTACTGCTTGAATGAACCCAGTCTGTCAGCCAAGGAGATGCAACAGCAATCAGGAGTTCCGGACTCCTTTTAGACTAGATGTCACTGCTGATGTTTGCTACTTTCCAAGTGGAGGTTAAAAAAAAAATGGCCTAAAGGAAAAAGAGGGATGGGGGCGGGGATTGCTTTCTTAAGAATGTAAGCCCAGAAGCATTTCTTTAAATACCATAATAAAAGTGAGTCAGCTTTAGAAAAATCATGACTTTAATCAACAAATTTAGACATCAAGTAAGCCACTTATGGTTTGCTGATTAACCAGTTCAAGTTGGTACAAGAGTAAATACTGACTGAGCGACTTCTCTTCACTTCTTAGGGCTTACCTGGTAGCTTGGACGGTAAAGTGTCTGCCTACGATGCGGGAGACCCGGGTTTGATCCCTGGGTCGGGAAGATCCCCTGGAGAAGGAAATGGCAACCCACTCCAGTATTCATGCCTGGAAAATCCCATGAACTGAGGAGCCTGGTGGGCTACAGTCCATGGGGTTGCAAAGAGTCAGACACGACTGAGCGACTTCTCTTCTTCATATTTAAGATGCCACTGCTTCTGATGTAAGCTTAAAGCAAGGGAATCAGCCTCAGAAATTAGAGGCTTGGATGAGACGATGGAGGGGAAATGTTAGCAAACAGATGAATAACAGAAGTTAGAAAAACAATAAGATATAAAGCATCCTACTGATTGTATTTATAGGACAGATGTCCTATAAATATAGATCTTCCTCTTCCCACTAAATATGCAGTCAATGTACTTAAATATTGAAGCCTTGTTTCAAGTACCTTCTCTGGTCTCTGTGTGTGTAGAGCATCAGATTAAATGAAAATAATCTAAAGCAAAAATTCCCCAATTCAGTATACACCCAAGAAGAATGAAGTTTTGTGTTGTGCTGATTTTGTTAATGGCATTAGAGGTTTGAGAGGGAAATAAAATTTTAATTGAGGATTAAGAAGAGGGATTCTTGGAAATCTAGAAGCCTCTGGAGCAGTGGAGAGTCTTAGATCAGCGGCGGCCTTCCATAGCGAGTGTGGCTGACATTTACTGCATTTAGCGAAAGAGAAGGGAGATGGGCAGCGGGCTAAATCTGAATGCTTCTCTTTTGCCATCACTTTACCTCAAAAGTTTTACACTTGAATGTTGTTGTTCAGTCGCCAAGTCATGTCCGACTCTTTAAGATCCCATGGTACCCCACCTGAGTGTGCTGTGCTTGACTCTCCCGGCCAGAATACCGGAGTGGGTTGCCATGCCCTGCTCCAGGGGATCTTCCCCACCCAGGGGTCCTTCCCCACCCAGGGGTCGAACCCAGGTCTCCTGCATGGCAGGCGGATTCTTTACCAGCTGAGCCATCAGCCCCTTACACCACTCGCATGCGAGGGACTGATGATATCACGGATGATGGTTAACACCTATCGAGCCATTGCTTTGTGCTCTGTACACACAGCAACCCACTGGAGGCTCACGGTCACCCCACGATTGCCATTTTAGAGATGAGAATGCTGAGGGAAACCACGTTCATTGCCTAAAGCCTTAGGGCTCCTCAGTGACATTGATAAAATACATTTCCATTAAGTCTAGAACAACCTTGTAAGATTAGACCCAGAGAAGGGAATGGCAACCCAACCCGGTATTCTTGCCTGGAGAATCCCATGGACAGATGAGCCTGGGGGGCTACAGTCCATGGGGTCACAAAGAATCGGACACGACTGAGTGACTAAGCACAAGCTAAGACCAGTTATGTTCCCCTGTCTACCGTCTTTCCAATCGCCTTAACTGTGTGCGTTTTACCCAGCTGTATGTATCTGTGTGTGCGTCGCGTGCCTGAGCTCCTCCCTACTCATTTATCATCACTTGGTAGCATTGTCTCAGAAACATTTTGCTTGCGTGGCTGTACACTTATTTTAGTGACAACAGGTACGGTGCAGTGTTGGTTTTGCCCCAGCTCCACGGTGCCCTGTGGCTGCGTCAGAGGTGGTCTGGGGCCCCGTGCAGAGTGGAGCGTGGGTGGGGGCACCAGCCGGAAGGCCCTGGGTCCTTCCCTTCCTCCCGCTTCATTCCGAGCAGTTGGTATTCAAAAATATCTTCCACCAACTTGCCTATTTAGCTTATGTATAATGTTCCAATGAAGATATTCCTGCTGCTCAATCAAGTTTAAACTAACTACATCACAGCTTATAATTCCTCTAGTGAGCATTCAGATTAGCTGTTTTTTATTGTTATAAATGATACTCCTAAGAACATCTTCTTTTTCTATTTAATTTTTCCATTTTGTTTTAATTTTTTTCTTTTAAAATATGTAATTTATAATTCCTCTAGTGAGCATTTAGTTTAGCTCCATTTTTCATTGTTATAAATAATACTCGTAAGGGCATCTATTTTTCCTTGAACTCTTTTCCTGTGTACAAGCATTTTAGGCAGCAAGCTTCTGTCTGAGGCAATTTAAAATTTACCCTGCCAACCACAACGTGAGCACAAAGCCAGCCAACTCACCACCCAAAGGCAACAGTTTTAAAAGACAAAACCACAGCAACAGGCGAAAGCAAGCAGAACCCCAAACAAGCAAACCAAAAATCGACAATGTGAGTTAGTGTATGCAAACTAACCTAATTGAAAAGGCAAGCTGCGCCACAAGGGAGGTTGACTGTGGCTCAGCTGGGCTGGCAGAGAAGAATTTTAGCTTGCTGAGAAGCTGTGGGAGGCGGCCAGAGAGTCGGTGGGAAAGCAGCCTGACCCTGAATAAATAGAAGACGGTCAGGAGCCACTCACAAAAGGCTCTTCAGGGACCGCAGAAAAGGTGAGAGGCCCCGGCCTCCTGGAACTGTGAGGGGCCACCCTAGAGGGGAGTGCGACTTGGAGAACCAGCTTTCCGGAAGACATCTTGCCTCTGAAGTTTAGACTGACAGGATTTAACTGGTGCAGCCCATTCACAGGCTCTACTTGGAAAATGTTAACGCATTTAACACATGCAGGCAGCGGCTTTAAAATATCATTTATTGAAGACAAGGGAAAAAAAGAGAAAAAAATCACTCATTTTCTTACTTCCACACCAATACCACTCTGACCATTTTGCCTTTTTTAGTATTGAGACAATGACCCTCTAGTGCATCTTGCTTTTATCAAGTTTTGATAGTTTGTTTTACTTTTTATAGATCGGATAATGCAGTGGAAAATTGAAGGTATCAGATAAATTGATTGTGACTCCATGCTTGTAAGTTCCAGATTTGCAGAAACTTGCAATGTATTTTATAATGTGAAGGATAAAGGCTATTTTGTTTTTAATCCAAAAGCTCTAGTTTACTTTCCTCAGTGAAACAGAAACCCTCCAGCTGGCATCTCTGCCTGCAAGCTCAGCAGAGAGAATGAGAGGAAAAATTGTTCTATTTTCTCACCTCCACATGACATCATCCATGGCAGGGTAGTGGCCAATGGCTGAAGCATGTTGCACAGTGCCCTGCGGTGCTAATCTCTCTTCTCATAAAGCAGAGAGATGTGCAGTCTACGTGTCACACAGAGGCAGGATTAAGGGTGGAGCAAACAAGGAAAGAACATGCCTTTTTTGTTACATAGGTGAGTGAAGAGTCTCCAGGATTTTGACTGGCAAAAGTCACGCGTTCGCCGTTTTGCACAGAGAACTCCGTTTTAAGTTCAGCTCTGTAGGATGCAGTGGGGACTGGCGCAATGGGGCTGTTTAGTGTCTGCCCTTCACAGCTTCACCCAGAGCCGTGGGCTGGGACACGTGTGTGCTCTGGGTCAGTGCTTGATGGTCCTTGCCGCCCCTTCTCTTGCCCTCGGCCTGACAGCCTCCCCTCTGTACTGATCGCTTCTCTGCCACGCAGACCTGCCGGTTCTTCCCCAGCTGCACACCTCTGATGGGGTGACACAGCTGATAGAGTGGAGTCTTAGCATCAAGGGTTTTTGCCTTCAAAGGCTGCACTCTCTGCCTCCAACCCCCTTTCCAGCCTCATTTCCTGCCACTCAGTGGCAAGCACTTCTCCCCCACTCCCAGCGTCTGGACTTTCCAGACAACTTGCTGAGCTCTAAGCAAGCCCTGTTCTTTGCTCCTTTTGTTTGGGCTCATGCTTTTTTTCTTTGCCACTAGATTCCTTTTCTCCATTCCTTTGTCCTTTAAGGACCAACACAAGCAACCTCCTCTCAGAATCCTTCTGTGAGCATCTCTGTCTGCTGGCAGAACTAAGAGCTTTTTCAGCTCTGCTTCAGTCTGTTTCATTTGCGGCCCTGGTCCACCTTATAACACAATCTTTGTATTTGCCTCTCCCATTGCTGGCCTACTGCCACTCTTCTGGGGCAGGGGCTGTGTCTGTTTCATGATTTTATCCCTAGTTTTAACACGGTATCAGATACATAGTGCTTGCTGAATGCTTTTGAACAAACTCATTTATTTATAAATAGGTTATAGTTACTGGTGAATTAATAAAAAGTAAAGGTTTAGTTAAGTCGCTCAGTCATGTCCGACTCTTTGTGACCCCATGAACCACAGCACGCCAGGCCTCCATGTCCATCACCAACTCCTGGAGTCCACCCAAACCCATGTTCATTGAGTCGGTGATGCCATCCAACCATCTCATCCTCTGTCGTCCCCTTCTCCTCCTGCCCTCAAACTTCCCCAGCATCAGGGTCTTTTCAAATGAGTCAGCTCTTTGGATCAGGTGGCCAAAATATTGGAGTTTCAGCTTCAGCATCAGTCCTTCCAATGAATACCTTACCAAGAATTGGTGTTTATTCAACCATTCTTCCCTGAGTCCCTACTATGTGCCAGGCATTGTGGTGAGCACCGGTCTTGGAAGCTGACTAAGACATTGCTCCTGACCTGAAAGGGTTCACAGCCTTGTGAGAGAGACGGCTGTAGAAGTGTGGAGTCTATTCATTTATTTGTTTTGTAAAATAGAAAAAATGTTCTTAAACTTGAATTTTTTTTTTACCATGAATTTAGAGTCCGTAATGGCATTTTAAGAGTGTAAGTAGCAAAAACATATAAATTATATTTAATTTCTGGGCTGTACTACTCAGGAAAAGATATATTTATGAGTAATTCCTCTTTTATCAGCAAGAGCACAGTGCTGGGTGTTTGTACTGCCAGGGAGAAGAGCAGTAGTGCTCGAAACCCAGAAAGAGAGAGAGAGACACACACAGAGAGAGAAAGTTTCTGTCCTTCACTGCCAGAGCCTTGTTGAGATTCTCTGTTATTCCAGAAACACTAGCAGCAAGCAATTGCATCTCCCCAAACATCCCTGGCCTTCTCCCAGTAAAGTGAGAGTTTAACAAGATGACTATAAAAGAGTCTTACATCAGGCTTTGCTTTCAGTGGAAGCCGGCCTCACAGGCTAGCAGGGAGGGCTTGCGAGAGGCTTCCTCTCTTTGGTCAAGCGACATGGGGAGTCCCAGTTACTAATGACCCGTGACATACGACAGGACAGCCCGAGAGACTCAGCTGGCATTTGGGAAAGGTCAGAGGTTACTGTAAAAGGAACTATGACGTAACAATCCCACTCCTGGGTATATATCTGAAAACAAACAAACAAACAAACCCCAAAAGCACTAATTTGAAAAAATACAGGCTGCTTGCTCAGCCTCTGTTCACTGGTCTGAGTAAAAACCCGAGGCAGAGTCTTGGGTAAAGTGGGAAAGAGGTGCTTTTATGGCTTTGCCAGGCAAAGGGGGCCGCAGTGGGCTAACGCCCTCCAGGCTGTGTCTAGAGGGGGCAGTGAGGTTTTCATAGCATTACTGGGGCAGAGGGTGATCAGCCGGCAGGCAGTCCTTGTGTTGGTTGGCAGCAAGGTGACGTTCCAAGCATCACTAACCTTCTGGTGTCAGCCAGTCTAGGGTTCGCTCTTGTGGTCAGAAGTTTCTATCTAGAAGGGGGTCTGCTGCCTGGAAAAGCAGCTTTGGAATGAGTGTCCAGCCCTTATCTATTCTTCCAGGGAACTAGGATTCTGGTGTTTCTGCTGTGTGCCTGAATTATAGTCTAAATTGTTACCGTTTCCTTAGCCCAATAGCCCTTCTTTGTTTCTACGTCTTCACAGTTCCCAATCACTAATCCTTGAGTCAGCATTGTACTTCGAAAGACAAGGACACAGGGGCATGTTTCATCCTCAGTGTTCATAGCAGCATTATTTATATCTGGCAAGATACAAAAGCAACTAAAGTATCCATCAACAAACAAGTGGAGGGGACTTCTCTGGCAGTCCTGTGGTTGAGAGTCCACCTTCTAATGCAGGGAGCTTCCATCCCTGGTTGGGGAACTAGGATCCCACATGCTACTCAGTGTAGCCAAAAAAAAAATAATAAAAAATAATAGATGAGTGGATAAAGAAGATGTGGTATATTTATATCACGGAATACTACTCAGCCATAACAAAGAACAAATGTTTGCCATTTGCAACAACACGAATGGACTTGAGGGGCATTATGTTAAGTGAAGTAAGTCAGAGAGAGAAAGACAAATACTGTATGATATCACTTAACATGGGGAATTTTGAAGTTTCAACAAACTAGTCAGCATAACAGGAAAGAAGCTGACTCACAGATATGAAGAACAAACTGTTACCAGCGGGGAGTGGGGAGGGGCCCCACCAGGTGGGGGACTGGGAGGCCCAAATCACTGGGTGTAAGATAGGCTCAAGGGTATGTTGAACAATGTACGGAGTATAGCCAATATTTTGTAATAACTGTAAATGGTAACTTCTAAAAATTACATAAACAATAAAACATTAAAAAGATAAAAACAAGGACTTGTGCAGAGGCAACAGTCTTTCGCCCAGGAAAAGTATACAGGAAGTAAACTCCAGATACATAGGATCATAAGACTACAAGGGATCCCAGAAAGAAAGACAGTTCAGCTTCTAAAAAGGAGGGCATGCAATCATTCAGAAAACCATGATCAAAGAGAAAGAGCTCTATAAACCAGATCCTATTTTTGGAAGTCAAATGTTTTTCGAGCAAATGGCTTAGTTATCACCTGCGTGGTATATGAGCTGGTGTTCTAGAATAGCATGGAACTCTGAAGACGTTTTACAATTTTCTTACCAGTATTATCAGCTTTCTTGAGTGAGGTTTTTTTAATTAGGAAAGATAATGCAAAGCTGCGTCTATTATATCCGGACATGATGCAATGCAGCAGTGAGATGCATGCTCTTGAGGATTCTGTAGAAGCAAATGTCACCTTCACTGTAGGAGGACGTGAGCCGCTTGTCTCCTTGGAGGTATGGGGGTAAGTATTGGCTCCAGGTGTGAAAATGAAAAACTATAGACCCAGAGTTACTGGAGCATCAGGAGAGTCTATTATAAACAATTTTTTTCTTTTTGCATAGGCATATTTCAGTTCAGTTCAGTTGCTCAGTCATGTCTCACTCTTTGCGACACCATGGACTGCAGCACACCAGGCCTCCTTGTCCATCACCAACTACCACAGTTTACTCAAACTCATGTCCATTGAGTCAGTGATGCCATCCAACCATCTCATCCTCTGTCATCCCCTTCTCCTTCTGCCTTCATAGGTACAATAAGCTCTTTATAGCGTTAGGTACAATAAGATTACCAGTTCTATGGTGTTATTTTCAACTATTTTAATGTATTGTCCTTCTTCTCTCCCTTGTCAGCTTTCCCAGAGTTTAATACAGCTTCTAACAAAGTCTTATGCCTCTTACTATCATTTTCCGGAAAAGAGTAAAAAGTATATTGGAAATTAAGTCCATCACTCTGTGATGGAGGAGTCAGTAAAAAATTGACCTAGGTATCTGATAGATAGAGTGCCTGATGAACTATGGAATGAGGTTTGTGACATTGTACAGGAGACAGGGATCAAGACCGTCCCCATGGAAAAGAAATGCAAAAAAGCAAAATGGCTGTCTGGGGAAGCCTTACAAATAGCTGTGAAAAGAAGAGAAACAAAAAGCCAAGGAGAAAAGGAAAGATATAAGCATCTGAATGCAGAGTTCCAAAGAATAGCAAGAAGAGATAAGAAAGCCTTCTTCAGTGATCAATGCAAAGAAATAGAGGAAAAGAACAGAATGGGAAAGACTAGAGATCTCTTCAAGAAAATTAGAGATACCAAGGGAACATTTCATGCAAAGATGGGCTCGATAAAGGACAGAAATGGTATGGACCTAACAGAAGCAGAAGATATTAAGAAGAGGTGGCAAGAATACACAGAAGAACTGTACAAAAAAGATCTTCATGACCCAGATAATCACGATGGTGTGATCACTCATCTAGAGCCAGACATCCTGGAATGTGAAGTCAAGTGGGCCTTAGAAAGCATCACTACGAACAAAGCTAGTGGAGGTGATGGAATTCCAGTTGAGCTATTTCAAATCCTGAAAGATGATGCTGTGAAAGTGCTGCACTCAATATGCCAGCAAATTTGGAAAACTCAGCAGTGGCCACAGGACTGGAAAAGGTCAGTTTTCATTCCAATCCCAAAGAAAGGCAATGCCAAAGAATGCTCAAACTACCGCACAATTGCACTCATCTCACATGCTAGTAAAGTAATGCTCAAAATTCTCCAAGCCAGGCTTCAGCAATACGTGAACCGTGAACTTCCTGATGTTCAAGCTGGTTTTAGAAAAGGCAGAGGAACCAGAGATCAAATTGCCAACATCTGCTGGATCATGGAAAAAGCAAGAGAGTTCCAGAAAAACATCTATTTCTGCTTTATTGACTATGCCAAAGCCTTTGACTGTGTGGATCACAACAAACTGTGGAAAATTCTGAGAGAGATGGGAATACCAGACCACCTGACCTGCCTCTTGAGAAATCTGTATTCAGGTCAGGAAGCAATAGTTAGAACTGGACATGGAACAACAGACTGGTTCCAAATAGGAAAAGGAGTACGTCAAGGCTGTATATTGTCACCCTGCTTATTTAACTTCTACGCAGAGTACATCATGAGAAATGCTGGACTGGAAGAAACACAAGCTGGAATCAAGATTGCCGGGAGAAATATCAATAACCTCAGGGCTTCCCTGGTAGCTTGGATGGTAAAGTGTCTGCCTACGATGTGGGAGACCTGGGTTTGATCCCTGGGTTGGGAAGATCCCCTGGAGAAGGAAATGGCAACCCACTCCAGTATTCATGCCTGGAAAATCCCATGAACTGAGGAGCCTGGTGGGCTACAGTCCATGGGGTTGCAAAGAGTCGGACACGACTGAGCGACTTCTCTTCTCTCTCTCAGATATGCAGATGACACCACCCTTATGGCAGAAAGTGAAGAGGAACTAAAAAGCCTCTTGATGAATGTGAAAGTGGAGAGTGAAAAAGGTGGCTTAAAGCTCAACATTCAGAAGACGAAGATCATGGCATCCGGTCCTATCACTCCATGGGAAATAGACGGGGAAACAGTGGAAACAGTGTCAGACTTTATTTTGGGGGGGCTCCAAAATCACTGCAGATGGTGATTGCAGCCATGAAATTAAAAGACATTTATTCCTTGGAAGAGAAGTTATGACCAACCTAGATAGCATATTCAAGAGCAGAGACATTACTTTGCTGACTAAGGTCCGTCTGGTCAAGGCTGTGGTTTTTCCTGTGGTCATGTATGGATGTGAGAGTTGGACTGTGAAGAAGGCTGAGCCCCGAAGAACTGATGCTTTTGAACTGTGGTGTTGGAGAAGACTCTTGAGAGTCCCTTGGACTGCAAGGAGATCCAACCAGTCCATTCTGAAGGAGATCAGCCCTGGGATTTCTTTGGAAGGAATGATGCTAAAGCTGAAACTCCAGTACTTTGGCCACCTCATGTNGAGGGATTGGGGGCAGGAGGAGAAGGGGACGACAGAGGATGAGATGGCTGGATGGCATCATGGACTCAATGGACATGAGTCTGAGTGAACTCCGGGAGTTGGTGATGGACAGGGAGGCCTGGCGTGCTGCGGTTCATGGGGTCACAAAGAGTCGGACACGACTGAGTGACTGAACTAAACTGAACTGAACTGAACGACAATAAGGTAGGTTTGGGTTTGGTTGTAGAAGACCATAACTTAAACCAGCGCTCATTTGGACTAGGTTCTGGGTTTGAGATCAGAGCATCCTATTGGATGTATGGAGACGCATGCTCAGAGCAGGCGCTGCGTGGAGGTGTATATCCTTACCGTTATAAAAGGGCCCTGAAAGATGCTCATATCCGAATGCTCCGAAGCTGTCAATAGATTAGCTTATGTGGCGACAGGGCCTTCACAGGTGTGAGTAAAGGAACAGACATTGAGATGGGATGGTATCCCAGACAATCCAGGTGGGTTCAGTCTGATCACACAAATTCTTAAAAATGGAGAACCATATCTAATGTGGTTAGAGACAGAGATGTGACTGAAGAAGAGATGCCACTTTTTGTGATTTATATTAATTAAATTTTTAAAATAATTCCCTTTCCTGGCTTTATTGAAGTATGACTGACAAATAAAAATAATATATCTTTCAGTTTTTAAAGATGCATAATGTAACGACTTAATATATATATTATATATATATGCATTGTAAAATGATTATCACACTCAGGTTAATTAGCATATCCCTCACCTTACATTGCTATCTTTTTTTTTGATGGCAAAAACTCTAAAAACTTACCATTTTAGCAAATTTCAGGTATATAATGATACATTATTAATTACATTATTATTAACCATGCTGTGCATTAGACCCCCAAAGCTTCTTCATCCATTCATGCAATGAAAAGCTTTCACTCTTTGACAAACATTTGCCCACTTCCTCACTCCTTCAGCCCCGGAAGCCACTATTTAACTCTTGGTTCCTATGAGCTTTACATTTTTTCAAAATATTTTTATTGGGATATTGTTGATTTACAATGTTGTGTTAATTTCAGGTGTACAGCAAAATGAATCAATTACACATATCTTTTTTAATGATTCTTTTCCCATATAGGTCATTACAAAGTATTGAGTAGAATTCCCTATGGTATGCAGGAAGTCCTTATTAATTATATATTTTATATATACTGAGAGTCCCATGGACTGCAAGGAGATCCAACCAATCCATCCTAAAGGAGATCAATCCTGGGTGTTCTTTGGAAGGAATGATGCTAAGACTGAAACTCCGGTACTTTGGCCACCTCATGCGAAGAGCTGACTCATTGGAAAAGACTCTGATGCTGGGAGGGATTGGGGGCAGGAGGAGAAGGGGACGACCCAGGATGAGATGGCTGGATGGCATCACCAACTCAATGGACATGGGTTTGGGTGAACTCCGGGAGTTGATGATGGACAGGGAGGCCTGGCGTGCTGCGATTCATGGGGTCGCAAAGAGTCAGACACGACTGAGTGACTGACCTGAACTGAACTGAACTGAGTGTGTATATGTGAATCCCAGTCTCCCAATTTACCTCTCCCCACTTATCCTATGCATCTATAAATTTGTTTCTACATGTGTGACTCTATTCCGGTTTTGTAGATAAGTTCATTTGTACCCTTTTATTAGATTTCACATATAAGCGATATATGGTATTTGTCTTTTTGTGTCTGACTTATTTCACTTAGTATGACAATCTTTAATCAATCCATGTTGCTGCAAATGGCATTATTTCATTCTTTTTATGCTGATTAATATTCAGTTGTATATACACACAGCACTCTCCTCGTCTATTCCTCTGTTTACAGATATTTACATTGCTGACATGACCTGGTTATTGTAAACAGTGCTGCAATGAACATTGGGGTGCACATATTATTTTCAGATTATGGATTTCTTAGTATATATGCCCAGGAGTGGGGTTGCTGGACCATATGATAGCTCTATTTTTAGTTTTTTAAGGAACCTTCATAATATTGTCCACAGTGGCTATATTAACTTACATTCCCACTGGCAGTGTAGGAGGGCTCCTTGTTCTCCACACCCTCTCCAGCATTTATTGTTTGTAGATTTTTGGATAATAGCCATTCTGACTGGTGTGAGGTGCTACCTCACTGTAGCTGTGATTTGCATTTCTCTAATAAGAAAACAAAAAAGATCTTCATGAGACGGATAACCACGATGGTGTGATTGCTCAGCTAGAGTGAGACACCCTGGAATGCGAGGTCAAGTGGGCCGTAGGAAGCATCACTACAAACAAAGCTAGTGGAGGTGATGGAATTCCAGTTGAGCTCTTTCAAATCCTGAAAGATGATGCTGTGAAAGTGCTGCACTCAATATGCCAGCAAATTTGGAAAACTCAGCAGTGGCCACAGGACTGGAAAAGGTCAGTTTTCATTCCAATCCCAAAGAAGGGCAATGCCAAAGAATGTTCAAACTACTGCACAATTGCACTCATCTCACACGCTAGCAAAGTAATGCTCAAAATTCTCCAAGCCAGGCTTCAACAGTATGTGGAACTGTGAACTTCCAGATGTTCAAGCTGGATTTAGAAAAGGCAGAGGAACCAGAAATCAAATTGCCAACATTGGTGGGATCATAGATACAGCAAGAGAGTTCCAGAAAAAACATCTACTTCTGCTTTATTGATTAAGTCAAAGCCTTTGATGGTGTGGATCACAACAAACCAGAAAATTCTTAAAGAGATGGGGATACCAGACCACCTGATCTGCCTCCTGAGAAATCTGTGTGTAGGTCCAGAGACAATAGTTAGAACCAGACATGTAACAACAGACTGGTCCCAAATTGGGAAAAGAGTACCTTAAGGTTATACATTGTCACCCTGAGTATTTAACTTATATGCAGAGTACATCATGAGAAATGCTGTGCTGGATGAAGCACAAACTGGAATCAAGATTTCTGGGAGAAATGTCAATAACCTCAGATATGCAGATGACACCACCCTTATGGCAGAAAGTGAAGAGGAACTAAAGAGCCTCTTGATGAATGTGAAAAAGGAGAGTGAAAAGCTGGCTTAAAATACAACATTAAGAAAACTAAGATCATGGCATCTTGTCCCATCACTTCATGACAAATAGATGGGGAAACAATGGAAACAGTGACAGATTTTATTTTCTTGGGCTCCAGAATCACTGCAGATGGTGACTGCACCCATAAAATTAAAAGACACTTGCTCATTGGAAGAAAAGCTATGACCAACCTACACAGCATATTAAAAAGCAGAGACATTACTTTGCCAATGAAGGTCCGTCTAGTCAAGGCTATGGTTTTTCCAGTAATCATGTATGGATGTGTAAGTCAGACTATAAAGAAAAAGCACTTTTGATGCTTTTGAACTATGGTATTGAAGAAGACTCTTGAGAGTCCCTTGGACTGCAAGGAGATCCAACCAGTCCATCCTAAAGGAAATCAGTCCTGAATAATCATTGGAAGGACTGATCAGTTCAGCTCAATTCAGTTACTCTATCATTTCCGACTCCTTTGACCTCATGGACTGTGGCATAACAGGCCTCCCTGTCCATCACCAACTCCTGGAGTTTACTTAAACCCATGTCCATCTAGTTGGTGATGCCATGCAACCATCTCATCCTCTGTCATTCCCTTCTCCTCCCATCTTCAATCTTTCCCACATCATGGTCTTTTCCAATGAGTCAGCTCTTTGCATCAGATGACCAGAGTATTGGAGTTTCAGCTTCAGCATCAGTCCTTCCTTGGACAGCAAGGAGATCCAACCAGTCCATCCTAAAGGAAATCAGTCCTGAATATTCATGGGAAGGACTGATGCTGAAGCTGAAACTCCAATATTTAATACTCTGTTCATGACTGAGCAACTGAACTGAACTGAACTGATGACCTACATGGGAAAAGAGTCTAAAGATGAGTGGATATCTGTATATGTATAACTGATTCATTTTGCTGTACACCTGAAGCCAAGACAACTTTGTAAATCAACTATATTTCGATAATGACTAATGTTAAAAACAGTTCTGCTGGAAAAAGGAGAAAATAAAATCTCTAGCCACTGCTTGAGACATCTAAAAATGATCAAACAAATTTTCATGAGCTGATTCTTACATGGTGTTCTAGTTCACTGCTGAGAATTAACATGCTATTGATCACTTTATAAAATATTTCATTTGATCTTCACGACTACCCTAATTTGTATTATTCTTATTTCATATAAGGAAGACTGTGGATAAGAAGTTAAGCAAAACTGAAAAATGTTAGGTGGTCCATCCAAAAAGTAGGGGAAGAAGTACCCAAAGCCCATCACAATGCCCTGCAGACTGTCCGTCATCCTCAATACAGATATTTTTCCTGTACATTTGGGTCAGTCTTTTTCCTAATCATATTACATATCCTTGAGTATTGAAACATAATAAAGATTTCCTTCAAAAGTTGTTCTTTGTTTTCTACGTCTGGTGCAAAAATGAGTATATATTATTTTCCCCAAACTAGTTTTTGAAAATATTTCAAGAATTAAAAAGTTGGAGTTACCTCCTCAGCCTTGGGTTAGCTGATTTTTGCTTCCATCATTGAGAGTGGTTTTCACCTTTTTCACAGCACAAAGCCTATGTGCTTAGTTGCTCAGTTGTGTCCAACTTTTGCGACCCCATAGGCTGTAGCCCGCCAGGCTCCCCTGTCCTTGGAATTCTCCAGCACGAAGCTGAGCTCTGATGAAAACCATCCGTGTCAGATACTGCTTTATTCAGGACTTTCCTGGTGGCTCAGGTGGTAAAGAATCTGCCTGTAATGCAGGAGACCCCAGTTCAGTCCTGAGGTTGGGAAGATCCCCTGGAGAAAGGAGTGACTCTCCACTCCAGTTCTCTTTCCTGGAGAATCCCACGGACAGAGGAGCCCGACGGGTTACAGTCCACGGGATCGCAAAGAGCTGGATGGCTGAAGTGATGAGCACAAATGCACGCGTAGCATAGTGCAGGCACGGAACTGTAGGTGGGAAAAGAAAGATAAGCCACTGAAACCTAATTTAAAAATATGTTCAAATTTGCCTGTGCTTTCTTCTTAATGAAAGTAAATCAGATGCAAAGAGGGAGAATTTTTATGATTACTAAAAATATAACACTATTCAGATATAGTCCATATACCATTACAGTTCACCCACTTCAGGTGTAAAATTCAATGTTTTTTGGTGTATTACATTTTGACTTCTTTCATGGCAATAAAATATACAGAACTACCGTAAAATCCAAGTGGCACTAGTGGGAAAGAGTCCGCCTGCCAAAGTAGGAGACCTGGGTTCGATCCCTGGGTTGGGAAGTCCCCTGGAGAAGGGAATGGCAACCCACCCCAGTATTCTGGCCTGGAAAATTCCATGGACAGAGGAGCCTGGCCGGTTATAGTCCATGGAGTTGCAAAAATTTGGACGCGACTGAGTTACTTAGCACACACTTAATCTGTCATTTCAATTGTTGGATTCAGTGGCATTAATTACATTCACAATATTGTGCAACCATCACCACTATTTATTTCCAAAGCATTTTCGTGACCGCAAATAGAACCTCTGTAACCATGAAGCAATAACTCCCCATCCCTCCCTCCTCTCAGACCCCGGAACCTCTAGTGCTTTCTGTTTTTACAAATTTGTCTATTTCAGATAGCCCATGGTAGCGGAGTTCTTTTGTGTCTAATCTGTTTACTCAGCACAACGTTTTGAAGATTTATCCACATTACAGCATGTATTAGGTCTTCACTTCTTTTATGACTGAGATACTCCATTGCATACATGAGGCACTGATCTGTTTATCCATTCATCTGTTGCTGGACACTTGCATTGTTTCTGCGTTTTGACAATTGTGGATAATGCTGCAGTGAACACTGGCGTAAATGTCTGTTTGAGGCCCTGCTCTCAATTCTTTGGGTATATACCTAGTTATGGAATTGCTGGATCACACTGTAGTGTGTGTTTCACTTTGTGAGGCACAGGCAAACTGCTTTTCAATGCTGCTTTACCATTTTATATTCCACCAACCATGCACAATTATTCCAACTTCCCTGTACCCTCATCAACACCATCCTGGGAGACATAATGTGGTATCTCATTATGGCTTTGTGTAAATTAACTTTTGACTCAAAGCAATTGCTGAAAATTTTGAGTACAATCAGAAGAAAGTGTTTGTGTCACTTTCCATGGTGTTTGCTACTACTCCCCAGGTTACCCCCAGATCATTAGTGATCCCGTTCCTGTCCTTTCTCGGAAAGACTCATATCCTCTGGAAGGAGACTCAGGAACAGGGATTAAATATAGATGTAGGAATTCTGTGCAATAGGGAAGTGCATGCGGTAAATAAAAGAGGGTGAGAAGGGAGTGCCCGTAAAAAGGTTTATAGTTTATAAAGGATTATAAAAATTACATAAGAGAGAAAGCATGGGTGGATTCTTGGAAGGGAGAAAATGGTAAGTACAAAGCAGTTGCACCCTGTGACTATGTCACAGCTGGAAGAACCATGCTTCAAAGCTGGCAGGGCTGTGGTCTGAGGCTCTATTGTAGAGAGAAGATGGATGTGGATTTCCTAAATCCCACTTAATGAAGAATGACAATGTTCCCTTTTTCTCCGCTAGGGCAGGCAGGTAGTTCCTGACACCTTGTTAAAGGTAGGAATTTCTCATTTCTCCAAGCCACCAACTGTCACAGGTGGTCAAACCTGGTCCAGTGGGCACGCTGAGGGTGCCAAGGCTAATCTGCAAGGTTTAGGGAAGCTCAGATTTCCTTCAAATGAGGACAACAACCTGATCATTTTTTCCTAAGGAGATTATCCTTTCACCATGTTTGGTAGATTGTCCTTGAGCAATGGCAGCTCTGGTCCTAGGACACGAGGCGTGCCTCTCAGAGGAAATGATGTACTAAAAACTTGAAATGGGCCTCTTCTTCCAGCTTTTGTAAATTTACACCAACAAGAAAGAAGCTAAATGTGTGAATATTTATGTACGTGTTTTGCAATATGATCACCACATAGTAGCCTGTCAAAACGAAACTGACAACAACCCAAATGTCTAACTCTAAAGGATTTGAGAAATGAACCATGGCACACCAGCGCACTAGAGCACTGGTTTGTGATTAAAGATTAGCTGGTGGAAATGTATTCATTGATATGGAAGAACATTCAAAGATTATTGACAAATGAAGCAAGCCAATCGTAGAAGAATAAGTCTTAACTTGTCCTGCTTCTCCCCCTTCTTTCTTTTCTTCCTCCTTCTCTCTCCTTTTCCTCTCTCTCTCCAGCTGACTTTGCATATTCAGAGACTGTGTACCAAAATCTGAGTAGTTGTCTTTGGGTAGTAAGATTACTATGGTTGTTCAGTTGCTAAGTCATGTCTGACTCTTTGCAGCCCCATGGACTGCAGCACGCCAGGCTTCCCTGTCCTTCACTATCTCCTGGCGCTTGCTCAAACTCATGTCCATTGAGTCGGTGATGCCATCCAAGCATCTCATCCTCTGCCGTCCCCTTCTCCTCATGCCTTCAGTCTTTCCCAGCATCAGGGTCTTTTCCAGTGGGTCAGCTCTTCACAGCAGGTGGTCAAAGTATTAAAGCTTCAGCTTTAGCACCAGTCCTCCCAGTGAATTTCAGGGTTGACTTCCTTTAGGTTTGACCTCCTTGCTGTCCAAGAGTCTTCTCCAGCTTACATTTCCAAAGCATCTGTTCTTTGGTGCTCAGCCTTCTTTATGATTCAGCTCTCACATCCATACATGACTACTGGAAAAACCATAGCTTTGACTCTACGAACCATTGCTGGCAAAGCGATACTGCTGCTTTTTAATATGCTGTCTAGCTAGGTCATAGCTATTCTTCTAAGGAGCAAGTGTCTTTTAATTTTGTGGCTGCAATCACCATCTGCAGTGATTTTGAAGCCCAAGAAAATGAAATATGACACTGTTTCCACATTTTCCCTATCTGTTTACCATGAAGTGATGGAACCAGATGCCATGACCTTAGTTTTTTGAATGTTGAGTTTTAAGCCAGCTTTTTCACTCTCCTCTTTCACTTCAACAACGGGCTCTTTAGTTCCTCTTCACTTTCTGCCATTAAAGTGGTATCATCTGCATATCTAAAGTTATTGATATTTCTCCTGGCACTCTTGATTCCAGCTGGTGATTCATCCAGCCTGGCATTTTGCACGATGTACTCTGCATATAAATTAAATAAGCAGAGTGATAACACACAGCCTTAACATACTCCTTTTTCAATACTGAACCAGTTTGAAGATTATGGATAAGTTTTATTCCTTCATTAGGATGATTTGCATTTTACAAAGTGAACCTGTATTACCCTACTTCCTGCACATCCTGGAAAATGACAGAGGGTGGCAACTTCACAGTTCTATTTAAGAAAGGGAATGCTTCTCTTGCATGTGTATAGCATCACATTTCCTAGTCTCCATATATTCAGAAGACTAGCATAATATTCTGGGTCTCCTTTAAAAGAGTTTCAAATTTTTCTTAGATTACCAGCAAGCTACAATGATACAAGGCAGCAAATGCTGACGGGGAGAGCAAAAGTGAAAATGGTTCAGCAATGACGAATCATACTGGTCTGGTTACAGAAAAGGGGAGAATTGCCAGTCCCCGTAGTCGGGATTCCTTTTGTGTTCTGCATGGTGTTTTTAGCTCAAGGATTATCAAAGTAAGGTTCCCACGCCAGAACATTCAACACGGCATGCCCACCCAAATTCAGAGCTCACTGCGATTACTATCAGCTTTTAAAAACTTTGCTAGATAAGGACCTAACTCTTGCCAACAGACTCTGTCCTTAAGGACAATGTTTGTTCAGGAAGCAAGCAAACAGTATTATGGTGACTTTAATGCACCACAAAGGCATTTGTGCAGGGTCAATTTCAGCATAGTATAATCTTTCAGTTGCTTTGCTACTAAAAAGTTCAGATTGTCTTTTCCACACTGACACTTTACATACTTGGCTCTTAAAGTCTGTGGGTGTCAAGGAGACACACAGGACCTACTGATCTAATTACCATTTATGCCAGTTAAATGTTACACCACAGAGTGGAATGTATAGAGTTTTTAAAATTAATTTTGAAATTACTGGTGAAATGTCCCTTGAAAGAGGCTGGGTTGGGCCAGTATTTAGTCTCAAAACCTGTTTTTCCAGAGGTTCCCGTTAAAAGGTCTTTCCTGGTGGCTCAGATGGTAAGGAATCTGCCTGCAATGCAGGAGACCAGGGTTTGATCCCTGGGTCTGGAAGATCCCCTGGAGAAGGGAATGGCTGCCCACTCCACTATTCTTGCCTGGAGAATTCCATGGACAGAGGATCCTGGTGGGCTGTAGTCTATGGGTTTGCAATGAGTTGAACATGACTGAGCAACTAACACTTTCATTTATTAACAAGCTCCTGAAGGGAACCGCGACAAATCTCATACCATCAGGTCACAGGTTGAGAAAGATGTTTCAAAACGATGCTGCACAGGTAAGAGCGACGTTCTTAACTCAGGCAGGTTGAGTGTGTGAGGAAGCATCTTTATTCCAGTAAACTGGAAAAGGATTGGAGAACTTTCCTCAGGGAGAGTGATCTGGGAAGTCCCTTAGCAAGCACTTGAAAATGGTCATCTTGAAGCTTTCTATATCCTAGTTCTCATTTAAACTTCAGACAACTTTCTCTCTTCCTCCTGGAAATAGCTCTTCTAAAGGATGATATTTGTACTCATTAGATTCAATGAGACTTATTGAATGTGGACTATGCACCCTTTTCTTTTATACCTGAATATATATATATATATATATATATATATATATATATTCAGGTCTAATTATAATCTATCATTTATTCTTTTAGAATACTCTTTAAAAATCACTGTTGTCTCAGAATAGTCTCAAAAAATGATCACCAGTTTGCAGTTGAGCGAATGAGGTGCAGAGGTCTGTCCGCGAAATGGTTTTCCTTCCTGTTGTCTTTGTTGTTGCTTTAGTCGCTAACTCGTGTCCAACTCTTTTGCAGCCCCATGGACTGTAACCAGTGAGGCTCCTCTGTCCACGGGATTTCCCAGGTGAGAATACTGGCGTGGGTTGTTGTTTCCTCCTCCACGGGGTCTTTGCGACTCAAGGATTGAACCTGTGTCTCCTGCATTGGGGTGGATTCTTTACCACTGAGCCCCCAGGGAAGCCTGTCTTGCCTCACTCCAATCCATCCTTTTCTTGCTGGTCATGTTTCTTTAGCTGGACTTGTTCCATATGTGAAATTTAGGAAATGTAAGAGCTTGGAAATTAATAAAACCAGTATGTTCTCTATGGAAGCCTTGCTATCACCATATTAGAATTCTGGCAGTCCTTTCCTGTATAATTTCATAAATATGCTTTTTTTTCCTCCTCCAAGAACAATAACATTTCATTCAGGACAAAAACAAAACAAATTTACCTACTGGCAAACAAATTGTCTACATCAATATTTGTGGAGTAACTACTATGTGTCAGGCAGTTGGAATGTGTCAGTGAAATGACAAACAAGGCCCTGACCTCACGGGAACGCCAAACCTCAGTGTGCACTCATGCAGGTGGTGAGTGCTGGGAAGGAGGGCAATATGGGACCACCTGTTGCCTTTTCTCTGTCTCCTCCTTTAAGGGCCCCCCTTAAGAATTAATGTTGCGTCTTATGCATCTGTGGTCTACGTTCTACAGTCACTTTGTGCAGCACATGAATTCTTAAAGAACATATAATGAGCTTATAACTATTATAGAGTGACTCAGAGATGTAACAGTAACAGCCCAAAGCAGGAAGAGTGCATTTTATTTCCACAGTGGTGGTATCGGGTGTTTCTGCTATGGCATCACCATCTTTACCAAATCTCTTTCATCTGGACTGTTCTTGCTTCGACAGGGCAAGTGGCTTGTCCTGTTCCTTCATTATGAGTCCTCTGTTGCCATTGGGCCTATTTCTTAGTATGTTTTTGTGACTGTATTATTTAGTTCATCCTGCCAGGGTAAACGCAGAGTAATCCAGCATCCCCATGTTTGTAAGTTTAAATTTTTCCCATTTCTGGCCATGTTAGCGGCACATTTAATGCTTGTACTGATTGTTTGCTTTTTAATAAACCCTCTGCCTGGCTATTTTGCTTTCCTATTACATTATAAAGTCATTAACAGTAGAGAATACCTCATATCATGTTTATAAGCTTGAGAGCATAAAACACAGTGCCAACACCCTCAAATCTCATGACGTTGCTTAGTAATACAACCCTATAGTGTTAGAGCAATTATATATAATTCAAAGCTATTCATTCAAATTCAGTTCACTGTCTAAGCTCCAAAGATGATCTGACAGAATTCATTGCATTTCACTTTTTTTTTTCACCAGGAAACTATCCATAATTCTTATATACTTCCTGTACCACAAAATAAGCATGACGATGCTCAAAAAATCCTTCAATATCCAAGGTCTTTTAGGTGGAGCATAGTGCATTTCTAAGGACTAATGACATAGATATTTACACTCATTTCTTTTATTCACATTTAACAATAAAATATATTACCTTTTTTGACTTGCTGCCCACTAAGCTTTTATTGATTTGCTGTTAGATTTTGAAAAAACTTTCCCTTTGAAATCTTTTTAGAACATTATGACAATTAAAAGATAAAGTAAAATTCGGTTTCAAGAAAGCAGTTTTAAAATTTAAAATTTAGGAATTTTCATAATATATATATATTCAGTTCAGTTCAGTGGCTCAGTCGTGTCCGACTCTTTGCGACTCCATGGGCTGCAGCACGCCAGGCCTCCCTGTCCGTCACCAACTCCCGGAGTTCACTCAGACTCATGTCCATTGAGTTGGTAATGCCATCCAACCATCTCATTCTCTGTCATCTCCTTCTCCTCCTGCCC
>SJYQ01021169.1:98571-114319 GCA_006410935.1 Redunca redunca
CAAACAAGAAAATGGGTCCTTGGCAATGCTGGGAACAGCAGTTTGTTTTGCAGGGATGAATGCCATCTGGAAAAAGCGACTGCTGTGGCCCTCCTTTTGTCTAAGCAGGGTTGCTGCGCAAATCCTCCCCACACTGCAGCAGTGGGAGAGCCTTCAACCTCATGGACGTTCAGACACTCCTGTCTTTTGTTTCAAGGAAGCAGAGATAGAGCTGTGGAGATCTCCTAGGGGCCCGATGGTGTTAGTCAGGAGAGCAGACACCTAGGGCTGTGGGTATTGCTGTGTCAGTGCTGAGCAGCAGACCCCAGGGGACAGAGGTGTCCACACGATCTTTCATAAATTTATTTTTATTTGTGATGTCTGAAGTGTGTTAGTACTTCAGTCATGCCTGACTCTTTGTGACCCCATGGACTGTAGCCCACCAGGCTCCTCTGTCCATAAAATTCTCCAGGCAAGAATACTGGAGTGGGTTGCCATTCCCTTCTCCAGGGGATCTTCCCGACCCAGGGATCAGAAGACCCTGGTCTCCTGCATTGCAGGCAGATTCTTTACAGTCTGAGGCACCAGGGAAGCTCTTATGATGTCTAACGGCCTCCAAAGGGCAGGGCCCAGCCCAGGGTCCTTCTAGCATGGGTCTAAGGATGATGCCGTGTGACCATTACCTCTGGGACCAAGGCAGTTTCGGATGAGGGAAATACCTGGGTGGCTCTTGGAGGAAACAGGCAGCACGGGGCATGTTGCTGGCAACAGGTGCAGAGGCACTGAGGTTGGCTGTGTGGCCTGCGGGGAGCTGGAAAGAAGCCTGTGCCGCTGGCGCCCTGGGGGCCCAGGGGGCCCAGGGGGAGTGGCGGGCAGTGAGGCAGGAGAGACAGCTGGGGCACCTCACAGAGGTCACAGGGCCATTTAGAACTTAGCCGAAACAAGGAGGAAGCGTGAAGGGCTTCTTACAGGGGAGGGATTTGTTTAGCTTGAACTTTGTGGTAGAGAGCTGGTATCAGCTGGGGTGGCAGTTATTCCAGTGAGAAGCCAATGACCTTAGGAAAGCTGCGGTGGAAATGGAGATGATGAGAGAAACTGAGAGCAATTTGGGACTTGGCAAGAGGCCAGAGCTCTGGGTAGTCCTGGCAGACTGTAGTGGTTTAAGAGATGTTTGTTGAAGTGAAGTGTGCTCCTGTTTCCATCGCCTCCAGCATTTTAACTACTTATACTATCACATGCCTTTGTCTCCCTGTGAATTAATTTGAATATATTATTTGATACTTTGAATTGCAAAGTGGGTGCATTCTTACTAAGCAAAGACTGATTCCAGGGAGACTCAGAACCAAGAAGTTCTCAGTGAAACTGGTCTGATGCTGTTACACAATTGTGTTCAGTCCCAGGATGAGCAGTTTCTTGGTTGCTGTCTCCAAGAGTCCAAGATGTTCATCTCACAGGCCCAGCAGGTCAGAGATAATTGGGTTTTAACATAACTGCTCATCAAAAACTTTTCTGCACATATGACATTGCCCTTCTGTCAGTTACTTTTGGTAAGACTCTTTGCTTTGCTCAGGGAGAAGAAGTTGGAATCCTTCTTGAGTTTTCTGAATAGACTCTAGAGAATGTTCCTTTGTTCTTAAAAAGTGCTGAATCATTTATTTATAAATCCAGTTTAACCTAAAATGACTTTTTTGGGTTGTTTTGTTGTGTTTTATTTGACTTCATGTAACTTGCAGCTTCATGTGACTTAGAGAAAGAAATGGTAACCCACTTCAGTATTCTTGCCTGGAGAATCCCACGGACAAAGGAGCCTGGTGGGCTACAGTCCATGGGGTCACAAAGAGTCAGACACGACCGAGCGACTCACACACACAACTTGTGGCTCAGACAGTAAAGCATCTGCCTACAATGCAGGAGGCCCGGGTTTGAGCCCTGGCTTGGGAAGTTCCCCTGGAGAAGGAAATGGCACCCCACTCCAGCATTCTTGCCTGGAAAATCCCATGGACAGAGGAGCTTGGTAGACTACAGTCCATGGGGTTGCAAAGAGTCAGACATGACTAAGCGACTTCACTTCACTTTACTTCAACTATCGGAGAAGGAAATGGCACCCCGCTCCAGTACTCTTGCCTGGAAAATCCCATGGACAGAGGAGCCTGGTGGGCTGCAGTCCATGGGGTCGAGAAGAGTCGACAGGACTGAGGGACTTCACTTTCACTTTTCACTTTCATGCATTGGAGAAGGAAATGGCAACCCACTCCAGTGTTCTTGCCTGGAGAATCCCAGGGACGGGGGAGCCTGGTGGGCTGCTGTCTATGGGGTCACACAGAGTGGAACATGACTGAAGTGACTTAGCAGCAGCAGCAGCAGCATGTAACTATTCAAAGGGATTTCTCTGGCAGCTCAGTGGTAGATAAGCCACCTGCCAGTGCCAGCAATATGAGTTTGATTCCCGGGTTGGAAAGATCCCCCGGAGAAGGCTACAGCAACCCACTCCAGTACTTTTGCCTGGGAAATCCCATGGACAGAGGAGTCTGGCAGGCTACAGTCCATGGGGTTGCAAAAGACTAAGACACAACTTAGTGAGTAAACAACAACAATGACTTTTCCAAACTGACTGGGAGCAGATTTATAACACATGCAGCTTGAAGTTGGCCTGGAAGTGTGATAGTCACAGGCAATGAGGATTATGCTGTTTATCTCTCTTTAAACATTCCTTCTTATCCATGCTTAGTAAGTCTTCTCATCATAGCTGGAGCCACGGGACCACTTGCTGCAAATTTAATTCTGCTGATCTCTAAAACTTATCCTGACCTTAAATAGAGGGATATGAGAAATCTAGCCTTAACCTGGGCTCCCACAACTACCAGCCTTGCAACTAACCTTGTAACTACAACTTCAAAACTACTGCTTTTATCCAGACTCTATAGAGTGAAGTCCAAGCAATGATAAAACAATTCTCTTAGGATATGGATAATAATTGCTTTAATCTACTTTTTATTTCACTCAGGAATTGAAACCTGGCTTCTCAGTCTCAGGTTTCTGTGCGGGGCTCTTGATTTGGTAACTGCATTCTGGATTATGCAGCTGGTTCTGGGTGGCGTGGCATTCACTTTATCTTTCAGTATAGGTCCATTACTTTTTGTCTGTGTCTTACCTATTACATATTTTACTTTGCGTGACAAGATGGCATCTCTTCACATCACTGAGTGAAGTCTACTCTCTCCTAGCACATTCCTCACTCCAGAAGACAAGACTCAAAATAGATTCTAAACCCTGCTATTGTCTGCAGCTTGTTGAAGCGAGTTGGCAGTGCCTTGAAGGACGTGCAGACTTGGACCTGACACATGCTCAAGCTGGACTAGAAAAGGCGGAGGAGCCAGAGAGCAGGCTGCCAGTAGCCGCTGGGCTATTGAAAGAGCAAGAGAGCTCCAGAAAAGCATCTGCTGCTGCTATATTGACTATGCCACAGCCTTTGACTGTGTGGATCACAACAAACTGTGGAAAATTCTGAAAGAGGTGGGAATACCAGACCACCTGACCTGCCTCTTGAGAAATCTGTATGCAGGTCAGGAAGCAACAGTTAGAACTGGACATGGAACAACAGACTGGTTCCAAATAGGAAAAGGAGTATGTCAAGGCTGTATATTGTCACCCTGCTTATTTAACTTCTATGCAGAGTACATCATGAGAAACGCTGGACTGGAAGAAGCACAAGCTGGAATCAAGATTGCCGGGAGAAATATCAATCACCTCAGATATGCAGATGACACCACCCTTATGGCAGAAAGTGAAGAGGAACTAAAGAGCCTCTTGATGAAAGTGAAAGAGGAGAGTGGAAAAGTTGGCTTAAAGCTCAACATTCAGGAAACTAAGATCATGGCATCTGGCCCCATCATTTCATGGCATATAGATGGAGAAACAGTGGAAACAGTGGCTGATTTTATTTTTTGGGCTCCAAAATCACTGCAGATGGTGATTGCAGCCATGAAATTAAAAGACGCTTACTCCTTGGAAGGAAAGTTATGACCAACCTAGACAGCACATTAAAAAGCAGAGACATTACTTTGCTGACAAAGCTCTGTTTAGTCAAAGCTATGGTCTTTCCAGTAGTCATGTATGGATGTGAGAGTTGGATTATAAAGACAGCTGAGCGGTGAAGAATTGAGGCTTTTGAACTGCGGTGTTGGAGGAGACTCTTGAGAGTCCCTTGGACTGTAAGGAGATCCAACTAGTCCATCCTAAAGGAGATCAGTCCTGAGTGTTCATTGGAAGGACTGATGCTGAAGCTGAAACTCCAATTCTTTGGCCACCTGATGTGAAGAACCGACTCATTCAAAAGACTCTGATTCTGGGAAAGATTGAAGGTGGGAGGTGAAGGGGATGACAGAGAATGAGATAGTTGGGTGACATCACTAACTCAGTGGACATGAGTTTGAGTGAACTCTGGGAGTTGGTGATGGACAGGGAGGCCTGGCGTGCTGCTGTTCATGGGGTCACAAAGAGTCAGACACGATTGAGAGACTGAACCGAACTGATAAGGCAGAACAGTCTTGGTAGATGAAATTATAGGAAGCTAGATGAAGCAATAGGAAGTTAAATCATTCCCTTTGTCCTTCCCATAGCATTTTTTTGTATTTATATTATATCACATTATATATTTAAACCTAATTTGATTTGTGGTTGTTTACTTAGATGTCTCCCACAATAGACTGTAAGCTCCTCTCTGACAGGGTCTATTTCACTTATTTCTGTATTTATCCAGCATACACAGTGTTCTCCAAGTGGCAAACCCAGAGTAAATAACTGAAGAAAAAAGAAACACAAAATTAGACTTTAAAAGATGCTTATTAATAGGATCTGTGTTCTCATTTCTTGATCCCCCACAGGTGAGTGTAGTGCTTTCAACATATGAAAATACTTTGTAAACATTTGAAATAAGAAGGAATAAGAGTTCTAATTCAAGTGTCTGGGTAAATAATTTACTATTCGATATTTTTCCTGCATAGAAATCAGAAACCATACCAAATCAACTATTTGTGCTTAACACAGGCAATGTATTATTCCTTTTTTTTTTAATTGCCAGAATAACTCCATTTCCATTCAAATCAAGTGCATTAAATATGCATTATATGCTCTAGTATTTTGAGTTCTTCAGGGGACACAAAGATGAGTGATAATATAAATCACTGCCTTCTTGCTTTTTCTCTCTCATTCTTTTTGGGAGGCTATAGTCTAAGAGATAGATAACGTGTACAGGAATTGTGAAACAAGACAAAAGCAAGTGATCATGCAAGTTTTTTGAGGGATTCCGTACCAGGGAAGATGTGTATCCCGCTGTGGCAACCTAGGAGGCTTTCTAGATGAGTGACATTTGAAGTCAGCTTGAAAGTATGGGCAGGATTTTACCGGTAGACAGAGTAATAAGCCGTTGGAAAATGGAAGGACGTGAGCAGAAGCAGAGAAACAAAATGTCTGGAGAGTGTCACATGGGTTTACCAGGCTAGACCTCAATGTGCAAGTAGTAAACACGTGGGAGGTAAGCTGTACTAGCTAAGGTGGTGGTGTAGGAGGGGGTGGCTGGGTAATATAGTGTGAACTTTAGGGGATGTGTAGTTTGTAAGACAAGGGGGACCACATACAGTAACTGTAGCAGGTTATTATAACACATGGGGGATCTTCGAGAAAGATAGTGAATCAACTCAGGTCCGTAGAATGAGAACATTAGGGTGACTTAGAAAATAAAGCTCCTCAGATGGTTAATATTTTCCAGATTTGGGAGTCACTTTTGAATATAGATTCTTGGCTAGGGAATTCTATTCTTTCACTCATGGAAAGTCTATTAAGCGCTTATTATGTAACAGATACTAGGCTAATTACTGGAAATACAGAAAGGAAGTCAACAGATACTGTCATTGATCTCATGGTTCGTGGTCTGTCCAGGTTAACCAACACAAGATGAATAATTGCACACATTACAACTGTATGAAGTACTGTCAGGAAGTTTAGGGTGCTGTGAGAGCATGTAATGAGTCGGCCTGATAACTCTGGTTTAGGGAGAAATCACCTTCAGGAAGAGGAACTTTAGTCAACCTCAGGGCTTAGGTCAGGGAAAAGTTTGAAATCTGTTTTGGTAATTTAGGGTAAAACAATAAAGACCTGTGTTACCTGTGGGCTTCCCAGGCAGCACTAATGGTAAAGAACCTGCCTGCCAGTGCAGCAGACTAGACAGACATAGGTTCGATCCCTGGGTTGGGAAGATCCCCTGGAGAAGGAAATGGCAACACGTTCCAGTATTCTTGCCTGCGAAATCGCATGGACAGAGGAGCCTGGCAGGCTACAGCCGTTGGGGTTGCAAAGAGTCATCGACATGACTGAGCACACACACGTGCAATACAGAGCTGAAATAGTAAAGGAGGGGATGGCTCTGCTTCATTTTCTGTCTGCTGAGCCCGTGAAACCAAGGGGAAAATATTACAAGAAAAGAACCAGGAGGTAAAGCAAAAAAAAAAAAGCATGAGCAACAGGCAAGTGAGCCAAATTCCTGATGGGACTATAGCTTAAGTAGGTCTTTAGAGAGAACTGATACCTTTGTCTGAGCACTTAAATTTTGACCTGGGACTTTGCTCTCTGGAATTAAATCCTTTTTTAGTGCAACAGAAAACGGCATGCCTGCTGGAGTTAGGAATGAAGAGTTTACAGATCATTCTTGCACAATGCAGCTTTACAAACATACAAAAAGGAATATATTCCTTTTCCAATTTTAGAAAGGAAAAAACATGGCTAAACAATCTCTTAGTTTTGAGATTTTTCTCAAAATACCTCTTTTCTCTTTAGCTTTCACTGAGTCTTAGCTATCTAAGAAAGTGGTAAGTGTTGCCAAGGATGATTCCTTTACTTGTTTTGCAAGTTGCAGGACTTTCTGGGCTCCAAATTTCTGTGGGACCAAAAAGGCCCCTGTTTTATCTATGTTCCATCTGAGAGCTTAGATTTCCCGATTTCCCTTTGGGTTAGTTTTCTGAGGATCATAACTTTTTTTTTTTTTTTTTGGACCTGGCTTAATGATTAGCTCTTGCACTTACAAAATAAAAATAATTTCTTTACCTGCTATTCTATTCATATGGTGAGTGACAGGAAATTGCTGCATTTGATGCCCAAGTGACATGGTAAGTTTCTGACATTGCATATCTTAGGGAACATTTGAGATTCCCGAGTTGGAGATGTCTTTCTACAATAAGGCCAGTTTGAACTTTACCTGTGAGTCTAAAGTTTTCTTTTCTTTGTTCCTAACCTTTGGAGCAATGGTAACCCATTTTGGGGTTTCCATTTGGCTCCCAATGATCCTCTAAACCGCATCTGCTCCCAGAGCCTATGTGTTCTTGGAAGCCCCTGAATTCGATGAGACGTCCCCACTCAGTGCCCAGCCATACTTTACAGGAACAAGGCTGAGCTCCATCTAAGCTGGGTCAGTTGGAGTCCTTTTCCTAGGAACCTGCAACTGGGACTAGAAAAATGCAGGGAATTTAGCTTTGTCTGAGAGCATTTTGGTTTTAATGACAGTGTTGGCTTAAAACAAATAGAATTCAAGTTATTTCTTCAGAGAAAAACGAATGGTTATTTGGGATCAGCAGAGAACTACATTTCAGGGCCTGCAACCATAGTGAGCCAAGTGCAAGTCCCCACACAGCAAAGGAAGGAGAATTCTTTTATAAAAAGGAGAAGACAGTTGGGAGGGCTATGGTAAACAAAAAGTTCATGGTTTTCATAGGCTGAGTTTTTGTCAAGAAAGAAGAGGAGTTGGTCTTCTTTCTTGCTGGGCTCTCCCTTCTGGTCTCCTCACTCTATTGATAGAGTTTCTACTGATTTATTTTTTACATTTCCCCATTTGATCGAGAGCTTTCTCTGAAAGAGCAGTGTTAATCAAGCATTAGGACTCCTGGTGTCAGTAACCTTCTCTCCCTCAGTAATAGAAAGAATACTTCCCGGGTGTAATGTCTCATGTTGAAGGGAAAGTGCACAGACTGGAAACTTATTGAGGTCACATTTGAGTAAGAAGGAAGGGTAAGAGGGAAAACTCTCAAGCATGTTTTGTCTAAAAATCCACAAGCTATCACGATCAAAGGTCAGCGTCTAACTAGGGATCACCTAAAGCATTATGTCCTTATCAAAGGGCTGGGGACACCCTTCTCACAGGCCTGGTCTGGATGCCTCTGGAAAGCCATGTCCCCAGATGTCACCCACTCCAGTTCTGGATAATGTTTACTTTCAGGCCCCCAGACCATATGCTGCTCCAGCCGGGGTCCAGTGCCTTCTCTAGGTGTGTACCTTGAATCCAGGCATCTATTCCGTGGAGTCTGATAGCACAAGGATTGGTTAGCAGTATCTGATAGGAAGCCTGGCTGGAAAGACGGAAGAGAGTTCTAGAGGTGCCTTTTCCAACAGGCAAAAATCTACAGATTGCGTGGTCTATGTCTCCTGTGACTACCTCAAAGTTCAAAAATTTATGAACTCTCAAAGGTGTGGATCCAGGACTTAAAGACAAATCACAATTCTTTTGGTTGAGGTATTTGGAAGGCCTCTGAAAATGTTGCCCAATTGTGTTTTAGTAATGTTATTAGTCTTTTAAACTAGAGTATTAAGCGTGGTAAGCATAGGAAAAGTGTTGTAAAACTGTCCAAACAGAGCATACTTGTCAAAGTATCTGACCAGTAAAATGGTTCTTTGATCCCTATGATCAACCCAGAGGGTTTCCCCAGGTAGGGATCATCTCCTCCAAAAGGACTTTAGCCACATAAAAGGCTGTCTTTAAGGGAAGGCTTCAGACCAGTGTGAAAACAGAGAGACCATGACTCAGATATATCCATTAGACAGAAGACAACGTATGAAACCCACCTGCCAACCCCCCCAGTTGTTCTTTAAGCAGTTTAAAACGTTTGGGAACAGCACAAACAGGCTTCCCTGGGTTTTACTTCAGACAAGTGGAACCAGTGTGTGCTAAGCTTCAGTTGTGGCTGCCTTTGCGACCCTGCCAGGCTCCTCCATCCGTGGGAGTCTTCAGGCAAGAATATTGGAGCAGGCTGCCGTGCCCTCCTGCGGGGGCTCTTCTTGCCCTAAGGCTTAAACCTGTGTCTCTTAAATCTCCCGCATTGGCAGGTGTGTTCTTTACCATCAGCACCACTTGGGAACTCGTGAGGTAGGCACTTTTCGTGGCTCTGTTAATGTTTTCCAGCTGATATTGATTCATGCAGGCTATCACTTTGTAGCAGAACAATGCTTTAATCCATGCACAGTGGTGAGGAGTGAGAATTTTAGGGTCTCCTGAGGACTATGTTGTTATTTGGTCTAAAACAGAGCCTTCTCTTTTCATAAAATCAGCAATTGCTAAATTTTCCATTTTTTCCCCCAAGACCAATTGTTGAGCTTCTCTACTAAGTTTTTCTAGTTACATGGGGAAACATCTCTTTGGAACATCACTGAGGTTTGACTGCTGTTGGTCACTTAAGGGCGTCACTCCTTGCAGAAACATCAGGAAGGTGATATCCTTTAGCTTCCAGAGTCAAGTTGAGAATGCTCCTAAATCTTAATAACACCTAAAGCAGCAGGTAAAAGTATTGGGTCTAAGAATTCCTGAATATGGGTGCTAATTAAAATTTTATTTTTATTGGAATTAGGGAGCTATGCTGTTTCCACATTTCAAAGTCACGAGATACTCCAAGAGTATATCTACTGTTAGTATAAATGGTGGCAGTTTTGTTGTTGGCTAAAGTACGAGCCCGTGTAAGAGTGTATAATTCAGCCTGTTGGGCAGAAGTAATTCTAAGTGAAAGAGCTGCCTCAACAACATCAAAAGGAGCTGCAATAGCATGCCTGGCACAATAGACACCATTGTCATCTTTTAAATAGGAACCACCAGTGAACCATGAAAAGCTAGCATTACTCAGAGGAATTTCCTGCAGATCAACACAGAGTCAGGAGGTGACCTGTCAGTGCTCAGCAACTGTGAAGGACTTCATCAGTGATTGAAGGGAAACAAGTAGGAGAATTAAGGTCATCACAGTGTTTGAGATTTATGTTAGGAGGAGTTAACAAAAGGACTTTGTAGAAGGTGAGGGAGCTGACTAACAAACCTTGAGTATAATTGAGAATTTGGGACAGCTTCTATAGCGTGAAACATACAAATGATTAAAGGGGATCTCACAATGATTTTCTTGGTGGCCTCAATAAAAAGGGCAGAGGCTATGACGGCGATAAGGCAAGAGGGCAGCCGTATCTCACAAGCTGCATTTGCTGGCTAAAACACTATGTAGGTCAATGGTGGTCCCCTCATTTTTGGGGTGAGTATCCAAGGGCATTCCCTTCCTCTTCATACACAAAAAGTAAAAAGGAATCTGATATTTGGGATGCCCAGTGGCAGGTGGCTTCATCAAACTCTTCTTTAAAGGATTAAAAATTACCTGGTTTTTCCCATTAGATTGGGTCAGTGTTGCTACTGTTTAGTAAAACACGCAGAAATCGGAATGAGAGAGAGAAATTTAGAATACAATTTTGGCAACAACCAGCTAGCCCAAGAAAACCTTGCAGTTCCCACTTTGTTTTGGGTTTTGTGAAACTCGGGACCCGTGAGGTCTGTCTGGACCTGGGAGCAGCACTTGTTCTCATATAGGATGCCATAAATGCTGAACCCGGGTTGGCAGTGCTTCTTTGATGACTTTATGTTCCTTTCAGGCTCAAGGCTTTAGCGAATGGATGTAGTCTTCCTCCATGAAGAGGTTTGAAAAGGAGAAAAAAAAGCAAATTATCTATATGTCGCCATATCGCCATAAAGTAGAACCCCTAGGGGACTTTATATCCTACAGATCAGCCTTCAGGTCAGTAAGAAATGAGGGTTCTCAGGCCAGGTGAATTGTTTTTCTTCCAAGAGAAGGGAAAAAAAAAAAAAGGATTGGAAAGCTTCATGAACTAGAATACTAAAGAATGCACTGCTTAAATCAGTTACAGTAAAAAGTTTATTTCCAATGGGAAAGGATGTCAGTAGCAGAATGAGGCTTAGGGACCACAGGGTATCAAGGAATAGAAATGCGATTTGCTGCCCAGAGGTTCTAGACAAACTCCCACCCTTGACCCTCAGGTCTTCTCAGTGATAAAATGGGAACATTACAGGGACTGGTACAAGGAATAACATGATCCTGTGCTTTGCAATCTTCTGTTATGGACTTGACGCTTTGAAGAACTCCTTTACTCATAGATTAATTCTGGGGAGAGGTTTTGAGGGATGTATTTGACTCTTGAATGGAGGTGAGCTGTGAATGTTGCTCCAGTCTGGGGAATACAAAAAATTAAAGGTTTAACCTCTGGATCCTCAGAAGGCTTAATTTTAAACGGAATAGGCTCTGATGAGTTTAGAGAAAAAGGGAGGAGGGAGAGTTTCAGAGAAAAGGGTAAGTTTGATGAGAGAATTAGTATAGGGAAACGATGTACAGAAGAGGTGTAGGAGGCACAGACGGGAAGGAGGAAGACGATGCTGGCCGCCAGACTGACGCCTGAGCTCGAGGACCAGAGGGAGAGTCGGTGGTGCCACCAGCGAGCCTGAGACACGGCGTCGCAGAGGAGGGCCGGCGGGAGGCGGTGGGAGCCGTTTCATCCTTCTCTAAACGCGTGTTCGCCTCAGTCACCCTTCGAATCTCATTTTGCAGAGAGGCAAATTTAGGCTCCCGACAATGTTTGGACAGCTCCAAATACCAATCAAAATAAACATCCTGTTCAGTTCTGGAAATTTTAACTCTATTGTTGTCCAATTTAGCTTTAAGGAATGCAAGCCTGGGGATTTCCAAAGTTCCCGGTTGTGGCCATTGGTATTCTAAATTGTCTTTGGTCGGATATGTCCACTTAGCTAGAAGCGCACACATGAAAGGGCATCAGTTTTTAAACATAAAACCCACTGGACTTTCTGTGGGAGAGGGTGCACCTTCGAAACTGTGATTCTATTTCTCAGAGGTTTTTTTTTTTTTTCCTTCGAGGAAAATAGGTATTTTCAAAATCTTCAACAACTCAGATAGCTTAGAGCTCAACTCATTTTAACAGCTTACAATTCTAACAGCCTGCAGACCTAAAACCAGTCAGTTCTAAGGGAACAATTTGGTTTCATAGGAGCCAAGCCAAAGGCTTTTCAGCCAGTTTCCATAGAATAGCCCCTATTTCAAAGGAATGGCCTGATGGCTTAACCAGCACAGTTGCCCTTGAAAGAGTCTTACATAAAAATCAGACTAAAGTGCCAGAGGAGTTATCACACATAGAATGAAGTTTTAACCAGAAAGGATGACACCTTGAAACAGTTTCTGGATAAAGCCGGAAGAACTTCAAATACAAGACTGGTGTAAGCTTGGACCCAGGAGACAGCAAACCTCCAGGCTCCAGGGTCAGGGAGCCTTGCAGTGAGCTCAGTTGCCTCAATGGTGGGAGTCCTACCTGTTTGCTCACGAGCCCCAATACCTACGGGGATCTTTTCTGAATGTTGACCTAAACCAAAGAGACTGCCAGCTATTTCCCCACGAAAAAAGGAAAACAAAAGTTTATTTAAGATCAGCAGAGAATTGCAACTCGGGGTCTGCAGCCTTGATGAGCCATGTTCAAGTCCCCCCCCACATGGCAAGGGAAGAAGGCTTTTACAGGGAGGGGAAGGAAGTTAGAAGGCTCCAGGAAACAGAACCCACTGCTCTCCACCGACTGAGTCCTCGTCAGGGAAGGTAGGTCTTTGGCTCCACTTCTTGCCGGGCTCTGCTATGGTCACAGGACTTGAGAGCACCCGATTCTGGTCTCCAGACTCCATTCTGGTGAGGTTTCTGTTTACTGGCTTTTTGGAATAGACATAGAGAATTACAGTGATCAAAGTTGTGTTTGAAAAGTTGGAACCAAAGGAGTCACTTCAAGCGCAGAGGTGGCATCCGTTAGTCAGGGCCATGTTGGACCTTTTGCCACCCTGCTGGAGGCTCAGTGGCAAGAATCCTCCTGCCAAAGCATGAGATTCAGGTTAGACCCCTGGGTTGGGAGGAGCCCCTGGAGAAGGAAATGGAAACCCACACCAGTATTCTTGCCTGGGAAGTCCCATGCACAAAGATGCTTGGTGGGCTGCAGTCCATGGGGTTGCAAAACAATTGGACACGACATAACAACTAAACAGCACCACCAACAACTGTGCAATTGGCCCCTGGGCTACAAGCAAAGCCCCCTGTCTGTCAGTGCAGGCCCCACTGGGGCTGGTAGGCGTCAGGGCCAGGGGGGCTCCCAGAGTTGTGTTTTGAACAAGTTGAGATGTCTTTGTGACAACTACGTGGAGACAGAAAGGGACGGTGAAAGTCACTCAGTCGTGTCCGACTCTTTGCCACCCCCCGTGGACTATCCAGCCCCTGGAATTCTCCAGGCCGGAATACTGGAGTGGGTGACCTTCCCCTTCTCCAGGGGATCTTCCCAACCCAGGGATTGAACCCAGGTCTCCCACATTGCAGGAGGATTCTTTACCAATTGAACTAAAGTGGAGACATCAAACAGGCAACTGGAGGAGAGCATTCGAACCTTGATCTCAAATGAAAATATAAATTTGAGAAATCATAAATGTAAAAAATAAAATCAAATTTCTTTAGCCTTTGAAACCAGAGTAATAGATGTTAGTCACATTACAGCAAGTCTAGAATTCTACAATTTACATTTCCTTTCCTACATTGAACCTAGAGTTTACTTAATTTTTGGTAATAAAATTTCCTCTGGAATACAATTTTTGCATTATTCATGAGTGGACTGACTATGGTCTTTTCAGCAGTGTATGGAAGTTCTTATTTCTTTACATCACTGACAACTCTGTGTATTATTTTAAAAATATTTACCAATATTATATGCAAAGAATCTAAGAACATTGTTAATGCTATACTTCTTTGATGATCAAGACTGAGCATGTTTTTACATATTTGTCAATTATTTGTCTTCTTTATGGAGTTGCCTATTTTTATCTTCTTGCTAGTTTCTCCTGGGAATTCAATTTTTATGTTGGCAAATAATGAAAACTCTTTCTATATCAAAGGCCTTGTTCCTGTGGCTGGCATTTCTACTGAAAACTTTCCTCCAGTTACCACTTTCCTTTTCATTGACTTTTTTTTTGTTATTGTTGTTTGACCTGCATATTTAGGATATTTCTCAGTGTGTGCCTTTGGTGTTTGAGAAAAAGTTCTTCTCTTACCATATATTTAAATATTTACTTATTTTTATACATATTATTTCATTGAAAAATCTAATCCATCTCAGACTCATTATGGTGTATGAGTGAGATACACCAAAGTAACTAATTTTCTAAGTAATTTTTTCTGAGTAACTAAACATTATTCCTCCATGGTATGCTTGTTTGTTTTTGCTGGCAGCTTGGGTGATTTAATAACACGATGGAAAATAACACATCCAAATAGCTTGGCTTGTATCTGCTTCTAAAAGGGTATTAAAATATTTGCTGATGGTTTGGGGAACTTATATTCTCAAGTCTTTGAGGGGAGAAAATAAGGCCACTTAAACGCTATTCCTCTCTGACATAATTGCTATTTATACCTTCTCATAGTAAGGGGATTAGCCTACATGCCTTTCCAAGAAACCTCTAATGAGTGCATTTGGGCTCTGAGCATCCTAATGCTTGCAAACATTACCCTTTGTCCATCGGTTTACTTTTAGGATACAGATACTAAAGATACTTGTAAAGATTCAAAATGAGGGTATGCACATATCTTTAAGACTCTAGGTTGCTCCTGTGAGTTACTTCTCTGTTAAAAGTGGTATTTGTAAGCAGAAACACGTGAGGCCATTTCTCCTAACTTCTTTCAGTTCAGTTCAGTCGCTCAGTCATGTCAGACTCTTTGTGACCCTATGAATCACAGCACGTCAGGCCTCCCTGTCCATCACCATCTCCCGGAGTTCACTCAGACTCACATCCATCGAGTCCGTGATGCCATCCAGCCGTTTCATCCTGGGTCGTCCCTTCTCCTCCTGCCCCCAATCTCTCCCAGCATCAGAGTCTTTTCCAATGAGTCAACTCTTCGCATGAGGTATCCAAAGTACTGGAGTTTCAGCTTCAGCATCATTCCTTCCAAAGAAATCCCAGGGTTGGTCTCCTTCAGAATGGACTGGTTGGATCTCCTTGCAGTCCAAGGGACCCTCAAGAGTCTTCTCCAACACCACAGTTCAAACACATCAATTCTTCGGTGTTCAGCCTTCTTCCCAGTCCAACTCTCACATCCATACATGACCACAGGAGAAACCATAGCCTTGACTAGACAGACCTTAGTCGGCAAAGTAATGTCTCTCCTTTTGAATATGCTATCTAGGTTGGTCATAACTTTTCTTCCAAGGAGTAAGTGTCTTTTAATTTCATGGCTGTAGTCACCATCTGCAGTGATTTTGGAGCCCCCAAAAATAAAGTCTGACAATGTTTCTACTGTTTCCCCATCTATTTCCCATGAAGTGAAATATTTGCCACATTCAGATTTAAATTGAAGAAAGTAGGGAAAACCGCTAGACCATTCAGTTATGACCTAAATCAAATCCCTTATGATTATACAGTGGAAGTGAGAAATAGATTTAAGGGTCTAGATCTGATAGATAGAGTGCCTGATGAACTATGGAATGACGTTTGTGACATTGTACAGGAGACAGGGATCAAGACCATACCCCTGGAAAAGAAATGCAAAAAAGCAAAATGGCTGTCTGGGGAGGCCTTGCAAATAGCTGTGAAAAGAAGAGAGGC